>VXBN01007125.1:200279-345564 GCA_013397395.1 Sinosuthora webbiana | reverse complement strand
GGGGAGTGTTGGGGGTGTGTGGGAGGCTTCGGGGAAGCTGCCGGGGTTTCGGGGGGTGGAACGCAGCTGGCAGGTTTGGGGAGTGTGGAGCGCTGGGGTACAGAGGGGGCTGGCAGGTTTGGGGACGTGTGTGAGGCTTTTGGAGAAGCTGCCAGGGTTTGGGGGTGTGGGGCAGTGGGGCTGCCAGGATAGAGATGGGGTGGGAGGGGGCAGGTAAATATGGGGCCCGTGGGGCTGTAGAGTTGTCACTGAGGGTTACCCAGGGGCTGTGGGGTCAGGGAATGGCTCTGGATTGGGGTGTGGCAAGTGTAGGGGGACAGAGGGCAGGAGGGGCTGCCAGGATTTGGGGGACACAGGGGGAATGGGGCTGCTGGGCTTGGGACAGGTGCAGCACCTGGGTTTCGTTTTGGGGAGATGGGGTCAAGGGGCTCCCTCACAGGGTTTCCCTCATGAGGGGGAGTGGGACTCTGGTGCAGCCTCTTTTTTTCATGTTTAAAAGTGGTGATGAGCAACTCTTCCCTTTCTGAGTTCTGCTCCCAAAGGGCCTCTGGGGTTCAGTAGGTTATTCTGCTCAAATTGCTATGAGAGCTGAGGAATTCTGGATAAGCACCAGCCTTCTGTAGAGCTCTATGCTTAATTTATTGTCCATTTGCATTTTAGCATGTCCAAAGTGTAATTTGGTGTTAAGGACCCGCGTTATTTCCTTCTCTGCTCCATGCTGCAAAGTGAAAGCTGAGCAAGCCCTACTTTCGCTGCAGAAAGCAAAAGTTGTTCAGAAAATAAAAGTCCTCGAGTGTCCTTCAGAGCAGTTTGTTCCTGTAAGCAGGTCAAGGTGTTTCCTGTGAGGAAACTATTGACTCATCCTCTGGTTCCTTAGCAGTCTTTTGGTGTCTGCAGGTTAATAAATGTCAGCTCTGCAGTGAGAACGGGGCCCTGTGAGTCTCCTCAGGTGAACAGGCTGAGGATGGGCAGGCTCAGTGTTTGACCCTGTGATAAAGAACCAGTTGCACTCCAGAGGAAAAAAAAAAAAACCACTCAGGTGTTTTCCAGCACTGCAAGGACAGCAGGGCGTGCTTAGTCAAGTGTGGCATTAAAGGCAGATAGGAAGGGTTTAATTTTACACTGCTTGGATTGAGCTGTGCTCAGGGTAATGTTTAATTGGCTGAGGCAGAAGGGGTTTATTTGTGTGCTCCATTTGCGCTCACTTCCTCCTCTCTGACACACAGAGCGTCTTCAGGGTGTAACTTCAAGCGTTGGTTTGGCAGAACTGTTCCACAGCAGTGCAGGGACCTGTGGCAGTTCTCTGTCCTGTCTAACCTCACTGTGGAGCTGGTGAAGAACTTCGTGAAGAACAAGAAGCTTTTTTTAGCTCTCCATATCATTAGGATGGCAGATGATGGGTGCATCTTAAGTTGGTGTTTTATTGTGTTTATGCTGTGGTGGGTTGTGTGTTTCGACCCTTTGAAGCTCAGATTTTAAAGTAGATGATCATTAAGGCATACACATGATTGCATAAACCAAAAGAGTTTTTATCCTTTGTTTTCCCCACTGTTACCTCGTTTTTCCAGAGCTGAGAAGTGGAGCAGAAAACTCTGATGAGCTTTAAATGTTTCTTACAAATTTCAGATCCTTGGGTTTACCTACCTCCATCCATCAAACACTCCATCTCATCACAAAACTGCCCACAGTGATGGGGAGGTGGGTCTGGTAGTCCTTCCCTGCAATCACTATTGTTTTTGGTGGCACAGTTGGGTCTAATGAACCAAAACACTCACCTTTGGCTGCTGTGCTTCCCACTGGGGGCTGGGAATCCTGGGGCAGAGTTACCCAGCTGCAGCACCCTGTGACTGCACATCCACTCAGCTGGAGCAACTGAACTTTTAATTAAAGGCTGATTGCCTTGACAGTGGTGCTCATGGGTTAATGCTTAATTGCTCAAGTTTTTGCTGAGTTGGAATAGTTTTGAAGTCATCCCGTAAGTATTGTGTCTAATTGTAGGGTAGAAAAAGTAGCGTGGCTTTCAGTGAGGCTCAGGCTTTCTCATTGTCAGGTACCATGTGATTTGGCTCCCAAAATGAGAGCTGAGTGCACTGTTCTGCACTGAGAGTACAAAGGAATCCTATAGATGAGTTTTTGGGAGGTTGGTGGTCACTAGTTGAGTTTATGACTGAAATCTGTCTTCACTTATTCAGTTTTCTCTTTATTGTTGTTGACTTCAGCGTGGGTTTGTGTTGGTTTGTTTGTTTGTTTGTTAAATGGTGTCATTTTCACTTCTTGTGCAACTTCGTACCCCGGTTTGTTGTTAATAACAACTGAGATTGTAAACTCTTCAATTAGGCTGGGGCATGAGCTGAGCTGAGCTGCCAGTGCTGTTATTAAACCTGGAGCTTGGACTTTGAACCAGTTTTTGCCTGGAGGTGTGGGAGCAGATTTCCCTGCTCTGCTCTGTGTGCCTGCCTCTCCTCTGGCTCTCCTGGGGCAGCTCTGAGGGGGCAGTGGGGCTGGGCAGGCCGAGTCTGACCCAGCACTGCAGTCTGTGTCCTCTGCTCTGCCTGGGTAAAGTGCTCTCCTCACCGAGGCTGTGCTGGTTTCACTGCAGGAAAAATGGTGTTTAATTAGGGTTAGGCTGCTTTCCTGTCCCTTACAGTGGGGTTTTCATAGGATGTGGAATCACAGAGTGGATTGGATTGGAAGGACCTTAAAGATCACTTAATTAAAGATCCTCTGGCTCCATCTCTTCTCTAAACCTGACCAGTCCTCATGTGAGGATGAGGAATCAAAACACATTGAACCAAGTTCTTGTGCTTAAAGAAACACGCTGTGGGCAGCAGGATAATGAGAGGGTCAGGAAAGTGTGTGCATGTGTCTCTGTTTTGGACACAGCTGTGTGTAACCTGGTCCTGAGCAGGGAGAGAGGACCTCTGGGTACCTGTGAGTTAAGAGAAATTGGTTCTTTTCTCTAGTCCCAGCTCTGGCTACAGACATAACCTGGCTTTACCTGGATATTGTGGCAGTCTGGATACTGGATTGAGCTGTGGATCAGTGCAGCCAGAGCCCTGGTGAGGTCTCTGCTGCTGTTCACTGCCTGTGCCTTGTGCTCTGCACTTCCCCGTGTTTACCTGGTGCAAATGTTCCCCCAGCCCCAGTAATTCCAGTCATTATCCCTGACAGTCCCTCTCTGTGGTTACCCACCAGGCCTGTTTCCCTCCCCTTCCCAGGGACTGTCCTTACAAAAGCCAGGGACTGGGAGTGTGGATTTCCCTGGCATTCAGGGAGCAGGGAATGCTCTGCAGGGATGAGTAAGTGGAATCTCTGTTTCACAGGTGGGGACAATCCCGTCACTGCTGGGCTGATGTCAGGACCAGGACTCACCTGCATGCAAAGGTTTCCAACCCCCTGCTGGTAGGTGCCTCTAAAGTTGATTATTTAGTCTTCAAACAACATTGCAAGGTTGAAAAATTACCGTCTTCTTTAAGAAACCAAGATGTCAGATCAAGAATTCAGTTTCTGTATTAGTTTTTTTCTTCTTTCTCAGCTCAGCTGGCTTATTCTAACCTCTGAAAGGCCTTTTTGGCTTGTGAAATTTATGCTCCCATAAGGGACTTTCTTTAGAAAGAATTGTTGTTCTGAGATGCTGTTAATTCTTCTCACTGTCTGTAAAATCTACAACTTCTTCACATTAATTGCTCTTGAGGTTTTCAGTTTATTCAAAAATATTAATCAGGCTTCTTTCTCTAATGCCCTCTGGTTCCTCTGCCAAATAGTCTTGGAATAGGAATTTCCACATTTTATTTCGGTGGAGACTAAAATATTCATTAAACACCAGCTTTTTTTTTTAATGCTGCCACCTTTTTATTTATATTCAGAAGGTTGTGGGATGTGCTTGTAAGAACATACTTAAGGAGCATATGCTTTGAATCTTTCAGTTTAGGCTGATGTTAAGTGAGATTTGAAACTCATTAAATGTAATTTAAATTTAAAACACTCTCTTTTGGGAGTAGCTTGTTGCGTGGTAACCTCTGCTGCACGAAGGATGATTCCTTTGGGCATGATTCCTTTGGGCATTATATATTCTATATACACACATGGATGATTTCAAACTGCAGTGTCACTGAATCCACACCACTCGAGCTTTTATTGCACTGGCTTCTCCCCAGATGAGTGAGGAACTGCATCCCACAGAATTCCAGACTGACACTGACGTGATGCTCCTTTTTGTTGATGTGAAAACACCTTGCTCAGAGCAGAGTGAATGGATGTCTGCCAGGAGTCCTTCACCCACAGCCTCTCCTTGCTGGCATCACCCTTGAGCAATTCCTGTGTTTGAGGTCATCCTCCACGAGATTACATCATGCAATATCCATAAGTTTGCTTCCATGGAAGTGTTGGTGCTTCCCAGGACTTTGCCTGGGCGGTGAGGACTTGGAAAACTGCCCAGCAGTGCTGTCCCTGGGCATGGAGGGTGATAAGCAGCAGCTTCGTGCTCTGCTGTAGCTTGGTGTTAAAGATAATCATGGCCAGGCTGGGAACACAACTGGTGCTGCAGCTCTGAGGCACTGAGCAATTCCTTCTCTGTGGGATTGCCTTTGGATTTGTTTTATATGTGCCTTAAAAAGGAGCTTTTATTCATCTGCTGGAATGGATTTCTTTATAGACACTTGAATTTGACAATCTGAGGACAAACAGGCTTCTGGGTTCCTGAAGGGTTTTTAAATGGCAAATTAATGGTTAAAAGAAGGGAAATCTCTGTTTAGATTAACAAAATAACCTTTTTTTCTTACTGAATCCATGAACCTCTTCCTATATATATGCCCAGCAGTCTGGGCCAGCAGCAGAGACGGATAGAATGTCGAGCCTGATAGATTGTTGGAGCTGGGTTTTGGTAGTTAAACAATAATGGAGCTGTTGTGTGCTCGCAGGGAAACACTGAGCTCTGTGTGCAGCCTTCAGCCTGGAGAAAGTTCCAATTGTTCCAGAGAAGGGCGAGTTCTAAAATGCAGCTTCTGTGGCTGGTGGCACAGCTGGCCAGATCCCTGCCTGTCCTGAGGCCCTTGCACAAGCATTGCAGGAGAGTTTGGAAACAGTTTATTTTTCAGATTCCAAGTGAGGTGTAGATTTCCAAGTCCCCTTTGACTGTATAATCCAAAAAAAGTAGAAATGGAAGCTGGTTTTTTTTTATGTAGGGGCTGTTTGATGCTTTTGGAGCTCAGGGCCCAGGCTCCTGCCAGTCAGGCAGAGGCTGATATTCCATAATCCATGCCTTATGTCTCTCAGATGGAAAGGCTGATCAGTTGTTGCAGGGGATCGTGGAGTTCCTTGTCAGCTCAGTCAAACTTCATCTGTCCCTGTGCATCTTCTTGTGCAGAGGGCTCTGGGCTAGGAGGAGCAAGGTTTTGTCTCTCATGCAAAAGAGAAACAAGAGTTGAGGCATGAATTTAATAAAAGGAAGCCCAAATCATCAGCCTCCTTTTTGGCAAACTGCTTCTTTCCATTCCTGCTGTTATTTGTTACTGTTGCTTTATTGCTGTTACTTGTTACTTGCTCCCCTGACCCAAATACAAATCACAGGCAGATTTTTGCAATGGAAATACCCAAGTCAGGAATGTCATTTGGAGTGAAGGAATTCCTGGAAAGAATTGAAATATGTTCTTCAGCTCGATGCTGGGTTTTAGGAGTGACTTGGAATGCCTACAAGGTGTGCATGGGGGAGTGCAGCTGGAATTCAGAGCACCTGTAAATGACTTGCTTGTGTATGGCAAAACAACACACTTAGGAACAAAGCACTTGTAGCATTTCTTTTTATCTGCCTTCAGAGACGCCTTAAATCAGCAAATAACCTTATCTGATCACCCTGATACCATCTCTGAGCTCTGCCATGGGTGAAAACCCGTGTCAGGGTTTAAACTGTGTGTGTTTTAGAGAGAACACACACCACATTTAATGCAGTTTGGCCACTTTGGTCCCTTGGAACCCTCTAACGTTGCACCATTTCAGTTTGTCCAGCTCGTGCTGCGGTAAAGGCCGTTTGTATCAGGTTTTCAAACAATGTGTTCAACTGCACATAATGAAGCCTTTTCATCCAACAGAATGTAGGCCAGAGCCCAGGCTGGGTCATGAAAGGCTTTACTTTGTCTGAGGGAAGTAAGATGATCGTTTTTGGAATGAGGCCTGTCTCCCTCAGTGCTGCTCTGCCCAAAGCCAAACTCACTTGGTGTAAGACATTGTTCTGGAGGCCTGAGCTTGCTTTTTTACTTCTGGATGTGGCTCTTAATGACATGAGCTAAAGCTTTCATTGCTCTGGCAGGAATAAGAGATGCAGGCTTGACAAATCTAATACATGGTGGTATTTCCTAAAAATTCCCCTAATGAAAGAAAATGTGAAGAAAATGTTACTGTCCACTGTGTACTTGATTGATCAACCTAATCCTTGATCATGGAGGAAACAGCCTAAATGTATTGACCAAACCTTCTAAACTTCTAAGGAAAAGGGTTTCTTTACAACATGTACAACAGATTTGAAATCTAAAATCCTTGATGTTTTCCTAGCCAGCAGATTGACAGCATGCTGCCTCCTTCACACCTTATCTTGTCTCAAGTCCCAAGACTGTTTGTGGTTTTTTGTTTGTTTTGTAGTGTTTTGGGTTTTTTTAAAGGCCACATTTGTCAGTAACACTTTTATTTTTAAGTTGAAATGCCCCTTTAAGTAAAAACAAGCTTCTTGGGCAATATTTTATTCTGCATGTTGACCATAATTTTCATTGTGAACTGGGAAAGAGTTCAAACAAACCAAAAAAAAAGCCACAAAAAATGAACAGGACTTGCATTGTCTTTTGTACTTGTGTCAAACGTGAATTTGGCCTCAAAATCATCTTGTTTTGTCCTGTTTATATTACGTGTTGGAAGGATTGTTAGGATGCTCTGCAGAATTGCAAGGAGGCATTTCTTCCCTTAAGTGCCTCACTTCTGTGAGCTCTGCAGTTCTCTGAAAGTATTTAATTCCATTATGAATGCAGTAGTGCTTTAAAGAAATGAAATATTGATTCCATTCCCTGATGGGGCATTATCTGTATTTTGCTTATGGAAAACTCAAGCACAGAGAACTGAAGTGGCCCAGACTCAAAGAGTTGGAAACTGAAGCTAAAAATCCTCACCCTGAATTTTCCCACATTATTTATCCCATTACTAATCTGAAAATAATTACCCAATGATAGATTTTGAAATTTGGATTTTAAATTTTTTATTTTTAATAGGAATATCTGGTATCTGATTTTGTTTGTGTAATCAAAAATGGGTCAGTTTCTGCTGAACTATTGAACTGGGAAAAGTAGAGTTCAAAAGAGAAGAAAGGTCATGCTGATGTTATCAGGTCAGTGGTGGAAAAGATTGTGTCACAGGGAGCTTCTTACTGGCAGCAGTCCTGTCTGGTTGTGCTGAAATGCTAGAGAAGTTATTTGTTTGGGATCTGAGGGCAGAAGTGAAGATGTTTTGAGGTTTTATTTAAAAAATCAGTATTCTTTGTTGTTAAGAGAGCTGTGTGAAAGTACAGGACAGCTTAGTATGTTCCCAAACTCCATGATAGTTGGTCTGGTTTTATTCTTCGTGCCCTGACACCAGGATTTAGTCTAATGTGAAAATCTTATCTGTCATTTTACAAAGCAAAAAAACCCCAGTATGGAAAGAAATGCTCCTGCCAGTTACAGAGAAGCAAAATGAAAATGTGACTGTGTACTGCAAAGGTTGAGGAAAAAAAACCCAAGTGAAGGTGAATCAAAAAACCCAACCAAAATGAAGTAGATTTGTTGGTTTCTCAACACCAGTGATTTCTGGAGCACTGACTCATGATGTCTGAATGTCTGGGCTTGCCAGAAGGCTGCACTGAAATGTGACCCTGCTGCCTTGGGCCATATATGGGAAATGTCCCCTCTGTGACAAAGGTAGGGAATGCAGGAGATGCAGGTCCCTGGCTGAGGCTTTCCTTACCTCCTGTCCTCTCAGCCTTCTGTAAAAATACATTCTCTGGGTTGGATCCCACTGGGATTCCACGTTCAGCACTTTGTGTGTGATCCCATGGATTTAGGTGAGCTCTGCCATCCCGGGATGCCCATCCTGCCTCTGTTGGTGTTGCACACAGATGGTTAAAAGGCTGGACAAAGAACTTAAACGTTCTGCCATAATTGATGTGTAGAGATGTGGGAATAAAGGAGAATTACCTTTCTTTGGATCGTGGCTTTAGTTCCCAGAGACAAATGTTTTACTTGAATGGTTTGTGAGCCCCTGTGTGGGCTCTTGCAGAATCTCCTCAGGATGTGCCCCCTCAACTCAGCACCCAAAACCACGGGAGCAGATGGCTGTTGGGTTTGTTCATGTTTCTGTTTGGATAAAGCCCGGATTTCAGGCTGCTTTGTTTTGGATTTCTCAGTCCTTAATGTTCTGCAGAGATTGAGGCTGGAGGGAGGGGGAGAGGCACAGCAGTGGAACAAGGATGGAACCAACCCATGTAGACCCTTCCAGCCCTAGAAACAAACACTGCAGATGGTTGGAAATGGACTTTTCCACAACATCTGTCCCATCAGTGCTGCAGAGAGTTCATGCTGGTCCTGCTGGCACACACTGGCTGCTAAGACTTGAACTTTCCCTCAGTTTTCAAGCTCCTCTCCAGGGCTGCACGTAAGCAGTTCTGAATTTCAAATGCTTCCGTGCTAAAGGGAGATTGGCACAAGAATGATATTTATGGAAATGCTTTAAGAGTACAACTTCAAAGTCCCTCTCAAAGTTCCACCTGTATTAACTTCCTTCAGATGAGAGCGGGGTATTTTCCCTCGTCTACAGATAAGGTGACTAAACCATAAATAAACTCACTTTTTTACGGCCCTATCTTTTGTTATCTCAGGAACAAAACTAGTCCTCAGGTTTTTTTTTTATTCAACATCCTGGACCTTTTTTTAACTGCTGACTAATTTTGCAGCATTTCTGCGGCCTGGGAGGGCAGATCTTCCCACACCGTGTCGGATGTGACGTCCGTGCCGGTCGCTGTACGTGTGTGCCCAAGGAGAAGATCTGCAGCTGCATTTTCTTCTATTTCAGCACCTAGTTTGGATTTGAATTCCATTTAATTTGGACTAGGCATAGCTATGGAATGAGTCTGCAGGGTTTGTGCTTGTTATGATGTGCCTCAGTTGTATACATCCAGATCTGTTTCAGTCCAGCCAAATAAAAATTATCTTTTTTTCAGGCTCCAGTTAAATAGGTTAGAGGTTGCCTGCCAGTCTGCACGGAGCTGTGGTGCCTCCAGTCCTACTGCACGTACACTCTTCCACTTGTACAAATTCCACGGGGTTTAGGTTCCTTTTTTCTGCCAGCAGCTCCTGGAATAAGGTGGGGAGAGAAGAGTAGGTTTGGCATGTGAGGAATTTTGAGACTGTATTTTGATTTTTGGAGGGGTGAAATTTAGAAGTTTACCGGTTAAAAATAAACCCATAGCTTGGCATGACAGGTAATTTCCAGGGTGTAATTTATCAGCAAACACTCTCAATTCTGGGTGCCTGACACACAGTGATAGGCCAGAGTCTCTGCATCTTCAGAGCCAACTGCAATCCCAGTTTCAGGGAAACTTAATGTAATTCTGGCTAGTCTTGTCCAATCTCAAGTTTGAGGAGCTGTATCTGGGATAATGCACCTCTCTCTTCTCCTTTCAGCTGTCCCCATATGCTTGTGCTTCATTCCCAAGCTGAACTGTTGGTGAATATGTAATTTATCCAGTAGTCACAATGAACCAAGATGTGTCATTGTAACCATAGGCCTTTGGGGCCAGGGATTCCAATGGAAATAGTTTGATCTCTTTTTGCCTGAAGAAGGGAACTCGAGATGTGATAAAAATACAAATTTATATCCTTTCTCCTCCTTTTTTTTCTCCAGCTCCCTGAATTCCTCCTGAATTTAGGAGAAGGGTATCATTAAACCATCTGACAGTGGTTACCTTCTTCCATGGTGAAATCACCTTGCAGCAGAGGGGATTCCAAGCTGTTCCCTGGTTAAACTGTGGATGTGCTCCTGTTTGTTTGCAATACCCAAACACTGAAGTCACTGAGTCCACAGCAGTATTTTGCAGCACAGCAGAAACTTATTTTCAGCAAGGTTCTATTCTGGGAGCTGTAAAACTTGCTGGGAGAGGGAGGTATTTGTAGTGTGGAGAGGAGGAGGAGAACTCCCTGAACAGCTCCTGCTGTGCCTTTGGAGCCACTTTCTGGCTGCCAGGTGAGCCACAGATCCAGGAAACCTCCCCCAGCTGTTGCCACGTGGCTGTCATGGAAGAGTGGTTGAGGTGGGTTTTGAGATGAACTCTGGGTAGGATGGACCCTTCTTGGAGCAGGGCTGGTTAGGGAAACTGCACAGTTATTTAAATGTTCAGGTTTGTGTTGAGAATTTATTGCTGCTTACTGCAATTACAGTTTTAGCAGTGACCCATGCAGCTGAATCCAAGAAAAACTGTGAGGATGGGAATGAAGGGAGAGAAAAATCCAGCATGGACCTTTTTTTCCATAATGAAAAGGACTGGTTGAGTTGGGAGGGGATAGTCTAGGATTCCTGTACTGCTCCTTGCTGACATTTTGGTGGAGAGCTTCCATTTTCAGTGATACTTTTGGCTGTGAGACCAAGGATGGAGACACAGCCACCCATGCAGGATGCTGGGAATGGTAACAAACAGTACTCTGGAATCTTGCTTCTCCAGAGTCTCCTTTCTTCTCCTCCTCCTGACTTGGTTCGTGCTATAATTACAACTGACTTAATTCAGCCTTGCTGATGAATATCAAACCAGGGTGAAAGAGCACAGCAGCCTTTTGAATTGTTTTTCAGCCTAACAGGAGAGAGTGGAAGGGAGATAAACCCAAGGTCGCAGTATGTCCCTTGGGAACAGGTGTGGGACTAAGGAATTGAGATAGACTGGGTAAGAAAAAGGATTTTCTAAAATCACATGATCTCATTAATCCCTTTGTTTTGTTTTCTGTTAACTTGCTGGAAGAAATGTCACTGACTTGCAAAGGAAAAAGGCAGTTGACTTTCCATCTTGGCAGATATCTCAAAACCTAATTACAGTTAATAGCAAAAGGAACTTTTTATCAGAATATTTTTCAATATAGAAAATGCAACTTTGAGTCAAAACAAACAGTTTATGTTAAAATACTGCTCACCTCAGGTATCCAGTTCCTTACAAAAGAGGATTTCCAAGCTTCTCATGATAAAACGGGGGAAATTTACAGAGACGAGGGAAAGTGGGCAAGAGTTGAGTTTGCAATTCCAGGTGCAAAGCTGGGAGTCAAGTGAGAAGGTGTCTGTTTTGGAATTAGCTTTCTGGGCAATGCTCTATAAGTCCCACAGCTTTCTAAAACCGTTTTCTCCATTTCAAATGGGAATTGCAGCTCTCTAGTTTCAAAGGGGCGCTTGAAGCTGAGATCCTTTGTGCTTGTAACAGTGCTGGTGGGATTTTGGGTGGAGATCTTTCTGTAAACCTCCCAAACAGCATCAAGCGTTGCTGGGAGTACTGATAAACATTGCTACAGCTGCAAAACGCTCTTGGAATACCTGCTGGATTTTTGTCATCTATAGAAGAACTCATAATTTTCCCCTCAGCTAAGCCAATTTTCCAAGGGCTTACCTGGCAAATGGTCTGCTCAATGTAAACCAGGTTATAGCAGCATGAAGGGGGCTTTGTGTGCACGATCATTTCGTGGGAAGTGACTTTTGGTTCTTCTCCGGGCTCAGCAGCAGTTGAAGGCGCTGGCGTTTCAGCAAGAGCTGTGTGTGGCTGTGCTGAACGCCTGTGGCCCCATTCCAGCTTTTTCCTGCTCTGCCTTGCACCCTGCCCCAGCGGGCTGCCCTGTTTACTCTCTGCTCTGTGCTAAATGGATGTCACTTCCTTCATTAAAATGCTGGTGCGTGGCCAGTTCCCCTTCCTTTGGGCTCGCACGCTCGGAGCAGCGGCGCTGCCGAATCCAGCTGTGCGCCACACTCCGGGATCTGCTCCTGCCCGGCTTGTTGGGATCTGCTGAGCCTGCCCAGGGTCCTGAGCCCACACACAGAGGTTTCTGGAGGCATCTCCGGGCTGGAGAAGCACAGGTGCAGCTGTGTTGAAGGGAGGCTGAAGATGGATTATTGCTGGTGGGTGCAAGCGGCGTTTCCAGCCAGGAGCTGCGTGAATCCCACGGGGAAGGTGTAGGCAGCGTGCAGGATGGGGTGCCAGTGCCAGCCTGCTCTGGCCAGCCTCTGGACATGAGGATGTGGGTGCTGTTCAAGGGCATGCCCTGATGTGCCTGGCAGTGCAGGCACTCCTGGATGCACGGGATCACAACCAAGGGGACACAGAAATCCTGGACACAGAAATGCTGTTGTGAGCGCTCGGTGCGGACCGACCTGAGCGCTCTGCCTTTGTAGCTGACCAGGGTCTCACCTGAGGAGTTTTAAACTGACATCAAAGTTGCTGATCAGACTGGTGAGCAATTAAATGTTTGTCTTTGTAAGGATTATTGCTGTTGCATACTTAGATGATTAGAGATGGGAAATGTCTCCAGGCTTTTGGAAGGCACGGAACAAAATGGAAAAGTGTTTCCTCCTTCCATAACACGATTTCTTGTGTCTCCCCACCTGAACACTCCTGTTTCTAGCTGTGATCCAGTGCTGGTATTTACTTATTTTTTCAAGGTGTGCATGCTGTCCCCTTGGTGAATTACCTTTACTATGAACATACTTTTTTCCTATCCCTACATCAAAATCTGACAGTCTCAGTCCAGTTATTTTATACAGTAATTTAGATGTACATTCCTTGTGACAGATTTGTGTCCCATGTCTTCCTTTTCTCTTGCTCTGTGCTGATTGAGACACCACGTCTGCAAATGTCATGCTCAGACTGGCAACCTGCTTCCTTCCCTTGTCCCTTCTGCAAGTGGCTCATTTGCTGACTTTTCCAGCTGTCCCAACATATGGCTGCTCCCATTTATCACAATTCAGGTCTGTGCCTGGGACAAAGGCTGATAAAAATAATACTTTGTGCATAAGTGGCATTTGAGCAGATTATTCTATAGCTCTGTTATCAAGCAAATACTGTTTTTTTTACCTAACTGTGGATTCAGTTTGTAAGTGGTGTAGGTCATTAGTGAAACTAATTTTAGCAAGGCATTTCTTATCAGTACAGGTTTGTTGAAATAAATAAAAAAAAAGTAGTAAATTGTAACAATGAGCAATTGTGCAGCACTATTAATAGGGCACCAAGGTGGTTAACTCTCTAAATCCCTCAACCATTTCAAACAGCAGTCATCAAAGTGAGATCTGATTCATTTTGCAGGGGCTACAGCATGGATTAAGAACAAACCCAGTAATTTTAGAAGTGGGTTATCAATATATGAGTATTTTAAAGCCACACTGCCTTCTTCTGGCCTCCTGAACAATTTTTCAAGCTGTTAGAAGTGACAGAACGAATGATTTTGTGATCAGCATTATCCCAGGGTTGTGTGTTGTGCTGAGAGTTGTGTCTTACAGTGTTGAGGAGGACACACACACAGTGTGTTGTTGTAGAGCATCTGTAGCTGCCCACGGCAGGTTCTGGAGGCCCTAAGAAGGTTCTGAAGTGGGAAGGAGGATGTTTCTCAATGGATGAGGGGCACAGGGCAGCTGGGTGGCTCAGGGAGCTGATGGAAAAATCAGCTCGTTGTGGTGAACAGAGGAGGTGTGAGGGCAGCTCTTGGGGCTGATGAGCAAACAGCACTGCAGGGAAGCCGGCCCTGGCAAAGCTGCTCTCTTGCATCTCCCTCCCTTTTTGGCACCCAGCTCCATCTGCAGTAGCCTCCAGGGTCATCAGCCCTGCTGTTCCAGTGGTGAAAGGCCTCTCAGGAGCAGAAATACTTGCTGCTGTGGTTTCTCCTCATGTGGGAGTAAAATCAGCTGCTTCTGGGAGCTCAGTTCCTTTTAATCCCTTGATTCAAGTGTCTCCTTGGTGCTGCTGCATTCCAGCTGCTGAATTCCTGAGCAGTCACGAAAAGGAGCCAGACCCAGTCCTCGAGAGCTTTATTATACAGAGCTGGAAGCTCATTGATTCTGACATGTTCCTTTGCTTGCTCTAGTCCCTTGTTGTTTGTACCCTTAGGAAAATAAAGGCAGGTTTTATATTCCAACATTAACCACAGTTTCCCTGTGCAGCCACAGCCTACCCTTTGATGAAATCCAAGCAGCATGTGTAATAAATCCTGTGTGCAGGCTGTGATCCCTGCTACTCCAGCTAGCAAGGTTATGGCAGTGATACTGCATGTAGAGTGAGAAGCTGAGTTCAAACACTTTCTTAAATGAAGATGGAAAGTATAATAATCCAGGCCTGCATTATGAATCCCATCTCCAAACTTTGTATGGGAGGAAAACTTTGACATCACTGGTACTTCCTTCAGAATTACATTAATGCAGAACTCGTGGTGTTGTGGTAGAACGTGTTAATGAACTGGTGATGAAATGAATTTCACCCTCCTGTTTAAATCCAGTGAAGAGAGTTGTGGCATGCATAGCTTCATACTAGAAAAATAAATAATCAAACCAATAAAAGCAGTCCAGCAGAGCATGGTGGAGTGCTGGCACCACTTTGACCATGGCAAGCACCTCCCTGCCATTTACTGGATTTCTTCTGGCTTTCCTTAAAGCAACTGAAGAAAGATGAAAACCCCCTCTCCCCAAGGTGCTGATTGCTGTGTGGGTGGATGTGTTTGCAGGTCCGGGACAGACTGTTTGATCTTGTGTCTCCACCCTTGATGAAACTCCCTCTCCCTTTGCCCCGGCAGATGCTCCAAGCACAACGTGCACTTAGGATTCAGGGCAGGTGGTTTTTGGCTTCCAGCAGTCGCTGTTGGGTGCCTGCCATGGAGCTCCCAGTTTGCCAAACCCAGCTCAGCTGCGTGGCTCAAGCAGTCGTTTCTGTGGCTCCATGAGGCAGTTCAGGCACCTTGTCCAAGGATAATGTGCTATCAGTAGTGCCTCTAATGTCAGCTATGCCAGTAAGTCCACATCTTTTATTCAAGATGTTCCTCGAGAATTCCTGAAATCCATGCTGTCATTAAGTTTTCCAAGCTGGCACACTGTTATTAGCCAAGTTACTGTAAGTGTTTTCCCAGCCCCGGAGCACAACACAGAAGTAGCTCTTTCCACTGGGTGTTTTTTTGTCTGGGCATTAATTGGTCACTTTGGTGTAGCTGTGGAGCTCCTTGGGTGCAGAACAGCAGCTCCTTTGCAGGAGGTGGACAGGATTTGTACAGGGCAGGATTTGTACTCTGGTTCTGCCACTCAGACTGCCACATCTGTAACATCCATCCCTCCATCCCTCCCTTGGGGAAATGAGCAGCTCCTGGGCTGTGCTGACCACGTACTTCCAGATGGGTAACAGAATAAATAAGGGAATAATTTTGCTGTAGCAAACATTGTGGAGTTGTCAAGGAAATTGTCACCCTGCAATTCCAGTGTGGCATTCTGCTTGTAACTTTGAGTCCTCTCAGCTGGCAGTGCTCATTTCCTTGGCTCTAAAGCTGATCCTCTACAGAACAATGGAAGATCCCTCTTGAAGCAGCTTCTGAACCTTACCTGTATTTCTTGCTGCTGTAGGCAGTACAGAGGTGTTCTACATGTGTGCTCCTTTCTGTTCAGGGACAGAGATGCCTTTGGAAAAATGTTCCAGCTCAGAGGACAGCCCTGGTTGTTAAGTTGTTTGTTTATGGGCATTTCCCTTCAATGCTTTTGTAGTTGAGCAGGATTAAGGTTCTTCTAAAGCAACATCTGAGCTTTTTGTTGGCCTTTTAATTCCTGGCAGTCACAGAGCTACAACCCCAGCTGAATGCTGAGCTCTGTCTTACTTTATCCCAGTTTGTGCACTGCCTTGTGTTTTTCTTCCCAACGTTTGACATGTTGCAATGTTCCAGAGTGAATTAGTAGGCTGTCTTTTTTTTAGGAAAACAAAGCTTTTGGGGGCAGGCAGTAGCATTTGTGTATTCTGTTATCGTGGGTGGCCTTCAGCTTGCAGGGGTCCTTGAAACAGGAAGGGAGCTGAACTCTGGGCACAGTTTTCCACTGCTGTGGAGGCTGTGAATGCTTGTTGGGCTGTGCAGCTTTCATGTTGTTTAGATTTGTGATTCCTTGGAACAAATTAAAGCTCCTAAGAGCGTGATTTCAAGTAGAAATTCGGTATTTTTGCTAAAGAAAGGCTCTGTTAGCTTCTGAGTGGGACAGAGAGCTCGGAAATTAACGTGCAGAGAGAAAAAGGGTAATTGTTTCTTTTATGTGTGCCATCTAAAGTGCGTGTTTGATTGCAGGGCAAAGCTAATACAGCTGGGTGATAGGTTATTTCTGTTCCTGCAGTGCTTTCCTCCGTGTATTTATTGGGATCTCGTTGCCAGCCTAAGTGCAAGCCACACTATTTATTGAGATCTGTGCCATTTCCACTGCAGCAATGAGCACACCAGCTACACCACGGACCCACGGGCTGAATGTGTAGATTTGCCCTCAAACACTGCGATGTGCTGAGCCTGCAGGGAGGGCTCCTGCCTCAGCTCACACTGTGTGGGCTTTGAAAGGCATCTGTCCAGGACAGCAGGGACTCCAACCAGCCAAATTCAGCCAGGTTTTGAAAGGATTAAAGATGCCACTAAAGCAACAGATACTGGAACAGCACCAGAGTGCCAAAGCTTCAAGTACATCAGCCCCAAAGATTTAGCAGAGCTTAAAAAGAGAATGTATTATTCCCAATAACCTTTAGGATTCATGCCAGCCTTGTTCCCTTGGGAATCTGGAATTTCACAGTGGTAATACTTACTGAGTAAAGAGCCATGAATTGGCTGTGCAGCTGAGAGATGGTTTATTTCCCGAAGTTTATAAAATCAAGCAGTTGCTGAACACTATCAGTGAGGGAGCAGATTTTTAAGACATAAAAGAAACAGTTCAGGAACTCCCATGTGAGAGCAGAAATGCAGAGGAGGCAATTTGTATTCAGTTTACCCGCAAGTGATGACACATGGTGTGTGCTCCAGAAACTGAATGCCCAGATGAATTCAGATTTCTTTGTAAACCCCCAAAAGCAAGTTTCTAGCAGTGTATTTCTGGAATATTGCAGCAGAGGTGGTCTGAGAAGACTTTGGAACCTAGCATTTTGCACTGGACTGACTGTGTTAGGATTTTTAGTAAGAGTGTGTGTGTGTTTGTGTGTGTGTGTAGATGTGTGTATATGTGTAAAATTTGACTTGAAAAAATAAACAAGTGATTTTGTGTCTCAGCTGCAGTTGTTTTCTCAAGCAAGTTACCAAAGCCAGTATTTGATTTTCTTCCATTGCTGCCATTGACCTGCTGTGTGGTGATTCATCCTTGTAATGCTGTGAATTCAGCTGAGAACTGCAGTGTGTGAAATCAGTGGCTCGGCTGTCCTTTTAGTAAGAGTGTGTGTGTGGATTTGTAGCTGTAAATCTGGAGAGGGATTTAGGATAAAGCTGAGGAATAGCCATCTATGATCCTGCTGCTGATTTTATTTAACTGTTCTGTGCTATAAAATTTGAGCTTTTGTGTTCTTTTCCTGATGCATTATTACGTCCTGATAAGCGTTACAGCTTATGTGAAATAGAAACAGCCTGTTACAGCAAACTCAGAATCTGATACGGCCAAGTGGAGCATAAATTTTATCTTATCTTCACTGTAGTCTCTTAACTCTATGAAGTTTTAGTAATAAAGTTCTCTTGATCTTTATTTGTCCCTTCTCACCAAAGCTCCCTCATGCTGGACTGGGCGTGTAGGGTTTGTGTGCACTTGTCAGGGAAAGGATCAGAACTGACAATGTGCTGTTAGAAATGAGCCATGGGTGAGCAGCTGACCTGCATTCCCTGCCCTGTTGTCACCTCAGCTGCCAGCCCGTGTCCCTGCCACCTCTGACATGTGTTTTCCCTGGCAGGTACTATGTGGGCAAGCTGCTGTAACTGGTTCTGTGTGGATGGCTCCCCTGAGGAAATGCAGCCACCGCCGGCAGCCCGAGCCCAGGCCTATTCCAACCCCGGCTACAGCTCCTTCCCCTCTCCCACCTCTTCTGAGCAGAACTGCAAAGCCTGTGGGATGCACTTTGACAGCTCCTCCAGCAAGGTGAGTCCAGAGCCTGCCCTGCCAGGGGCACCTGCCTTCATTTAATTCCAGACACACATCTCAGATCTGAGCACGTCCCATGTGGGAGATGACAGCTCACCTTTTGTGTCTTCAGTCATTCAGGTATCATTAATGTGACTGCAAATCCTTCAGCAGACTTCCTCAATGAGAAAACCAAGCTGATAATCACTTAAAGGAGCATTAACTTGAACATGAGTTATTAAAATTCTTATTTAAAAGCACCAATGTCCTTTAAAAATAAATATTGTGGCAAGAAGTTTAATAATGTTTGTGCTTTCAGTAAAGGAAGATCTGCCTGCCTGTTTTCCAAACTATTGTTGCTCAATCTAAAAGCCCGTGAAGTTTTTTGAGGGTGTGTGTAGAACTGCTGAGCAAAAATAGCCCCAGAGCAAACCCAAATCTGTTTTATCTTACTTGTAAACTTGATTTGTGGGTATATAAATGCCAAGATAATTGGTACAACAAGGCTTAATTCGACAGCCTACTGTGCCTGGGGCATTATTTGGACATGGTGGGTCCTTTAATGCTGCTTGAAAATGTTCCAGTGAGGAAAATTGTTCTGTGCACACACTCTGTGGCTTAAGAAATGTCTGATCTCTAGTTACTGAAGTTAACTATGTGAGAATTTAAAAATAATGGTGAATTCTGGCCACAGCCCTTTTAGATTATATGGGAAAGTTCATAAATTGGTTTTCCTTGCACTTTCTTATTTATGCATGAGGACACACATCTGAGGGATGGTGAGTCTTAGCAGAGCTGCTGCTCTCTACTGCCAGGACAACAGGGATGCTGATGCATTTTTGCACTGAGAAGTGTAGTTGCTTCAGGAATCAAACTCTGGTGGTACATTTTGGGGGTGTGAGTATGCTGAGACTTGTCCTGCTGCTGGGTCAGCTGCAATGGGGCTGTCCCTGCTCGTGGCTCTAATGTTGTCTTTGACATTGTCCTTGTTAAGCCACGTGTCCAAATGCTTGTGGAGAGAGTTACCCTGGACCCAGCACTTGCTGTTGGGCATGGCTGCAGATAGTGAATGGAGATAATTCTGAAATGAAACCATTTCAGGCTGTGAGCTCAACAGCCCTGATTTCCCCAGCATCTCCTAAATGCCTGTTCTGTATGAGCTGCCCTTAGAGCAGTGTCTGGTACAGAGCATCAGTGGCTCCAGGTGAGCTCTGACTGGGGAGAGGGAAAGCTCTGGTGCACAAATTGTGGAGGATCTGCCAAAGCTGTTGAAAACATTCCTGCCCTCAGCAGCTTCCCCCTTGTCCTGTGGGATCTGGTGTCTGTGCCCGTGCTCGTGTCCAGCTGCTCCCGCTCCAGGCTCTCAGGGAAATGGAGTCTGAGGTTTTCATTCTCTATTCCAAGGGGGCTCCCAAACCTCCTCCCACCTTGCTGCTGCCCCAGCTCCTGGGCAGTGACCTCTGGGAGTGACTGGAGCCTGGTGCTGCAGGTGGGGATGCTGGAACAGCTGCAGGAGGGGCTGCCAGAGCAGAGCCCACCCCTCAGGTCTCTGGTGTGTTTGGGAGCCACGGTGATGCCTCAGGGCTGTTGCTATGGAGGGAGAAGTGTATGAAATCTCACTGTGCTACAAGGACAGCATGGAAAACTCCATTCTCTCCTTTGAACTCCAGTGTCCAGTTAATGTTTATTCTGAAATAAAGTGGATAAAAATTAATTCCTTCTGCACTGGTGACCATAAGGATAGCCTAGATTGCTTTAAAAATCCCAAACCCAACAAACCAGCAAAAACCCCCACGTAAAGCATTTCAGAGCTGCCTGACCATGCTGACTGTGCTGTCAGCAGCAGTCAGATATGGCCTGACCTTTTGGGAAAGTTTTAATGTACAACAGCATTTGAAACTAATCCTGCTGAAGAGCACAGTGCCTCGAATCACTGCCCTTCCAGTCAGAGTTCAGTGAAGCTGTAAGATGTGCTTGATGCTGAGATGCAGCCAGAATGTCCATGTTTAAACACTTGGTGCTCAGATACAGGCTGGGGAGGTTTTTTTTTTCCTCTGAAGATAAATCCTAGTGCTGAGCTGCTAAGTCAGAGACGTGCCTGGGTTTATTTTCATTTCCCAAATGTCTCCTTTGATAACTGAGGCAGCATTACTGTTAATTGTGTTTGATAGAACAGCCCTTGTGCAGTGTTTGCTTGGTGATACCTAAAGATAGGAGTGCCCAAGTTGGGGTTTTGTGGCTGCTGGAAAGTCCTTGGCCATACAGGGGTTCCCTTTGGAGTCAGTTTGGTGACCTGCAGGGCATGGGGAGGCTTTCTCTGCCAGAGAAAAGTGGGGCTGCTTCAGGGTTTTGGGTTGTTTTGTGCAGTTTTCATGTTGTTGGGGTGTTTTAATCTCAATTCTTCTGATTGCTCCCACGGGGGATTCAGAGGGCAAGTGTTACCATCAGGGTTATTTTCCACTTCTCTGCCTTTGTGGATTTGTTTTGTTCCCCTGCTCTAGGCACACACAGCCATCAGTTCCTCTCTCTGCCCTGAAAATTTCCTGAGGAACAGGATTGCTCCTGCAATCACAGGGTCACAACAAGTCAATTACATACTAATTTTTTTTTATGGTGATGAAGTTAAGGAAAACTCCTCCAAACTGGATGTTCTGTGGAAATTGCCCTTCCTGCCTTGCTTTGTGATTGGTGAAAGTCACTTTTCCTTGGCAGGCCCCCAGACAGAGTTTGGAGATGAGGTTTCAAGAGTTTCTCTCTGTGGTAGAAATTTTCATCTCTTAAAATGCCTGAGCAGGAAATTGGGATTCTTTCCAGTAAGTGTCACTGTGAGTGTAGTGAGAGCTCTAAATGAGAGGCCTGGAGGTGTTACTGGGGAGCAGGGAGGATTTCAGGCTGCAAAGGGCATCAGAAAGAGCTTTTGTAAGCAACTCGTGTATTTACACCCTATAAAACACCAGCAACATCTGCCTTCTCTCAGCTGGGAACTTAGAGATGTTCTTCAATCACTAGAGCACTTCATAAACCAGTTTATTGTCTTTCAGTTGTATTTATTACTTCTTCAACTCCACCTGGGTGTTTGTCCTTGCACAGCTCTGAAGGATCAGGATGTCAGGATTTCACAGAGGTGCTTGGCTTCTCGGAGACTGTGAATTAACATTTTTAACCAGCACTGAAACCGCTTCTTTCTTCCCTCAGGACTTTTTAACAGGCACAGGTGATGTGGCTGTTCTGCTGCTATTCCTGCTGGAAAATGTAGAATTTGCCTTTCCAAAGGGTTGAGCAGTCAAGTTTCTGCAGGAGTCAGCATGGACTGGGAGTGCTTGGAACTTCTGAAAAGCAAGCCCTGAGTGACAAGATTGGAACAGTATTAAATACAAACATTTAACAACAGCATTTAATCTGTAAAGTTTTTAACTGTCTAGGGCATAATATTTCCAAAACTTCCAACACTTTCTGTCCAGCACTAACTGGTATAAAGTATGGGTATTGCTTTCAAAATAAGCTATTTTTGTATAAATAAATATCAAATTCTTTGATGTCTGCGAGACCTCGCTGTTCCCTGTCCCTCTTATGGTGAAACAGAGATTAATTCCGTGATTGCAGCAAATTGAAGGGGAAAAAAAGGGAGTGGAAGGTCATTCATAGCAGGTATTTATGAAACAGAATGTTTTTAAGTCGTTCCCTTCAATGCTGGAGCTTCCTAATGCACAGAACAATGTGCACAACCAGCTGGAATCCACTTACAAGTCTGCTGCCTCAATCTCCTGATTTCCTCTGCCTTAAACTACATGAGCAGGTGCAGAAAATTCCTGTCGTGTGAGGGAATCTTGTCAGGATATCACATTTCCCTCTGGGTAAATGGAGTGGGAACGGGGCTTCTCTAAGAGCTGAGAAACCTGCTGATTGCTCAGGGATCAATCCTTTTCCTCCTCTAGGAACACGGCTAATACGCACTTGGCACTTTTTCATGGGTTGGAAGGTTTTGATTGTGCTTTAAGAGCCGCTGTGGCCGGGAGGGAAGCGCTGCCTGCGGGCCCAGGGCACGGGCTGGCTCTGATTCCTTCCCTCCCCTCTCTTCCCCAGCACATCTGCTTGGACTGTAAGAAGAACTTTTGCACATCCTGCTCAAACCAGCCCGAGGGTGGGCCCCTGCTCTGCCACCTGTGCCAGCGCTTCCGAGCCACGGCTTTCCAGCGGGAGGAGCTGATCAAGATGAAGGTGAAGGACCTGCGGGATTACTTGGCGCTCCACGAGATTTCCACAGAGTTCTGCCGTGAAAAGGAGGACCTGGTTTTCCTGATCCTTGGCCAGCAGCCTGCAATTACCCAGGAAGATCAGATCAGAACAAACACGTTTAATACCAGTGCCCCTGGACAGCAAGACTCTGTGAGTCACCCCCCAACCAACCCGGCCTCTCCTACCTCACATGATGAGTCCTCAGTGTCTGCAGATCCCATCTCAAGTTCAGAAGCTCAGGAACACCAACAGGTACAGTCTCTGGCCAGAACCATCTTCTGCAAACTCATTCATCTCTGGTTTTGGATTAACTACTAGGATGTTGCATGTGGTTTTGCTGTGTGAAGCTGTGAGTGCTGTCACTGACTGGGATGTGCCATTCGTTATGGAATTGAGTTTGGTGGGCAGTGCTGAATATATTGAGTGTTCACTCTCAGAACATCATCAGTGCTCTGGGATGTGTTTTCTCTGGTCCACACTTCCATTGCCACAAGATGCTCCTGTGAATGCTTCCCCTGGTGCTTGCTGATGGCTTCTGGCACGTGTTTGTAGGTGTAATTAAATAGTTAATGCTGTTCTTTAACTCCTGGGCCAGATAACAAGCACGGTCTAAAGCAGTTTTGGAGCTGGAACTGATCAGAGGTGATGGGGGCTGGGTGAGGTTGTTGGTGCCTCCTGCGCTCAGATCAATAGAAAACAAACCCCGAGTCTGTTGCCAAGTCTTGGTTTATGATGAACCTGCAGTTCTGATGAACCTTGGCAGGGGCATTTGAGCTTAATTATTTTTTATTGACCTTGCTTTGTTTGTCTTTCTGCTCTCTGCTAAGGAGAGTTTACTCAGTGTTTGACATCTGCTCCTTGTCCTATTACAAAGTTAATGGGTGTATTCAGTTCCATGTGGGCCAGAGCTGTGAAAATGTGTGCGCCTTCTGCTTCCTCAGCAGATATATCTAGTTCAAAAGAAGAGTTCTCCTGGGAGAATGTCTTTTACAAATCATTAGAAGGCATTTTCATTTCCTGGTTTTCCAGTTGTTACCAGCTCTGCTGTCTTCCCTCGCTCCTCCATGATACATTTCAGCTTCTTGTCCGGACTTGCACGACATCCTGCTGCAGTTCAGGCTCTTTGATCCTGATTGTTACTCCCGGGCTCTGTAAATATTAACAAGTCCCCACCTGGATAAGTGGGATGGTAACATTACAGTCTCTTTGTCAGTAGGAAACCAGAGGGAGCAGTGGCTGCTGGGGGTGAGTCAGCTGAAATTACACTGCTCATTTGATCAAGTGTTCAAAGCAACTGCCCAGCTTTTCTTCTCCAGCTTTTCTTCTCCAGCTCTGTCACTGCTGCTCCCTCATATTCCAAGTCCTGTTTGCCCACTGCAGAGCCCACCTGGGGAGGTGTTTGCCTGGTCACTGTGAGGAGCTGAGCTCTGTTAGAGGAGGGTTCTGCTCTGACATCACACCACAGCACGGTGTGACCCTCAGGGAAGGACTGCAGAGATACACATACAAAATACAAATTTGGGGTATAAATCTGGTCTCCTCCTCATCCAGCCTGGAGTTCTGTACTGGGGCTTTCAAAGTTCAGCTTCAGCCAGTGTTACTTTGTGTGTGCTGCACAGGGAAAACCCTCTGTGAGTGTGCCTGGCTTGTGTCTTGTCCTGCCCATGTCCTTCCAGAGGTCAGGGACTGCAGTGACACTGCCCTGGAGTTGATTTCCCTCCAGAAACCCACAGCTGGTGAAAGCTTTATTTCCTCTTCCAGGCCAATGGTCATGTGCCTCCGAGCCCAGCCTATGGAACAGCAGCTGAGAATGCAGCAGAAGAAGCAGCAGCAGAGGACGAGATAGAGGTTTGTGTGTCCTGGGGTTGGATGGCAGGGAATACCAGGTTTCCTGGGCTGGATTTGCTAACAGAGGTGAACAGTAACTGAGACTGACCAAACTCAATCAACCCTTTCTGTCCTCCACATGCAGAAAGAACTGGTGTCACTTGGACATCAGAGCAGAAATTTGTGTTTCTATCTCAAGATTCATGTTTCCGATAGATCAATTCAGAGTAGCCACTTCTCTGTACATCCAGACCTGAACTCCTGCTAACACACCTGCTGAAAGTCGATTGAAATCTTCATTTAAGGTGTTGAGGGCAGGAATGATTCCCTCTTTTGCTCCCTCCCAGTCTAGTGACTCGGAGGATAACCTGGTGCTGGGCAGGAAGGCGTCCCTGTCCGACCTGACCAGCATCGGGGACATCAACGCGCTCTCCGTGCGGCAGCTGAAGGAAATCCTCGCCCGCAACTTCGTCAACTACAAAGGCTGCTGTGAGAAGTGGGAGCTGCTGGAGAGGGTCACTCGCCTCTACAGAGAGAAGGACCTTCAGCATCTAGGTAGGAAACTTAGCAAATACGTGCCTGTTTTCCAGGTTTAGCCTCTTTATGAGGAAATAGAACTTACCTTACGTTTCTGGTACAGCAAAGTGAGGAGGAAGGAGGGAGTGTTTTGTACAGAGTGAGAGGAGCTGAACTCTGCTCACCACTCCTTGTTGTTGTTTGAGGAGAGAGTTGTGGGAGCCCTGCAGCAGCAGCAGCACAGGGCTGTGCATCCTTCACACCTTGGTCACTGCCTTGCCCTCACAACAGCTGGTGGGTGGCTGGGCACGACTGCATGTGCTGAGCTCTGTGGTACCTGGCAAAGCCAACAGGGAAATGCCCTGCCCAGGCAGGAAACTGCCACCAAAGGGCAGCTGGGGGATTGAGGGCATGTGCTCAGAGCAGTGGCTCCCAGGGCTGCCCAGCTGGGGGTACCTGGGATTTCACTCTCTTACCACCAGTGTTCTGCTGCATGTGTTTGGCCTGCACAGGTGGCTGTGAGGGGACACAGGTGCACAGAGAATATATCTGACTTGATTTTCCTGGTGCCAGTTTGCACCTTAAAAAAGACACACATTTGTAAATTACTTACAAGAGAAACTTATTTTAACACTTTGATTTCATACACTTGTTTCTCAGTGCTGTCCGAAGTAGTGTTGTTTTCTCAGGCATGTCTCTCTAGGCTTTGTCTTCTATGGATGATCCAAGATTTAAGACAGCAGCTTTAGGGTTATATTCTTTCATTATCTTGTGCTTTTGAAGCAATTTATCCTTTTCTTTCACTCACTGTGTGTCTGTGTTCAATCACTTGGTGATTGTGTAACAGTAGAGGAACTGGCACAAGAGGCTGCTGCAGGTGCAGCACTTGGAAGCCAAACTCTGCACACATTCCAAAGCTGTCTTAAAAATTGAGACATCCCTTTGGATCCCTTATCTCTGGGAAGCTGAACTGTTCTGTAAGCTCAGTGTAGAAGAAAGTTCTTGTCAGTTGTTGAACCTGTCCTGATCAGGGCCCAGCCTGAGCCTCCCATGCTGATCAGCAAAAAGCAGTTTTGGTTTAGCAACTCCCTCAAGGCTTTCAGCCCCTGCCTGGTAACACTTCTCTCCCAGCTTTTCATTCTCACCAAATCTCTCTTTTTTTCTGTTGCAGTTTTGGACACTGACGATCAAACTGGTGAGTGAGATCCTTAATCATGGAGTTCTTTATTGGGTAAAGCCCTCCAAGATCTTTCCAATGCCACCCTCAAACCGTGTCCCCAAATGCCACATTTACATGGCTTTTAACCCACCCCCCCCGGGTTGTTTATGCCACCACTGCCCTGAGCAGCCTGTTCCAGAGCTTGACAACCCTTTTGAACATGGGTATCAGGGAAAAATTCCTATGTAACCCTCCCTGGCACAAATTTCCTCTATTTCCTCCTGTGCTGTTACTTGGGAAGAGTGACCCGTGTTGCTTCATTTGCCTCATCACTGAGAATCTCAGTGGGATTTGTTTCCATCTCACAGAAATCACTGTGCAAAAGCTAAAACTGCTCCTTGCCAGCTGAGGCAGCAGCCACGAGGGGAATTCCTTTGCAGACCTTGTCCCTTAGGGAATCCCTTTGGCAGAGCCAACTGGGATTGCACCAACCCCCTTTGCCTGACCCATCCTCGCTGTGGTGTCCCCTCAGGTGGTGCTGGGCCCCCCAGCACCGAGGACAACCTGTGCAGGATCTGCATGGACGCTGCCATCGACTGTGTGCTGCTGGAGTGCGGGCACATGGTGACGTGCACCAAGTGCGGGAAGCGCATGAGCGAGTGCCCCATCTGCCGCCAGTACGTGATCAGGGCCGTGCACGTCTTCAGGACATAAAGGTGGCTCTGGGGTCAGGGCTGCTGTGCCTTAAAGCCTCAGTGCTCTTAGGGAAAGGGCCAACATCCCTGCCAGTAGTTACCCTTGGAGATTAGCGTGGACCCCCTGCGAGGGAGGGAAGGAGGAAGCCTGGGGAAAGCTGCTCTGCTCAAGCCATGCCCGACTCTGCTCATCCCACCATCGTGCTTTACACCACAGTGCCTGGACTCCTTGGAGCTCATTGCCAGCAATCATTAACCACCTCCATCCTAGGATAATTTGAGGACAGATGGATGCCCAGCTTTCCACCAGGACGATCAGCTCCAGAGGCTTTGTATTTTCCTCTGAATAATAAAGTGAACTGGGGTCTCAAAAAGTGTCCTTTGTTTTGCTGCTCAGGCTACCCCCAGCAACAACTAGGTTTTCGAAGATTCAAGTGTGCTTGTTAATTTTACTTTTATTTTTAATTTAATGTAAAATTGTTATGCTTGCAGGACAGGCAGAGTGCCCCTGCTTTCCCAAATTCCAGCCTAGTGCAATTGTGGAAGAATGTGTAATTTTATATCAAGGTTGTCTTTGTATTATTTGAAAACTGTTGGGGAGGGAGGCTGGGAAGGCTCAGCCTTGCCCTGTGTGCTGGGTTCTTGTTTCTGTGCCAGAGGGAGGTTTCTGGTTTGATTTTGTCGACTTTGACTTTGCAGCACATGCCAGAGGTGGGGATCAAACTGAGCTGCCCTCATTTGCTGAGGGAGTTACAAATCCAAGGCTTCAGTTTTCCTCAGGGTTCAGTGAGGAAATCACAGAGCTGCAGAGCAGTGAGGACTCCACTGCTACACAATCATATTTAATTTAAGTACAGGTGAGTTTTTCTTTTTTCAGAAGGGAATCATGGAAGAAAGGCTTTGTCTCCCTTGGATCCACGCTGCAGATCAGCTTCCCCCATCCTCCCCAGGGCTCAGTTTTACAGCTGTTACCTTCCACTGCTTATCAAGAGCAATTTTGTCCTTTCTGCTGGTGAGGGTGTGGAGAGGGGCTGTGGCCTGATCCCTGTCAGCTCTCCTGGGCCCTGTGTTCTAATGGAAGAGACTTGCTGGAGAGGCCTGGCAGTTCTTACTGGAGGTGATTGTAACTGGTGTGTTTTTCTCAGTGGCCTGCAAGCATCCAGGGCACCTGGGCTGCTCCACAGCCAAGGCTCAGCCTCCTGCTGCCCTCAGTGTCCATCACTGGGCCCATGCTCACCCCAGGGCAGTGTGAGCCCTGTGCAGCTTTCCTGGCTGCCCTGGGGACAGGGATGGCTCCGTGTTCCAGCCTGGCTGCCAGCAGGGAACAGCACAGAGCCAGAGGGGACCTGCGGGGTCCCCTCACAGCTCCTGAGGCTCTGCAGGGACAGCACCAAGGCTCCTGAGCAGTGGAGTGATGGCAGCAGCACATTGACCTTGTGTGCTCTGAGCTGCAGGGAGTGCAGGGGCTTTGCTCTGGGGGCTGCAGCTCCTGAGATGAGAACTCCATGGCTCAGGAAGGCAGGAGAGCCATGGATTTCTCCCTGAGGTGGTCTCAGCACTCCACACACTGCAGCAGCTCACTGAACTCGGCATTGTGAGTTCTCCCTCTGTCCCAGGTCAGGCTGTTCTTTAATCTTTGACTAAAGGCTGAACAGATCCAGCATGTGAACAAACTGAACAAGTCAGTGCATGATGACAGAAAAAAGGGCAGGTAAGAAGTGACTCTCTTTGCTCTGGAGAGGGCGCAGGGAATACAAAAAGTGCTCAACAGCCTCATTTAGGAAATTCACTGTGAAAATTCATGTTATATTTTTCAATAAACTCAGGGCTGGGGGAATTGAGCAGGAAGATGATGATTCCCCTATGGATAAGGTGTGCTTTTCCTTGTAGAGGGTAGGCTTATTTTGTACAGCAGATAAATGAAGCTGCAGATCAATGCCTGAAATTTTAGGGATGAGAAGATGCACCCACCCTGTGACTCCAAAATATGCTTTGTGAAGGGAGGACTCTTCTTGTTTCCCTTGTAGAAATGGATTTTCTACTTACAGGTACGAGTGAGTTGTATTTAAAGGAAAATCAAAACCCGGAGGAAACTGATTAATGATCCAAAGGAATATAATGTTCTGAACTAATAAAGTAAATGGAAATATTTATGTGCTTTATGTACACTGTACATTGTTTAAAGATTTTAAGAGTTAATATTCTACTTGAGAGGGCATGTTATTCACTATTAAATCCTCTGGTACTATGACAGTTAAACTCACTAGTTTTGGTACAGAAGTTGGGTTTATAATTTTATAATAAAGTTGAAATGTGATTTAGTTAACTTTGTTTCTGACTGTTACAAGCAGAGATCCTACAGCTCCTTATGAACCTCAGCCAGAAATTGTGATCCCAGGTCCTTAAATATTGATAGTGGAGGTGGAGGGGGAAAAAAATTACCTGACAACACAAATGACCTTGGCACCACAGCCAAGAGTCCCATGGAGCTGCTGGTCTGTTTTCCTGAACAGGAAGAGAACAACCTTTGGAAAGTAAGTCCTGACAGCAAAGGAGAAGCTGCTTCAGTTTTATTTCTTTCTCTATAAAAATACCCAAACTTTAAAAACCCAAGGAGACTAAACCAGCACCTGGATAAGGGCAGTGGTCTACAGTATGGGCAGGAAAATGGGATTCAGCAGTTCAGAGAACTTCTGTAATTCATTCCATAGGGTTTGCTCTGGATGTCTGTAGCTACTCCTGAGGGCACTTCCCTTCTACCCACACCTCCGTGGAGGGACCTCCCCATCCCAGCCGTGCTGTGCCAGCACCCCCCTGTGCTAGCAGGGGGCCACCAGCCTGCGCTTGCGGATGCACTCCCAGATCCACCTGGGGGTCACCCTCTGTGCCCCGGGGTTGTCCCCGATGTCCCCAATGACGTGGGTGGCCGAGGCCGTGTCAAACTCCTCCACCAGGTCCCCGTCGAAGGCGATGAAGTAACGGCGGATCCGGGCAAAGTCCTTCACCGAGGGCGCCAGGTACAGCCTCACCCCCGTGAAAATGTCCAGCAGGGGCTGCTGAGGGGGGAAGGGGAAAAGAGCCTGGGCAAAACGTTCCTTGGCATGGAAGTGAACGGACAACAAGTGCTCAGCCTCCCCCCACCCTGCTGGGGCTGCTCTCCTGTACCTTTTTTCCGTTGTCCTCCATCTCGGATGCTTTTCGCTTCTCCCCTCGTTTCTCCTCGGATTTCTGAGGGGATCCAGTGACTCCTTTGCTCTCTAAAAGCAAAAGTTTGGTTCGTGCACGTGCTCTGTCCAGATACTGTTTGTGTATTAAAGAGCAGAAGGGAAAAGTCTCCTCCCCTCTGTGTGGGAAATCCATGAATTGCTGTCACTAGTGAGACACATTTCTCTACTGGCAATGGTGTGGCTGCTGCTGCCACCTGCCCTCCCATGCTGTCACCACTGTGTCCTCTGTGAAACTGCTCAGCAATCTGCTTCATGTTCCAGCTCCATTCACCTGGAACCCACCTCCAGCCACGTGTCCCTTTATGCACAGGAATTCCATCCACATCAAATCTAACACTGGCTCATGGCCAACAATCTCACACCAAAGGCTGTGACCTGCACAAATGGGAGCAGGGAACTCCAACCTGAACAGCATCACCAGAGCTGTTTCCATCCATCTTTTCCCCATCCCAGGACATCCCAGAGCTGTGGCTACTCCATTCATATTGAGCAAACCAAGGATCTGAACAGCTCTGCCCATTATCCCTGAGATCCATGTGAAAGGTGGGATCATCAAGAAGGCCCAGAGCCAGCCTGCCCCAAGCACAGGGGACACAGCCCCAGGCTCCTTCCTGAAAGCACCATCATCTTACCTTCTGCCTTCTGGGCTTTTGCAGGAGACTTGCTTGGGGGACTCTTAATACTGCTGTGGGGTGTGGAGGACCTGGAATTCCCATCATTCTCTCCACTGCTGCCAGCTGTGGACTCATCTTCCTCCCCAGCCGTAACATTGAAATCAGCCTTCTCCTTGGAGAGCTGGTACAGCTCCTGCCCACAGGAAACAGAGCACTGATCACGTCTGACACTGACACGAGCTGTGGTGCAGAGTTTGCTCTGCTTTTCTCCCCCCCTGAAGTGTTTCCTCAAGAGCTTTCTCTTCCTGCACCTCTCTGCAGTCATTTTCCTGTCAGCTCTGTCCCAGCTCCCTGCATTCCACCCCTCTCCTGGCATTAAGGGAAGCCACATCCACATCTGCTACAGAGCCAGAGCCTGAAGGATGAGCAGTGCCCGGTGCTCACTGTGGGAAGGGCCCATCTGCAGAGGGGTTTGTTCCTCTCTCCTCCCCACAGGGATCCTGGCAGGCCCTGGGGGCTGCATCACTCCTTTTTCCATAGCAGCCCTGGCAGCTGCTGCTAGCCCCAAACTGCAGCAAATCCCCGGAGCACAGAGCTCCCCCAGTGCCAGGGCTGGCACCAGGCTCCTTCCCCTCAGCACAGGAGGGTGAGGAGGGGTGGCTGGAGCCCCGGGGTCCTGGCTGGTGCCATTGGCCTCTTTGCCCCACAGGCACTTCCCAAATGCCTCTCCCAGCCTCACCAACTGATGGGAAACTGAGTGAGCCTGGAGAGAATAAAGGTCTGCCCAGGGAGGTGTTTAACAAAGCCTGGAGGTGGCACTCAGGGCCGTGGTTTAGTTGATGAGGAGGTGTTAGGTCACAGGCTGGACTCAAAGGTTCTTTCCAACCAAGTCCATTCTGTGAATCTGTGGTCACCTCTGAGGGAGGCAACTCCTCACCCTGTCCCAAGAGCTGATGGAACCAAGAGCCAGCAGAGACCTCTCTGCCAGGGCACAACAACACAACAGCTCAGGGGCCTGAGGGGCTTCCCCAGCAGAGCAATCCAGCTGAGCCTGGCATGAAGGGACATGGCAGGTGGCAGCAGAGGCAGCAGAGCTGTGATCTGTCCCTGTGAAGCCCAGCCTGGCCCACCTTGAGCTGCTGCAGGTTGGTGGCAGTCTGCCAGTCCTTGTCGTCGCGGATGCGGGTGCAGCGCGGGAAGCGGATGGAGATGCCGTCGGCCGTGTGCGCCTCGGCCTTGGAGAACTCGGCCCCCGTGATCTCCCACACCGGGGCTTTCTGCACACACAGGGAGAACACACATCACATCCCCGTGCTCCCTCAGCAGCCAGCTCCAAGTGCCTCACCCACGCTCGCTCTCCACCCCAGCACACTTCCATCTGCACAGACTGACCTTCCTGCTCACCCTCGTTAGGAAAAGCTACTTTTTCACTGAGCCAGAGATCCTTCACTAACACAAAATGCCAATTTCTAAGTCACACCTTCTCTTTCAGGCATGCAGAGCATACTGACACATTCCCTACAACATCAGCAACTCTGGGCTTGCAGCTGTGCTTCAAGGAGTTTAAATCATTTTTCTCATATCTCAAATTTAAAGTAAGCTCACTTCTGGAAGGGATTTAATGCACAAGAATATTTCCCAAAACTGCTGCAGGTGTGATTTCTTCATGAAGCTCTTAGCCTCAAATGCACCTGCAAGATTGAGAGATAAAAACTTGTGCTTAATTTCCCATTCCAAGTACGAAGATTCATTTCGTAACAGAGACAACTTCTAAGTTGTCCTTGTAAAGGATTTATAGAAGATTGCAGAATGAGGGCTGGGAAACGTTAAATCATTATGAGAGCACTTACCTTTGGATCTGGGACAATGAAGTCTGGGTAGTAGATTTTGTTAATTTTTAGCCACCTTGGAATTTTACTAGGATCCTATTAATTAAAAGCACAAAATGAAAATCACTGACACTTATCATCATACATAAACCTAATTCTACAAGAGAAGCTGCTGAAACACAACCTAGAAGTAGATCAGCACTGAGGTATCACATTGCCTTTGCACGGGTGAAACTTGCACTGATCTGCAGCAGTTCCTCCCATCTAGAAAATCACAAATACTGCCTGAAACACAGCCCTCAATTCCTGTCATTCTGTGTGTGAAACAACAACAGTTGCTCCAACTGTGATTCATGTAAAACTAGTTTAAGATTCTACAACCTTGCAAATGGCCTTTAGGATGTCAAAGTAATTAAAATTCAGCTGTTTATTTGTCCAGCCTTGAGAAGCAAGATTAGTCACTCACAGAAATTTTAACTCCAACCCCAGCTAATGGAGCCACCAGAGCCTGACCCAGTACTTTCCTCCCACAGCCCCATCTAGTGACTGCCTTTGCCAAGCACAACGTGCCCAAAAATCCACATAAAAAACTGGTATCTGCCCAACAAAACTTTGTCCTAGCAGGAAACAGATGGTGCCTGGCTTCCCACTCAGTGTCTGGGTACAGATCCCAGGCAGTGCCTCCTCCAGGAGCTGGCTGCTCTGACACCTCACTTGTGTCAAGTGGCTGATGTGCTCTAACTCTGATTCATTCCTGGCAGGAATGAATTCCTGAGTGAAGCAGGGCCTCAAGGGCAGCTGAGCCCTTTGCTGAGCATCCCCTGGCTCCCCTCTCTCACCTTGCTGATCTTCACCATGTCCAGCTCTGTCTGCAGACGTGCCAGGGTGGCGTCGTCGTGGCCACCCGAGCACTTGGTCACCGTGCACCACTTCTCACTCTTGGGGTCGTAGCAGCCCATGAGGAAGATGGACATCATCCCACCTGCACAGGGACAGCAGCCTTCACCTCTGCCACAGGACAAGCCACAGCTTTTCACAGCCAAAACCCTTTCCCATCTTTGGGGGTCAAAGGGGCCTGGGCTTGTGGTGGTTGCAGGGCCACTCACAAGGCTGAACAGAGCCCCTGCAGCTCTGCTGTGCCAAACAAGCCACAGCAAACCCCCAGCAAGGACAGGATGGGCTGCAGCAGGTAACCACTGCTCCAGCCGCTCTCATTCTGGAGGCCTGGGAACAGGAAGACCTTGGGAGACCCACCTTTACTGCCTTGTCCATAGAAAGCCCCCAGCACCACCAGGTCAGCTGTGTCAGCCATCGCCCCCTCGTTGAGGTAATCCTTCTTCACCTTCAGCCAGTGCCGTATCCCTGGTTCATAGTTACCCTGTGCAAGGGAAGGCAGAGCCCCCTCAGAGACATCCCCTGGTGGGCAGCAGCTCCTCACACAGCCCTGGCCTCTACCCAGCTCAGCAGCTCCTGAGCAGAAGGAGCAGCCTGGACTGGATGTCAGCACTGAGAGGCACCCAGGGATGTTTCCACAATGCTCAGTGTGTGATTCTGTCTCAGAGCTGACTCTGCTGTCATTCCCCAGTTCCCAGCTTACACCAGTGCAGGGTGAATGGAACTTGCCTTTAGATCCTTCAGCACCAGCCCCTCCAGCCCCTCCCGGATGACTCGGGTGATCATGTCTGCCAGGTCTGAAGCTTTCTGCAAAGGAGAGGGATCATGGTTAGCTCAGGACTGGGAAAAGGGCTGAGGTCTTCAGCCTTTTTGTTTGGAGCTAAGCCCAAAGCACCTGCAGAGGGAGGAATAGGTGATTTTGAAACACTTTTCCAAGGAGAATCCTGTACATGTTCTCTTTGCTGCACATGCAGTGACAGAGCTGGGAATGTGTCCCCAGGTTTATCTGGTTAAAAAATACCCTCAGAGATGTGGCTGCCCCACTGGCTGTGCCCCAGTGTGTCCCATATCAGATCTGCTCAGCCAGCAGTGCCAGCTTCCTTCTCCATCCAACTGCCTGGGGACCTCTGAACCCTCTTCTGCCCAAAATGTCCAAACATTCTCCACCAAAGCCAAGGAGCCACAGAAATCAGTAGCAATGGGGAAAATAATGGGACATCAGGCTTGTGCATATTCAAAGGAAAACCCCAGCATGTTTCTCCCTAAATGCAGGTGTTAGCAGCCAGGATGTCTCAGGGCTGTGTTTGGGATGTGGCCCAGTCTGGCTCCCTTCAATCACACTGCAGTCACAGCACAGACTGAGTGACAACAGGATTTAGGTCTTCCTAACAGGGTCACAGTGACAATGGCTACAGGATCATTAACAAACCAGAAAAGCTGAGGTATGCAAGTTAAGATTACACTGAAGGGCTTCTAGCCAGGAAAAGATGGGAACACAACATTGGCTCAAGTCTTGCACACAGAGCAGGAGAACCATTTTGCCAGGGTGAATTTGCAGAGTTAATCATAAAAAAAAGGCCAAGGGGTGGTGGAGGAGCAGGGTGAGGGCTGTGAGGGCACACTGGACTCACAGTGACGTGTTTCATCTCCGAGAACAGGATCCTGTTGGGGATCTCCACCATGTTGTCGTGCAGGAACTTGCGCCGCTCACACAGGGGCCTGGGGCAGGGCATCAGAGCTGAGGGATGAGCAGCAATCCCAGCAAGAACATTGAAAAAAGCTCTTTAAAGTCATTAAACTATTGATCTAGAGAGTTCCATAGAGGACAACTAGTTCTTACTTTCCTCCAGGAAGAGATAAAATGGGAGTTCCAATGTTGGCAGTGTGTTTAGAGGATGTGAAATGAGCAGCTGAGATGCAGCTAATCCCAGAATTTTGGGGAGCAAGAGGAGCTCCACAGGGAAACTCCTTGGCACAGCAAGGTCCCTCCCGTGCTGCCCTGATTTCCCAGAGAGTGGCCAGTGTGACAGCCCAGCTGAACTGGTCTGTGTGCATTCATGGGCTTTTCCAGCCAGTTCATCCTGGGAAACCAGCCCTGTCACACACACCTGTCCATCAGGCTGATGTCATTGAAGTAGATGCAGTCAAACACAAACAGGCAAACGTTGGCGTCCTGGAAAGCAGCTTTCTGAAATACAATTAACACAATTCTGCAGTCACAGCAAACAGCTTTAGCAAAGTAATAAAAGGATAAGGGTTTTTATCTCTGTATTATTTTAGGTATGATAAGCTCATGCCTCTTCTAAAAGAAGCATTCTGAGAATTAAGATTTACACTGAATGTGTCCAAGCACAAGCTAAGAAGATAAAAAATGTTCATTTCCTAGGAATGGGAAGTAATGCTAAAAATATTAATGGCTTTGGGCTATGCAACATCTGTCACTACTGCTGAAAAAAACCCCCACCACATTTCTACAGACAGCAGATTAATGGCTACTTTTAACTTAAGCACTTATAGTTTAATTTTCATTTTCCTGTCCTCTTCCTCACCCCCATTCAGTCTAGACACAGGCACTACATAACACTTACATGGAATAATCACTGCATCCCTGTGCTCTCCCAGGCTGCCAAAGATTGCTCAAGCCATGAGAAACAATGACAGAATTGCAAGATTTTCCAAAGATTTTTTTCAGTGTTGTTGTAATATTAATTTAAAATTAGTATTTTAATATTAATATCTTGGAGATGAAGTTCTATTAAGGTCCTGCCAGTGATGAGGTTCATGTCAAATCTACTGTATTAGAGCAGTAGCTTTTCAATATCAGCCTTCTCAATAATCTTATTTTTTTCCCCAGATGCTCTAACAAGCACCAGAGCTCTGAAATTATGCTGTGATAACAGACTGTGTTTAAATCAGCAGAGTAACAGCCTCCAAACACAAAAAAACCATTTTTATTTAATTTTTTTTTACCTTGTGCACACCAAGAGTCCCAAAAGGAAGTGGCTTGCCAGTTTTATTGTCAATCAGGAGAACTTCTGAATCCAGGATCATACTTTGCCCACCAGGGAAAGCCTGGGGGATGAAATGCTTAAAATGGGCTACCTTGGGAAAAGGAAAAAAAAAACAGAAGAAAAATAACTGGCTGAAGAGAGGGATTCACTCCAATGCAGGTGTTTTCTCCACAAGTCTATGAGGCACATCTGCACTTCTATGGTACCCAGAGCAGTCTACAAATAGGAAAATGAGGCTTTCATAAACAGAACCAAGTCACCCAACTGGCAGCAAGGTTCCCAAAAGGCAGTGCATAGAGAGGATTCTACAGCTGAAATTTATTTTCAAGCTCTTAATGTGCACCAGAATTAAATGATTACAGTTTCAAGCGCTGCTTTTCCGCATTCTGCACATCTATCTAAATCAGGAACAAGTCTACAAGAGAAGGAACCCTCCTTGCCTGCAGAAGGAGGCTATTGGGAATGCAGTGGGGGAGCTGGCACAAGGGGTGAGGCAGTGCTTACTTTGTGGGGGAGCACAGGTTTGAGGCTCCTGCTGAAGTAGCTGAAGTGATCCCCGTTCTTGTGCACCTGCACGCGCTCGCCGTCGTACTTGATCTCGGCGTACATCCCGTTGGGACACTTCTTCATGGCATACTCGATGGACTTGCAGGCCTCAGCCTGGGGGACAGAGCATCCAAAACCCAGGGTGTTGGGATTTTAAGAGAAATGGGACCTCTGAGAGATGTTTAAAGCATGATTTCATTGCCCCCAGTTTCATGGAGGGTGAGAATGTCTTCACCGCATACGCCAGGGGCTCGTGGTCAGCGGTTGTCAGTGGCCACAAGATCACAGGTTACAAGGCCTCTTATAAAGGTTAATCAGCCAATAAACTGCTGCCACAAAGGATGTTTTTACATTACTTTTTACTTCATTGGTGTTTTCCCAATCCCTAATTAATTTGTCTTATAAGTCTCTCCCACAATGCAGACTCTCTTGACCAATCACCTAATGACACACAAACTTACAGTACTACACCTTAAAACTTATTACCTTCATAACTACTTCTATATCTTAACTTTTAAACCTTAAAACTTTCCACTACCTAGCTTAATATGTCTCTGCTTAAACTACTAACTCACATTCCTACTTACAGTCTCTAACTTTGGAAGCCTTTTCTAAGGTCTGAGGTTGAACCCTGGATTCTGTGCTGTATTTGGGCCTGTATGCACAAGGTTCTGAGAATCCTCTGTGCTTTGATTTCCCACACCAGGTGATACATGGAAAATAAAGCTACTCTTACCTAAGCTCATGAATGAGCTACAATGAATTCCCTTGTAGAGCTTTTTGTCCAGAATAGCTGTTTGCAAGTCCAAGTTTTCATTAATTATTCGCTTACTCTGAATCATCTGCATATGCCCAGATAATTACAGCTTTTCAGTGCTTATCCCCTCCAAACCCTGTAAAATGTGCACTGTGCCTTCTAGAGGAGTATGCTCAGCCTAAAAGTAAATATTTAACTCACACAAAAAGCCAGACTTATTTGAATCTCTAATCCACTGGAAAAGCTTACACTATTTCCAGAGAAAGCATCAACTTCTGCAATGACAGCAAACAAACAGAAAAGCCTGAGAGGAAGACTGAGAGTGAGGCAAGGTTTTAGCTTGGCAGTGGCACTGAGGGTGCAGGGTTCAATATATTGAGTATATTGAACATTTGGTGGTAGGAGATGCTTTTTAAACTGGCATTAAACAACACAGAGCCCTGCACAGGCACTGCCCTGGCTCCTGACCCTTCCAGGTGGGGGTCTCAGCTCCGTGCCTGGCTGCCAGGAGGGGCCCCAACCTACCAGCATGGGCTGCACTGGGGTCATGAGTGAGGCCTGCACACTCAGGGTCTTCTTCAGCCCCGGCACCTTCTCGGCCTCCTGCTGGTTCTGCAGCACCCTCTCCACCACGTCCTGCAGGTTCCGCGAGGCCTTGAACGCCTCGTAGGCGTTGGGATCCAGAGCGTCCAGCCTGCATGGACAGAGGGGGACACTGATCAGCCTCAGGCCTGCTGCTGCTGCCTCAGGGAATGAGCATTTCTGGGCTCCTGTCACTTACACGTGCTTTGCTCCAGCGTTCATTTTCAAGTCGTGCTTAATGAGCCTGATGATGCACTTCAGGTCGTTGCCCGTACACCTGGGGAAGGGAAGATTCAGCAAAGGTGTGAAGGGAACAGCTTTCCAGCTGAGAAGAAGAAACTCATCCATGTCTCTTTAAAAAAAAAGGTGCTCCCCTTGCAGAAGGTTTAAAACTCAGGACACACCTAGCTATAGTGTTAATAGTGTTAATAGTGACACCTCAGAGACACAAGGGAATATCCAAAAGGTTTTCCAGCATCTTTATGCCAACATTAACTCTGCCTCAGTGTTGAGGTACCTTCCAAAATTTACTTAATTAATGCATCAAGAGTAACTCATTGGGAAATCCTCAGCCTCAGATGAACACAAACCCAGCCAGACCAAGAATCTTTGTCTAAATTACTTGAAGGTTTTCCCCAACATACTTAAGAACAGCAACTTAATTAACAGCTAAACACCATTAAGAGTATTATTGCAAATCAAATTTTGATGAAGTGTCCTGACAGGCAGGGACAAAGTTCTCTGGCATGAACAAGAGCCATAGATGTTCTCCCTTGCTGTCAAGATATCTCAGTCACACCACTAACAGCAGCTTACAGATGTTAATTAAGTTCAGTCTCGGTGGCTCATGATTAATTTTTCACCTACTCCAGCTTGTAGAGAACCATTCCAGTGTCTGTGCAAACCTCCAGAGGCTGATTCCTTCCCTTACCTGCGACTGATCTGCTGCAGGACACTCTGCTGGTCATCCTCCTTGGTGAGCTTGGACAGCTGGATGAGGAATTCATCGACCTCCTGGATGGTCAGGAGGCTCTTGGCTGCGGGAGGACACGTCTTGCTCTGCTCGAAGAAGATCCGGATGGTCTCGGAAACATCTCCCTGTCTCCAGAAACAAAACCAAGGGGTGGATGAGAGAATGGGGCTGCCACTGGGGATTCTGTGTGGTTCCAGTGAGGATAAAGGACAGCAGTGATGCTGAGATTGCAGGAAGAAATCGGAATCAAACACTTAAGGAAGCTGCCCCAACACATAAAGCTGCTCAGCTGTTTAATTTGCCAAGAAAGGTAATTAAGAGTACCAGCATCATCTCATGGCTCTATTTTCCACTGCTGCAGCAGCACAGACCCTTTATTTCCTCAGGATGAATCCACTTGTAAATCCAGGGATGTCGGACAGGCTAGTGATGTCACTAGAAGGCAGCACACAGCAAGGCAATGAGCAGAGATGAAAGAATTACCTTTATTATCCAATTCACCCCTTTTCTGCACCTTGCAGTGACTCAGAGGGTGCACAGTCAATCACCAGCTCCTGTGCACAGGGACTCGGTGCACAACTGAGCACTTGCAATTGTAGCAGCTTAATTGTATCAACCAACTGCAGCTGCCAGTGACAGGTCTGTTAATTGAATCCCAGGTTTTGATATGTGATGGTACAAAAAGAGTAATATAAATCAGTTCTGTAGGAATGTGCCAGACAAAGGAGTTCAGACAAACAGCTGCAGCCCACCTCGCCTAGAAAATTTCAGTCTTGCTTTCTAAAGCTTTGCCAGGTGAATTCTTATCCTGCTTTCGGTTCAAACATGATTGTCTACAGGTTCCAGATGGCAGAAAATGCTGTGAAAACTGCTAAAGCCAAGGAAAACCAAAATAAATCACCAGCTCCCATTCTAACAGTCAAGCTAAGGAGTGAAAATCCTAAGTCATTACAGAATTTCCACAAGCAAAGGGCTGAACAGCAGAAATTAAGAGAGCTGCTGTCTGCACTCACCTGCTCCAGGTCCCGGACCATTTCTTCCTGGTTGCAGTTAAAAATCCTGCTGAACAGCTTTACAATCTGCTTATCATTCAAGTTGTAAACTATTTTAATGACACCTGGTAACAGCAACTTAATGGTCAGGTATACATCACCATGAAAACCATCTGGAAAAAAAAAAAAGCAGCACATTGTAACTGTGAGGATTTATTTCCATGTCCAGGCTCTGGTTGGTTGTGTCCATTTATCCCTGGGGATAAAACCCACAGCTGGGGGCTTGGAATTCCCCCAATTGTGGGTAATAGCCACGATTTGCCTCTAAATCTGATCCCAGCAGTAAATTTGGCACCTACAACAATGAGTGAGATATTTTTTTGTCTGAATTTGCTATTTAAAGGGTTCACTTTTCAAAGTGAAATCAGTTCAGAAATCACCACAGCACAAAGCTGGGACCACCCAACGATCAGACTTTAATTTCTTTATTTTTTTTTTTTTGAGGTCAGACTTTGAAGCTGATTCTGAGAGGGCTGAGAATTGCAAAGCTGGAGCCATACCTCCCGCAGATCCCTTCCTGAGGAAGTCCTGGATGATCTGAGTCTTCACATTGTAGCTTGGTTTTTCAGCCACCATGGCGCAGAGCTTGCGGAATTCCCGCAGCAGGCAGTCCTTGTGCTTGGGGTCACACCTGGCTGCAGACAGGCTGGCCTTGTGGGCAGAGTTTGCAGGGGCATCCTCTGAGTTCTTGGGCTTGGCTGCATCAAACACACACCACAAGTTGCTTTTTTTTTTTAACAACACGTTGCAAATGTTGAAGTTGCCTCTGCCTGGGAAGCTGGGAATGATCCCAGTGTGCTGGCAAAGCTTTGGAGTTAAAATTTATGACTTTTATAAAAGCCTTATGACTGTTTTTACCCTTCACATTACACCAGGATTTCCTAAATCTTAATTCTTACCAGAAAAATATGGTGAAAATGAATTTCTCCTTCCAGACACCTCTGTTTTATTATTTTCTTTTCTACTTTATAGGCTTTTACCCTCTACAGCAAGAAGTTTTCATTTCCATGAACACAACTGAGAAGCCCTCAGCAGTTTTTTCCAGGTTTTGAGCTCCACATGGGATAACTTTAGCCTACACCTTCAGTTTGACTGGAATGAGCCAATGGATGCAGGGAGATGGAGTCAGCCTGACAATGTGGGTCGTGGCAGAACCTTTGTTTCCTTGGGAAAACTGGAAATTCAAACATCTTTCAAGATGTTCTTTCAAGACTGACAGCTTTTGACAAATACCTCTAAATCATCTACACATAAAAACCTACTGATCTGGGCCAAGCTAAAACACCTCTTGATGTTGAGATTAAAAGAAATTAATTTCCCAGAACCAGTTTCTTAATCCTTACCAGAGAATCCAGAGAATTTCTTTGGTGGATCTTTTGTGGTCAGCTGTCCTGTGGCAGTGAGCTTTGCCTGCACTATCACCTTTTTCTTCGGGGTACCTCCAGTCTTGGAATTGGCTTCTGGAAAGCAGAAAGGTTCAAAGAGGCAGTCAGGAATAATCTCACACATCCCTCACCATATTATGTAGCTTACAAAGCAAAAAGCCTTAAAAGAAATGGGAATTGGAGGAGAAAAAAACTCGGATTTTTTCAGATAACGAAAGTTAGAAGAATACCTCATTTATTAAAGATCACAGAAAAGGGTGGAAATGGAATATAACTGATGCTTCCTCATGGGCTTTATTTGCCCATGAATTAAATCACCTAGGCCTTGTCCCCAGTCAGCTGTGACCAATGAATCAAGGAGTGTCAGTATAGAAGTGACCATTTCTTCCCTTTCCCACGGGGCTGAGAAGCACCACACACTTTGCCCCTAAGCCACACAAATAAATCCATGAGGATTTCATGGCAAAGGCACAGGTGGGTGACAGCCTCTGGCATAACTTGAAAACAAGGAGAAAAGTGACCCTGGCTCGTGCCTCACCTGAGATGTACTTGTTGATTGTTTCTTTCTCCTCATCCTGCAGCTCTTCCCACCCTTCCAAGTCTGTGATGTCCTCAATTTTCTTGGTGGTGGCCCGGGCCTTGTCCAGCTTCTCAAAGATGCACTTGACATGGTACCACTCCTTCATGTCCCCTCCGGACTCGGTGAAAGGATTGGGGACGATCTTCCCAATGCGCACCATCCCCTTCACGATCTTCTCCTTGCACTTCTTGCAGCCCGCGGTGCCTCTCTTGGCATAGTCCACACAGTACCGCTGCTCTGCCATGTCCCCGGCAGCCGCGCAGGCCGAGCGCAGCCAGCTGCCCAGAAGCAGGGAGAGAGGAGAAGCGGCGGCAGCACGGCGCTGGGCTGGGGACGGCGCGGGGACAGGCCGGGACAGCAGCTGGCACCAGCAGCCGGGGCTGGCTCCGGCACAGCAGGAGAAGGGCCTGGGCACGGGGAGCTGAGGGCAGAGCAGCGCTGTGCCCCTGCCGAGAGCGCGGGCGGCGTGTGACAGCGCCCTGCCGCCCGTGGGCATCCAGTCCGCGCTGAGGGTGCTGCGGGCGACAGAGGGGACACTGAGCACCCGCAGCGGGCCCGGGCCTCACCCCCGGGCCCGGCACGGGCTCCTCAGCGGCGTCCATCGCCCCCGCCCCGCTGCCCCACAGCCCGGCCCCTCACAGCCCCCTCCTCGCCCCCGGCCCCTCTCCCCTCACGCCCCCGCCTCNTCCCGCCGCCGCCGGAGGCCCCAGGCCGCCCCGCCGCCGCTCACCGAGTTCCTCACGGTGCCGCCATCCCGCCCCCGGCTCCGTCCGGACCCCCGGGACCCCCCCAGCCCCTCCGGCCGGGGTCGCCGCCTCCGCTACCGCCGGGACACGAGCGCGCCCGCCCGGCTTCCGTAGAACCACGCGCGCGCGCGCGCGCCGCACCGAGCCCCGCCCCTTCCGGCCCGGACAGCGGTGAAGGGGCGGGCACGCTCAGGCCACGCCCTCCCGGCCCGTTTAGCCACGCCCCCAGCACGCGCCGGGAGCGTTTTCCCGCCTCGGGCGCGGCTGAGGCGGCACCGGGAGCGCGCCCGGGGCCAGGGAGAGTCCGTGCCCTGAGGCGGCAATGGGACAGCTCCTGGGGCCAGGGAGAGTCCCTGCTCTGAGGTGACACTGGGACAGCGCCTGGGGCCAGGGAGTGTCCGTGCCCTGTGGCAGGACTGGGACCGGGACCAGAGATGGCACCGTGTCCTCGCCCGGGGACAATGGAGAGTTCCCCCTCCATGAGGCGCTGGAGGGTTTGTGCCCTGCGGTAACGCCTGCTCTGTACCCTGAGGCAATGGAGGGTCTCTGCCCTCAGGCGGTGCCAGGTCCCTGCCCTCATGAATTATTAAAAAACACCGAGGTGATGGTTGGTCCCCACCACACGGGTGACTCCACCGCAGCACTGTGCCCTGTGTGTCCCACTGAGAGGCAGCAGCAGTTCCCCACCAGAGGGGTGGATCCGCAGGAGCACTGCATCCTTTGTGTCCCTCCCTGAGGGGATGATGCATTCCCGACCTCCCAAAGCTGCTTTTCCAGAGCACTACAGCAGGCTGAGGCAGGTGTGAGGGGATGCCCTGTTGCTGGCTGCACCACACCGGCTCACCAGGAGTGCTGTGCTGCGTTAACACAGCTTTGAGGTGCTGTTGGATCACCTGAAATGGTCCCTCCAAGAGTTCTAACACCGTGTTTGTGCACTGAGCCACTCCTTATCCCCAGCCTCATGAGGGAGGAACAACCCTTCAAGAGTTCTGTGCCATGCTGGTGCAGGTTTGAGATGCTGCCGTGTCACCTGGGCCTTCAAAACCTGCACAGGTCTGAAGTGCTGCCCTAAAACCTCCTGAAACTGTCCCTCACACTGTGTTTGTGTGGGTCTGAGGTGCTGCCCTGTCACCCCAGGCTCCTGAGAACAGCCCTTCATCCCAGCACAGGTGAACACACACCTGCAGTCCAGCTGCTGGCTCCCTGCTGGCAGCAGCCACCCCTGTTCCTCTGATGGAAGCGCTGTTGTGCTGTGCCAGGAGGCTGCTGAGGAGGCTGGAATGGATGCAGAACACAGCTCCACTGGATTCCTGCCTTCATCCCTGGGAAGGATGCTGTGTGGGTTGACATGGCCAAGTCCCTGACCTGCTTTTCTGTACCTCAAAGGCAGAGTATGAGACAGAAGGAACAGAATTTGCTTCCCCAGCCACATACCTGTCTTTTTGCTGGCCTCCAGCTGGTTGCAAAGCAAGCTACAGGCACTCTTCATCTTCTTCCCAGCACATCAAACAAACCACACTGTTTGGAGCTGGGAGTGTAACGACTGTGCCTGGTCAGAAAACTGGGATGAAGTCTGACACAGGCATTTCTGATCACTGGATCTGGCTGTGAACAGAACCTCCATTCACTTGCAATATTTCACATTGCAGTATTTGCTCTCAGACAATGCATTCAATCCATGATCTCAGGATGGAAATGCACCTTCCTGTCCCTCATGGCCCAGAGGTGGAGGAACCCCCAAAACCAAAGAGAGAAACAAGCTCCCCCAACCAAATCTAACTGGGAACTTTGAGTCACAGAAGAGGAATTGCAGAAGGATTCAGAGAGGTCTTCCTGCTATGGACTTTATGTGGAAGGCACCCAGACCACCACTACGCTCCAGATTTTTGGGTGAGTGCATTCACCTCCCAGACCATGCATTTGGCAGACTTGGATTAAAATTTTAATGTGTGAGTATAGTGTGATTTGATTTTTAAGTACTGCTTTGAGAAACGATTTCCAGAACCAGCAGTGACTGGGTGCACCGGTCTGTAAGAACACTGGGATTTTAGGGGGGAAGAAAACAAACCCCAGGTAAAGATGAGGTGTTCAAATGCTGTGAAGATGTGCAGAGCTCAGAGAGAGCTGGCTGGGAGCACAGAGTTCAAGGCACCACGGTGAGATCTCCCACTCACTGTGAGCCTGGTGAAAGAGATGGAAAGGCAAGGGCTGACCCTGCAGCACATCATTATCAGCTTTAAATGAGGCCGCTGAGCAACCTGGCAGTGGTGGGATCTGCTTCCCTAACTCTGTCTGAAAGTCAGCTAAATGAGCTAAACTAGGCAGAGCCTTCAGTCAGTACAGAAACGTTCCAGTGAGGGTGAGATGAATTGCTCCTGGCTCTTTTCAGCCTGGAGGGGGTTTGGATGGCAGCAGGGACAGGTGAGGGGAGGAGGAGGCTGCCCCTCTGCAGAGCGGTGCAGGCACTGGAGATTGATCACCCGGCAGTGAGAGATGCAGCGAGCACAGGCAGGTGGCAGAAGGCTGCCACGAGAAGCTGGGAGTTTTAGATAAATTTCCTCTCTCTGAGAAACACACACTGCTGCTCTTTGGTTGTTTTGGAGAGGCCTGGGAGCAACAGCAGCAAAGCTGGTGCACTCTTAACATCAGCTCTCCTCCACTTGAGCAGCAGATGAAGACTCTGCAGCCTGGAGCATTAATTTTGCTGATTTTCTACTGTGGCTCCAAAGGAACTGCTGGAAAGTTGAAAGTTGGTTCTTCATAGAATGACAGGATGATTTGGGTTTGAAAGGACCTTAGAAATCTTCCAGTTCCACCCCCTGCCATGGGCAGGGACACCTTCCACTGTCCCAGGTTGCTCCAAGCCCCATCCAACCCAACCTGGAATGCTTCCAGGGATCCAGGGGCAGCCTCTGGGCACCCTGTGCCAGGGCCTCCCCACCCTCCCAGGGAACAATTCCTTCCCCATATCTAATGTCAATCTACCCTCTTTCAGTTTGATCTTGTCATCTTTTATTTTTTTTTGTGGCTAACAGCTCTGACATGGCAGTAAGAAGTGATAAGAAAGTTTCCAGTGGCCCATCAGGCCCTGATTTTTGGTCACTGCTCCTAAATGTTCCCTGCAAGCACTTTCCTCCCCTGCAATTGCAATGTGCATCCACCGTTCTTATTGTGAGTGGGAAGCTTCGTGTGCAAGGGGAATAATTAAAATCACTTTGGGTTTTAGAGTCTTATTGGAATAAACTCCTCCAGCTCTCCCTTTGGCTGGATGTACCTTCAAACAGCTGTGAGCAGAACAATATATCCAGTGAATATACCCACAAAACCACAGGACACTGAATTCACTGAGAGAAAACCAGGAGACAGATCCCTGCTGCTCTGCAAAGGATCAGGGAGAAATCACCGCTGGAGTCTCCCCTGGTAGCAAATACTGGAATTGCTGAGCAGAGCCTCTTTACATAATGTGCTCTCTGTGTAAAAAGGCAGCAGTGACAGAGCAGTGGAGAGGCCCCAGGAAATCAGAACTCTGCTTTAAGTAGTTTATTCCACTAATACCAGGAAGATAGTACCCAAAAAGTCAGATTTAAATGTTTAAGTCTGTCCTTGCTTAAGCCAAGTGGGCATCAGTTCTGTCAGGAGTTAAGATATATATGAAAGGAAAATAATGGTCTCAAGTTTTGCTTTTAGCAATTTTTTCCTCAGTGTTAAGAAGCAAAAAAAATCATTTTAGCTTCATCTTAAACTAGAGTTGAAAATAGTTCATATAAAAATGTTCACCTTGTCCACATCTTCTAGGGATATCTTAAATTAATGGAGTTTGAACTAAAATTAAAGTTTCCGTGCAAGACTTCTGTCAGAGTTATATTCCACTGAATCCAATCTTCTTGGTATTGAGAAAATGTCTGGAATCTCACTAAAATCAAATAAAAGGAGGGAGATATTTAGAATTTTAATAACCCCAATGAACAAATATATCTCCCTCTCTGGCTGCTGAAGAAGATACTGGATCTGTACATGTGGTTTATTAAAATACAAGCGATAAGAGAAATGGGAAAGATTATAGGAAACAGACACATATACATGAAATACATTTGGCAAAAAGGGAAGGCATGTCTGTTAAATGTCACGTAAAATGGATTTGCAGAGCTCAGTATTAGTCACTTATTTGCATTTATGCTCGTTGGTAAATTTGACTTTAGAGGGGGGGCCTTGGAAAGAAAAAGCTCCATGGTCCGGTCTGAAGGGATTTGCAGTGGTTTTGGCTGGAGAAGTGCCTTGCAAGGCTTTCTCCTGCCTCGTGTGGGGCTGAAAAGTGGAAGCTGGGTATAACAGGAACGAAATCTCTTACAGGCCTCTTTCTGCTCCCTCAGTTTGGTGGGGAAAGGGGAGAATAGAACCTGTTGTCAGTTTAAAAAATATTTTGCTGTTCTTCGGTTCCCATTTTCTTCTCAGTGTTCCCTGGAACAGTGAGAGGGACTGGATGTGATCTAAGGTGTAACACTGAAAATCTGAGGATATCTCAGAGGAAACAGCTGCTCCTGCTGCAGGGCACGGGCTGGGTGTTCCCAAAGAGGTTCACCTTTCCTTCCCTCCTGTTCCCTTCTCCAGGGCACTGCCCGTGATTCAGCGCCTGTGACACAGAGCCACGGAGCTCCTCTGCCTCCCTGCTCCCATTGCAGTGACATCCCTGCCTGGGGCGGTGACAAACAGATGACAATGAGTGTGGGATTATCCTAAAATTGGTCTCTGCAGCCCTCTGTGGAGGAGACAGTTTTGGAATGTGAACTTTGTCCTTTCATCCAAACAGCAGCAGAAGTCTGTCTCTGCCCTCCCTCTCGGCACATCTCAGCTGTCTTTTTGAGGGGAAATTTTGACATCTGGGACATGGACATCAGGGATATCCGAGTGCAGGGAAAACAAATGGGAAATTTGTCATCTCCAGCGCAGATCACCCAAAGAGTCATTTAACAGCCACCAAAATAAAAATGTGTCAAGAGATTTCCAAAGGCACTGAGGAGATGCTCATGCTCATTTGCTATTAATACTAATGAGAAGTGAGTGTCCAAATCACTTGGACAGGTTTTGGAAAATCTCAGCTAGATACATGTCTTCCTGGGAGAAATTACATTTGACAGGAGGCTTCTGATGCAGGGAGAAGAAGGGCATTGGAGGCCACGCTCTGAATCCATTCTATTTCGGTTCAGGAATCTGCCAAAAGTGTGTTAAGACACAGAGCTGCTACCTCCACCTCTATTCTGCCGGCACCTAATAGAATATCCTTTATTTTTCTGCTTGCTGCATGTGCTGTTAAATTAGATAGAGGTATTTGCAAGGTGAATGACAAGTGTAATTGGCTATAAATGCTCCATTTAGAGAGATTGCAAACTATGTTTAAGTTACACCCAAGTGCACCTGTACTTGAGATGCAAAGTCATTCAGCTCCCACAGCACCTTCATTATAACCGTACTTCATCCTCCCACACAAATAGATTCCGAGGAAAATAATTTCTCCCCAAATGTACATCTGCTGCGAATTATCCCGGCATCATTACACATGCCGGGGTAGTGAACACAAATCTCATTCTCTGGGGTGGCGCTGATTGAAAGATGACACCTAGTTTTGGAAAACAAAAGGAAATCTAAAATAAAAGCGTGGCAGATTTTTTTTTTTTTTTGGGGGGGGGGGAGTTTGTTTCAAAGCGTTTCCCAAATTATTTTGTCATTTCTGCTTGCCGGGAGAGGACTTCTTTCAAAATTTTAATTGAAAATTTTAGCTGTGAATACTTTAGAATGAAATTGAAACCACAGTTGATTTTTTTTTTAACTGACCTTGTCAGGCAATGACTGTTGCTAAAACCAGAGATCATTGTGATACCATTCTTTGAGACATCCAAAATAATTTCAGAAAATCATCAATGTTTTCAAGACAGACTAGAAAAGGTTTTTTTTTTTTATTTTGGAAAGTCTTTAATGCTGCTGATTAAAAGGCTATTCTTGAATGCAAACAGCATTTTATTAAAACACTTTTGGTCCTGCAAAGGGACACTTGTGACCAGGAAGAAAATGGTGCAATTAACTGGTGCCTACCTTGCATCGTCCCCTCTGATCTGGGCTTGGTTGTGGGGTGCAAATCACTGTTTATTCTCTTAGACAGCCAGGAATCCTGCAGGCTTCAAATCCCCAATTGTTCCTTGTTCTGAGTGGCAGCTGGGTACGGCTGGAGAACAGACAGGGCCAAGCAGCTTTAACTCCTTTTTGTGTCCCAGAGAATCTCTGTTCCTCAGTACAAAGCAGTCCCAGGTTGCTGTGCACTTTCCCCAGGTCCTTTCAAGCCACATCTGTCATATCTGCACTCCACAGCTGCTCTGGCCTGGTGTCACACATTCAAAATGAAATGAAAGGAATTCCTCAACAAATCCAATCTCGGTTGTGCCCTGCTGCCTGCGGTGTGGGGCTGAGCTGTGCCTGATTGCAGATCTAATCTCACCCGGAGACCTGAGGAGCAATAACGACACTGCTCCATTTGGTCCTGCCCAGGGAAGCTGAGGGATCTCTTTAGCTAAATTAAATATTAGCTAAATTAAATATTAGCACTTCTTGGGCTTTCCACAGCCCAAGACCGTGTTTTGGGAGGCAAATGGAAATTCAGTCACAAGGTGACTTCTGCAGACCCCAGCTCTGGGCCTGGGCTCTTGAGCACATTTAAGAATTGTCATCTCTGGGTTTTAACAGAGCTCAGGAGACACAGACAACCCTCTGCTTGGAGGGAAATTCTGATTTGTAATGTCACAGGACCTTTCTAACTTCAGTGCTAAACTGTGTTATTTCTCTTTGAATCTTCCCTGAAGTAGTCCTGTGATGTTCCCCGTTGCTGCGCTGAGGGCTGCATGTGTAATTAGTGACTTGTATGACTCCCAAAAGCTGCAGTCTAAACCTTAATCCAACCTTCACGTTGATCACCCTGCCACAGCACTTGAAAGCACTTATGATCAAGGAACTGCAATTCTCCGAGCCAATTCCACATTGGAGATGACTTTTATTGGGGAGACGGGATGTTAAAAAAAAAAAAATTAAACCGGTCCTCATTAGAAACTGGAGACATAAAAGTCTCCAGAGCCAGACTGTGAGTGCCACTGCAGAGCTGTTTATGCAGCTATTTATGCAGGGAATAGCTCCCCTGGGACGGGCTATTTGCTGTTGCTTCTGCTCAAAGACCCCGCGCCGCGATGCCAGCGCTGGAACCGCGGCTTTGGGTTCCTGCAGGAGCAGCGGGAGCCAGTCCTGATGATGGCAAAGTGCTGCCTTTCCCCTCTCTGGAGGGTGCAGGGGTTGTCACAACGCCTCTGTGTCACTGGTGTCGCCCCGGGGCACGCGAAATGGGATATTAACAAAGCCAAAGCGAATGCAGAACCTCTGACCTATCTGCAAATGTTTCTTCTGGGGCTATTTGTTTCTGTAATTCCTCAGAGCACGTTGGGGGAGGCCGATTTAGCGCTGCCTGCGATATCTTATCCCTGTCCTTCCAGTGAAATGGAGCGCCTTTCTCATTCTGGAGGGTTTTGTGGGTGAACCGAGGGGCTGCCACTCGGCTTCTGTGCCAAATAACTCCACATTCACTCTGGTGCTGTCAGGACCACCAGGTCCTTCCCTGCAGGGGGAAAGATCAGGGCCCGGCCTATTCCTGTCCATGGGCTGCAGCTGTTCTAAGTAGAGAGGCTTTGCTGAACTCAGGGGGTTCCTGCTGGCCCCTTTCTCCAGTGAACTGAGGACCTTTAGCAAAGCTCAGGCTTGGCTTGGCTTGGCTTGGCTTGGCTTCCCTTCCCATTCCCCCCAGATGTCCCCCTCCATTAATCCACATCTGGAAACTCATTGAAATGCACGAGTGAAAACAGCAGCACATGGAAATAAATGCATTTTAAACACCTTTTTAAAGAGCTTTTGTGCCTCGGTTAGCATCTGCTGTGGGTGTTTCGGGGAAAGCCACTCCTGTGCACCATCCCCATCACACACAGGTCACGTTTCCTGGCTGAGCAGGTGCTCGGGAACACCCACCTGCTGCAGGTGACATGCAATTAACCCAGTTAAGGACCTCACGTTGTTCTGAACACCGCAAGCAGCTCTGCTGGTTCTTTGCCTGGGCGGGGAGGGTGTGCCTGTGCTCAGGGTCACAACTGGGAGTTCTGTTCCTCATGACGTTTTACCCCTTAGGATGGCAATGCTGAGTAGCGCTGTTGTAGAACCACGCCTGTCTGATCAGTGAGTTTTCTCTAAGCCGGCTCTAATTGCCTGGTCTAGATCAGGATCTTTCCCCCCTCACTTCCAGGGGTATTTTTAGACCAGTTAGCAAGTCAGTGCTATGCCAGGACCCCTGAAAAGCTCTTGGCTCGGAGAGTCTGAAGGGAAGGGGGATGGGATCTGCCTTTAGAAGGGGCTGACAGCTGCTCTGAGGTGCTCAGATCTATTCCATACTAATGAGAGAGTTTCTTCTCTGTCTGAACTGCAACTTTGCTTAACTGCTGTCCTCTTTTGAAAACCTGGGTTAAATTACCGTGAGACAATACTTCCTAAAAGGCACTCCCCTAACCTTAGTTTCTTCGCCAAATTGGATGAATCTAGTGAAATGTCTCTGAGAAACAAATCTTTTTTAAGCCTGCACTCTATTCTTCTTAACCTCGCTGCCCTAAACAATTTCTGAGACAAGATGAATGCCAGCCCGCGATGATCATTGTACATATATTCCACTTAAGCATTCACTTGGCTGATAGCCTGGAATAAGTCACTGTTGGGGGTTAAACAACTTCTGGGGCTCTAGATGGGACCTCATTATGCAAAATGAGGAGAGTTATCGCTGGAAGCAGCTCAGGTGGAGCTGCCGTGTTCACTCCGCAGAAAGTACAAGAGCTGAGGTTACCTGCTGTTGGAACCTCTCAGCTGAAAGCTGAAACAAGTGGGGTAACCTCTCTCCCACGGGCACCTTCCACACTTTGTCTTGGTTTTGCTAATTTAGGATGCCATTTTCTGCTAGGAAATGTAGGAAAGGAAGGTTCCCACTCCCTGTAAGGATTATGTCGTTGCCTTGAGATGCTTTGAATTGCAAATGCTACCTTAAATCTGGTCGGGACTAAGGCACTGCTGAGAACCAGAACAAGGCTTTGACAAACCTTTCAAATCAGAGGCTTTCCCATTTGAATTTCAGATGTGCCCAAGGCTCTGGAGCACCAGAAGGCAGTGCCTAAACACGTGAGGTGAACGATCCTGCCTTTGCACTTCTCTGGGGTAACCGGCATGGCTGTTTTTCCCTGGGAGTGTGTTCCTTCAAGTGATCTCCACCTCTCCGTTACCTGGTATAATTTCATCAGGTTGGGGCATTCCCACCTCCTTTTGGAGTGTTCTCAACTGAAACTTTCTTTGGATTCAGGATCCAGGGCTTTAGCAGACCCTGCTGTGGGCTGTCAACAAACACTCGGTTGGGAAGTAATAAATCCAAGAAAACCAACCAAAAGCAGTTGTTCTATTAATTCATTAAATAATCTTACTAGATTTTTTTTTATTTTGCTGATAGGAAGTCACTTTCCAAAGGCAGATAAAAAGTGTGTCTAGCCGAGTTTATCCTCACGTGGGACTGGGAGAGAAGTCTGGATTGTTGGTTTGGACTTGCACAGTGAGGACGAGCTGCTTTGTCGTGTTCAAACAACCACAAAATGATTAAAGGTTCTAAACTTTTATGCTGCAAACTTTGTCTGTGTCCTAGAAAAATCACCAAACCGAGTAACTTCTTTTTGGACCCATTTGGAATGCTGAGGTCTACAGGCTGGATTTCGAAACCTCAATGAAATGCATAAAGTCAGCTTAGATTAAGAATTTAACTCACCTGTACTGTGAGCCTAGTGTTAGGCTGGGATGAATAATGACATGATTAGATCACTCTTCCCACACAACAAATGACACTCTCATGTCTCTGCTTAGAATTCAAAGTGGAATAGGAAACTTTGGAGGAGGAAAAAAAGGAAACTTTTTGAAGCTGAGCTTTGGTCTGCTCTGACTCTCTGCATTTCTCTGTGAGCTGTCTTTCCTTCTGAATTAATTTGAATTCCCAGTAGATCTCCAGGCTGGTGGGGTTGCAGCATCCCGGGCTTGCTTTCAGATATCCACATCCTTATGGGGAGGCCGTGTTGTAGCTCCTGTGTTGGGATGCTCCTTCCTCCTCTGCATGCAGAACAAGCCCCAAAAAGCCATTGACCAAATGCTCCCAAACAGTGCCAGGTTCTCTCAGGACTGGTGTCAAGCAGAATGTCACAGTGTGCTCAGGGCTCTGCTCACAAACATGCTGAACTGCGGGATGGAAATGGAGGATTGATTCCCTGATGGATTGCTCACTCCCTGCATGGAAATAGAGACGTGGAGGGTGCTGCCAGGACCCTCCAAAGGGGTTGTGTAATGTCAGGGATCTTCCCCTGCAAATGCTCCCCCAGTGACTCTCCTGCAGATGCAGTGGCTGCCAGCGCTGTCCTGTTTTCCTTCTGCAGGTCCTCCTCAGCCTGTCCTTGCTTTAGGCAAAAACCTTGGATCAAGGTGTCCTTAACCCTGTCAGGACCCTACAGAGGTTGTTCCCCGCTTCTCACCTGCCCCTGGAGCTGCTGCATAACTTAAATCACCAAGTTGTTCTTGTAGACTGTTCCCCCATTTCACTTTAATACTTCAAAGAATTACTGGACCTCGTAATATTGATCTATTCACTTCCTATCCTTTTACAGCTGCCTGTATAATTTCTGATCCTTAAATCTGACAGCTGTGTCCCCAAGATGACTGTTCTTAATGTTGAAGTGATTGCTACCTTCCATCAAAACAATCTAGCATTAAAACTGGAAACACAGTGCAAAGGCAGTAAAATAATGTGTCTGTGGATTAATTTCTGACTGCTCTCTCAGTATAAAACCAATGTGTGGAATATAATTTGATTTTAAGCTAAAAGTAGATCAAAGCTCTCTAAGCACGAACAAGAAATCACCTGGAAATAGTGCAGCTACAAGGAGAGGTGCCCAAATTTTGTACATTTCACGTATCTGAAATTGCATTGAAAGAATTATTTCAGAAAGAAGGAGGGGTTTATGCTTTTATGTAGGTATCAAAGACACACAGGATTCCAGGAGTGCTAGAAACAGCAATTAATGCACCAGGTCTTTCAGTAATGCCATTTCCTCTCTGTTGAGCAACACGGTGTTAAACATTACTTTTTATTTTGTATTTTTTTTTAGCGGATCTGTGTTTTCATGCTAAAGCATTGTGTATAATTTGGGGATACAACTCCTCATAAATGCAAAGAAAAATTGCCAGCTCCTCTCCTGCCTGCTCTGCAGACCACCAAATAAACTGCTAATGCAATTTTAATTTATAGCTCTACCTTTTTCCTCAAGCTCTGGGACAAAGATTCCCTAAAGTGCTTTAGAACAGAGGTCAGGCTGCATTTCTAACAGAGCTGTGAGGAGTCTCTGCTCTGTAATATAAACCCCACGCTCTCCATCTCCACGGCCCAATCCAGCTGGGAAGCTGCTGCTTTGGGAGGAGAGTAAATGTGCACATGGCAGCTGTGCACATCACATCTTCATAGAAGTGGTGGATGCTTTGGACAGCCAAATTTATGATTTTCCCCTGTTGCCGTGTCCTTTCCCTGCAGAGCCATCCCTCCCTCGCGGGAGGTGCCTTGAACAGCAGCCCGAGCTGCCTGCCACGGTAACGAGCCCTCAGCCAGGGCCGTGCTCCGCGTGAAGCTCTTACAGCCTCTCTCCCCGGATCTATTAAGAGCTGCAGCCTCGCCCAGCGAACTTCCCAGAGCTTCTGGCTTTTGGCTTGACATGTTTGTCCATTTCTTTGTTAGCTCGCACCGCAGAGACGCCCCCATCCAGCCTTGGCTGTTTGCTCAGGCTTCTCAGAGCAAATGTCAAGTGGCTTGGAACCGGCTGTCTTTTAAGTCATGGTAAAACAGGCGTGAAAATCAAATGCAGCAGCTTTTTGAATCTGGGCAACTTCCCGGGTATGAGCTTCTAGATTTCCGTGCTGTGAGGCAGGTGCTTTTTTAGCAGAGTTCCTGTTTAGCTGCTAGTCAAATCTCCAGACAGTTACGTGATAAATACCTGCCAGTCCTGCATCCATCATCCCAAATATGCTTGGATTGTTTGCTTGTGCAGATGGAGCGTGTCTGGTGTTTGCATTTGGTTCAGACCACATATGTTACCTTTCTGATGCTTATATTCCATGCAAAGAACTGAGATTTGAACCGTTTGTATTTCCGTGGTACCTTCTCCCAGTTCCTTCTTTTCCTCCCTCTTTTCTTTCCACTTCTTTTCCCCCTCTGTTTTCAGCCCATTCCACCAAAGGTGCACCACCTGTGCAGACAAATGTTTCAAGGACAGAAAAGTGAGGTACCGCAATTCACAATTTTAAATAGAATTCAGTGCAATGTCTGGAGAATCACTTGCTGAGATGAACTTTTAGGGAACAATCTGGAATGTCTCTGGCTCACCTAGCGGGGTCAGGTGTTACAGTAACACAGAGATTTTGGGAAGTGAAGTGCTGAGACAGTAGTGGGAGTTGTTCCCTGCGAGTCAACCACAAAAAGTGTAACTTTGTTATCAGGCCTGTTACTTAAAATGTTATAAAACCCCCTTTTCTAAGTGCTTAATGATTTTGGGAGCTTAAGCTCACGTCATGGTGAGTTTACAATCTTTTGATTAATCTCTTTTCAGGCAAAGCACTGATAGGTAAAGCTGGGAAACAAGCAACAGGCAGATGTCAGATTTAGGGCTGATGGTCTAAAATCTGTCAGGGCAGGAAGGTGCCCTGTTTGTGCTGCCCTCTTGCAGCATAAACACAGCGCTCAGCTTTTCCAGAGGAGGGCTCAGTGGAAATTCCTGTAATACAAAGAAGAATGAGTTTTACAGGTTCTCCCTGACAACAAAAAGGAGCTCACTGAGATTTAGCAAATGTTAGGTGAGTGGAAAAAAAGCTGGTTCAGAGGGCTGCAGCTTTGAAGCAGTGAGTCAGTGTGCCAAACACAGCTCTGCTCCAGATTTCGGTGACCCTGCCTGAAACTTCAGCTGCTGGTGCCCACTGAAGTTCTGCAGGGAGCAAACTCTGCCTGCACGAGAGCTTTGCAGTGGGGCAAGGAAAGCCAGCTTCAGAACAGCTCCTCCATCTTCCACCTGCTTTCCTTTTCCACTGCTACAGCTTTCCTGGCAGGGTTTCCAGGGGAGCAGTGTAACAGGGTTGTGCACACAGCAGCACTTTCCCCACTGCAGGGCTCGTTTTTGCACCCCATTTTGGCACCCTGGCTCACCCTGTGAGGGCAGACACTGAACCTCAGTCACCCACCTGTCTGAACTACTGAGAGCTCCTGCCAAGTCCTCCTTAGGGCAGACTGGCAAAATAAACTCCTCTCTCATCTCTCAGCTGACTTACAGACATCGTGTTGTTGGGGCTGCCCCAGTGTTGTCGGTCTCGTTTGAAGCAAAACATGAAAAATTGTTCTTTGTCTTGCTGCTGAGGGGGCTGCAGGATAGAAAAGGACAATTTAGCAGCTCGTCTCCTGCCTTCCACGTGTAACCTGCCCCTTGGAAAGCTGCTGGAAGTGCCAGAGTGGTGCTAAGCCATCATTCTCAGACATTATTTCTTCCTTGTGCTGGTGGTAGGAGAAGCTTTTGCAAGAAACTGCCACTTGAGCCTTCAATTTGCAAGAACAGAAATACCTTTATATAAGGTGTATAAAAACCATTATATGAGGAGGGAAGGGAACCTGCACTGACCTTTTGATGGGAGAAATTTGCCCCTTCAGCAGCCTTGCCTGGGCTCTTATAACAAGATAATTATTTCAGTGCTGTACTTCAGTTGTGGCCACTTGCTGCCTCTTCAGATTTTATCTTCTTCCTTCTGTGTTTTTTTCCCCATCACATTTTAACGTGTTAGAGAAGATTTTAATTTCTTTCTCAGTCTGAGAATGAGGAATGGCACGGGAGGAGGTGGTAGCAGCGAGGAAAGCAGGGCTGTGGTCACGTCTGCCATCAGATGAGTTTCAGGGGCTGAGCAGTAATGTGGTGTCAAAATACCGAGCAGTGAAGCATTAGGATGATGCATCTCAATTTGTTTCAATCCTCTGGAAGCTGAAAGGAAATCCCCTACTACTTCAGATCCCATCATGAAATAATGGCATTCTCCTCTTCTGCCTCCCTCCCTGCTCCCTGGGGGAGAGATCATGCAGGATTTAGATAACCTTTGTTCACATGGCATAATGATACTGTAAGGGAGAAGATTTTTAAAACAAGCAGCGGACAGAGCTGGGATCAGGCTCAGCTCACTCCCCTTGTGGTTGATGGGTGGGGAAGGTGGTTCTGTTTTTGGAGAACTGCTCCCCATTCCTGCTGCTTTCCCTACTCAGTTCAGCTCCCTCAAGGCCTGTGATGTCCAGGTTCTCCCATCCCCTTGGTTCCTGGTTTATGAGTGACTGAGATGTGGAGGAAGAGAGAGAAGAGCCCGAGGAGCTGTGTGAGAGCCCTGAGCTCTGCTCCTCTGTATGACCATTCCTTCCTGGACTCTTCCACTTGCTCCCTGACCTCGCTGTTCAGCAATAACCATGCCCTTCTCTCACAGCCTGTTCTCTCTCCTGTTTCCCTGGGATGTGGCCAGGAAGGAAAACCAGGCTCTCCCAGGTTTTTGAGGCTGGCAGAGGAGTCTGTAGCCTGCAGTGCTCTGGGCAAGAACAAGTTCCTTTTGATTAAAGCTGGGCTCTGTTGGTAAACCAGCAGCAGATGAAGGACAGCTTGAAACACTCAGATCCTCCAGGACTAGATAAGCATAATTGAGTATTTGGAATTAGCAAAACTGCAAGGATCAAAGCAATCTCCTGGATGGATAACTAGATCAAAGGAGAGACTTTAAAAGGAGAAAACATGGATGTTAAGTTCTCCATCTACACTCCATAAATACAAGATGCCAGCGGTAAAGAGGATATAGGAATAAAGGGAGCTTTTGCACATTTCTCAGCAGGAAATAATTTAGTGTCTGACTAGTTTGATTTTAAATTATGATAAAATAACAGGCACAAAACTCCAGCACAAACAAGGTTCTCCTTTTAAAAGCTAAGTCTGAATCCTTATTAGGATATAGGATAAAATCATAACTTCTTCCATAAATTTACATGAAGGAGCAATATCGGGTTTCTCTGCTTGAAGAACAGATGTTACCTGACTAAACAGCAAACTGCAACATAACCAAAAATCTATCAAGGACTGTTACTTGGTCTCCCTTTAAATCACTCCCTGACATCCAGATAGGATCAGAGAATACAGATTTCTCCCCGAGCACAAGGGGCCCAGCAAAGCTCACGGCAGATTGGAAACGTGACTGCTGCTTGTTTTGCGTGTGCCTGTTCAAAGGATGTGGCATTCTGGATGAGAAAATCGAGATGAGGATCTGCCAGGTTTGCCTTATCTTTCCAAAGGGGAAGATGCTGCCTTTTAATATTGCTTGGTCTTATCTCGAGCAGCCCAGTGGATGTGGTTGTCCTGCTGGTGGATTGCCTGTGATGCTTTGAGCAGGGTGGGACTGGGATGAGAGCTGAGCTGCAGCCTCAGAACAGGAGAGTCTCCAGAGTCCCTGTGCTGTGGAATGAATTCTCCTGTCATATCCTGGGGGATTGAACTCCCACGCTGACATGTGCTTCCTGCTGCAAGGAGCGCTAATGAACAAATACTTCTCCCGTTAAATGAGGTGTTTCAGAGGGTTGTAAAAGCAGCTTTCTGGGAGGAGAAAATGAGCTGAGCGGTGGTTTATGTGAAAAGGAAGTGCAAAAGGTACATGTCTGCATGCTCAGCCTGTCGCCCTCACCTCACCCCTGTGTGTGGATCTGGGGGTATTTAAAGGATTGGGCAGCTCTGAGGATCCCAGTGTTGGGCTGGACTGGAGGTTCTTCACTGAAATGCTTTTGTCCATCTGACCCCTCAGGCCTATCCCACAGGGATGTGAAAATCCCCCGACAGTGAAATATGGAAGGGCTGGGTGTTAGGAATAAGATTGACTTAACTTTTGTGGAGAGGCATTTAGAAGAGCATTAATGTTACCTCTTGCTACAGTTGAGTTCCCTGCCTGAGGCTTTCCTTCATTACACTTTGGATGGGAGACAGGAAAGCAGCATCCAAAAGAACAAGCAGCACCGCCGTGCTTGGCTCCTCTTCTTCTCTGAGCAGATAAAGCTGCGAGGAAAGAAATTATCGTGCTCTGCTCTTTCTCCAAACTCTGTGATCAGTTAGCTGCCAAGCACTTTCCAATCCAACCAAATCAATTTGCAAACTTTCACTAATACTATCAGGTAATCTGCAAGCTGTTTTCTCCCTGCCTTATTGGAAGGGCCATTAATACACAGGATAATGGATACCTCAGGGAAGCCAGACATTAAGTTAATAATTAATGTTTACAGAGGCCTTAAGGCAACCGAGCGCATTTACCTCTGTGAGGATATTGAAATTGCATTACTGTAATTTCAGCTGTCTCCCCATAGTTGGCAATCAGAGCTGGGCTGGAGCCTGGCTCCAGATGAGCTGTTCTTACCCTGGATTGCAATAAATAAAGCGTTCCTGGGAGCTGCTGGGCTTCCCATGCTGTCCTGTCAGTTTGTGCTAATGCTGAGGGAGGTGTGTGGGACTAATCCCTCCTGACAGGCTCCTCTGGTGCTCTGCTGGAAGTGCTGCGTGTGGGCTCTGGGTGCTGAGGGCAGGGGGGTGAGGCCCATGGCACGTGCAGTGCTGATCCTGCTCTGTCTTCTGAGGACACCACAGAGAGTTTGCACAACCCCCAAAGAGCCTCCGTGGGTGGAAAGGGTGGATCCTAAGAGGGACATGCAACCCAAACCCCAGCCCTGGTCTTCAGGCAGCCAGGGAGGGGCTATTCACTGAATATACCTCACAGACATGGTGACAGTGAATTCAGAACAGAATTCAGACCCAAACAGGGTCTGGGATATGGATGGGTCAGGCTCCCTCTATAAAACTGAGAAGCTGGGGTTTTGGTTGGCAGGCCTTGGGGAGTGGTATGCATGCTTTACCTCTGCAGGTCACAAATCAATTGTGTGTGTTCATTGAAGGACCTCCACTTTTCATAGGTTTGCCTCTAACTTTTCTTCCCTTCTTTTTGCACCATCTGCAGTTTGATACATTCCCTCCAAAAAGCTGTGGCTCCACTTTGTCCCATAACCAGTTGTATATTCCCTGTTCTCTCAGCCCATGTGTCTGCTGCCTCTGAGGTTTCCCTTCTGTGCTGATTTTGTCCCATTTCCCTCAGATTCTGTTTTCCTGTAGGGATTTCTCCTCTTCCAGGGCCAAGCTACATCTGTTTGGGGTCAGAGTGCTGGGCTGGGGCTGACCCTACTGCTGCTTCAGGACAACACTGAGCACATGCTTGTGCTGGGACAGTTTTGGGACATTGGGGCACAAAGGCTTTACACAGGCATCCTCACATGTCAGGGAAAACTGGGTTGGGTATAAATCACATTTGTTGGCCCCAACTCCCATGTTTGGACAAATTTTTGCCAAGTACTGGAATGTTTAAAATAGCATTAGAAAAACCTCCCCTTCAATTTATGAGCGTTCATCCCCGAAGAGTCTGGTTGGGAAATGTGTTTAATTCCTAAAGCCCTTGTTTTCCACTCAGAACCTCTTCACTCTGGACAGGTGAACAGCCACGCTGAGCTGCTTGTCTTTCATCCAGCCTCCTGAAGATAGGTCTTATCTGGCTGTGAGGTGTAATTTGTTTGAAACTGTCCTCACTCATCAATCCCAATGATGTTAGCTCGGTGCTTAAGCCAGTCCTTTTATTAAGTTCCAGGGGTTTTGTATTCCACAATCCAATTGTGCATTATTGATAAAGTCTTGAGCAGGGGATTACTTGAGCCATGAGCTTTCTGGCACATTAGTCATACCTGAGCTGTATTTTTCAGAGGAAGCTGCTCTCCTCTTTAGTTACCGCCTGTCTCTCCTGTTCCTCTGGAGCTCTGGGGTTCCTGACTCCAGGCAGAGCTGCAGGACCACAGCAGGGAGGTGACAGTGCCCACAGGACAAGCAGAGGCTGTGGCCTTGCTGGTGAGTGCTGCAGTGCCACAGTGATCCCCAGCAAGAAGAGCAGAGCAGCTCCAGTGACAACAATCAGGGCCCAAAATCACTCTCCAAGTGCACAGAGCCAAGGCAGGTCTGGGATCAAGCTGGGGAGTGATGGCAGCAGGTCAGGATCAGCAGGGGATGTGGCCAGGCATGGACAGATTCATGGTGGCACCACAGCAGCCCCTTAGGGTGGCAGCCAGCTTGTCCCTTCCCAGTCCTGCAGGGTGGGGAGGGCTGCCAGGTCACTGCTGTGCCAGGAGTGAGGTTTGCCATGGCCTGCAGAGCTTCACTGGAGCTCATCCCTTTCCCATGGCTGCACTGAGGTGGCTTGGAGAAGGGAGGGCAGGGATGGCCTGCAGGGCCACAGGTCTGTGCCAAGGTGTGGAAATCTGCCTGGAGCTGTGGAGGAATCCTGAAGGTGGCTGTGTGGGGAAGACTGCAAGGTCCTTGATGCACTCAAGGCCCTGATGTGTGACTCCTAAATGACACATTTTCCCTGTGGAGGGGCAGGCTTTGTAGCCTTGGGATCACCGTGATTTTCACATATGAGTTATTTATAAGTCTAAGAAAATGGTAAAACAGATCTTTTCCCCTCAGATTTCAGCAAAGTGATCATAAAGGCATTGAAACTACTGAGAGCCTTAATCTGTCAGCTGACTGGCAGATGTGTGTGTGTTGGTTAAAGCCAGGCTGTGTGCAGCTTTGCACCTTCCCAGCAGGGCAGGGCAGGGCACATCGTTCTGGAATCATCTTCACCAGCACAGCTCTGCCATTACAGACTTGCTCAGAAAAACAGCATCAGCCAGAAAATGGAAACCAAATTAAAGCACTTGTTGTCTTTGTTGCAGAAGAAAAGAGACATTTCTTTCGGCAACAAATTTATGTCTTGGGTTTTCCGTGACTACTTGATATATTTTTTAACCACTGTAGAACTGCCAGAAACAAGGTATTTACAACCCCACTGTGCAACTCAAAATAGACTTGAAACTAGTTGGTTCTTTCCTCTGAGAGTTTCTTAGCGTGGTTTGCAAAACTGTGCAGTGAAGTGTGACCTGTGCTGGCTGGTTTTGCTTTCCCTGACTTGTGTATCATCACTTGGGCAGGCCAGTGATGATGGAGGGACGGTACTCAGAGGATGTGCTCCTGCAGGGGATGTTAAAGCACGTTTTACAGTCACACTCCCCTTCCTGTTCATGTTTCTTGTCACACACTCATTGCTGCAGCATTGCCTTCCAGACGCACCACAAAGGCTGGAATAAAAATGTCCCCTCTGTTTTTCCTTCAGGCTCTCTCCTCTCCTGTCGGTGAAGGGGGAAAGACGAAATAAAATCATTTTAAAATCAGGTTCTTATGAGCAATGCCTCAATGGGCAGGATCAAAGCACAGCTGCTTTTTAGCAACCGTGGGGAAGGGTGGGGTTGGTGTGACAGGAGAGCTCCCTACTTCACTTGGGGGGCATCACCTGAGCCGATCCACCGAAGCTGTGCCCTATGGACTGAGAGCGTGTCCTGCACGCAGGAAACTGAAGTGCTGACACAACGGTGGGAGTTGTTGTTGTGTCCTGTGCCTGAGCCCAGGGAGTGGGATGTCACGGGGCTGGGAGTGCTGCCTGCTCCCACACCTCACCCTACCCTGGCAGCCCAGCCTGGGGGCTGGATCCCCACCTGTTCTCCATGAACCTCTCCTTGAAACTCCTGCAGGTCCCCCCGGAGCTTCTGGAGCCTTTATTAGCTGGAGCTTTCACAGGCCGACGTTGCTGTCACAATTCACATGCTAAAAGGCCTTTTACTCCCCCTCCCCGCCCCAGCCTCTCTTACAGAGGGCTGGTTTTATAAGCCGTATTAGAGGCTCGTCTTGCAAGGCCTTTGGGGGCAATTTGCCCTGATAAAACACCATATAAATTGGAGTGGGTGTTGATTTTGGAGCAGTTCTTACGAGACAATTGTGTTTCCAATTAGGGATTTCCTTCTCTTACATGCACAACATGGTTGTTTTTTTTTTTTTCCTTTGCAAGATGGCTTAAAATGCCTGCCATGTGCTGATAAGCTCTGTGCTAGACCTTTTGTCTTCTGCTGCATGTGTGCAGGCCAGCATGCACAATGGTGAGGTAGATACAACTCCCCAAATCCGCTGCCAGTCATAAAAAAAGCTGATCCAGGACAGTGCTTGCTCTCCCCAGGAGCTGTGGGAGATGTTCAGAAAAGTCAGTCATTCGGATGCTTGTTGAACACGGCCAAATGTGGAATTATTTGGCTTATAGGTGGCCTCAGGAGGCTGAGAAGGTGGATTAGCAAGGCAGGAGTGCTGGCAGAGGGCAGTGCCAGCTGGCTGTTGTGGCTGTGGGTCTCTTTGGGAAGAGCCTTGGCCATGGGGAGGATCCCACAGAGCCAGGGGAGCAGGAGTGAGGCACTGAAAGGCTCCCAGGCCAGTGCCACCCTCGTCAGAAATAACTGCAGGGCCACAATGAGATTTCTGCTTACCCTTTCTTTACTTCTCTTTGCCTCTTCATTTCCATCAAGAATTAGACTTGATTATAACAGGCTTGCAGAGTTCCCCCCATCCCTTCAGCACAAAATGGTACAGGAAAAATAAAACAGCCAAGCTTATCAGAGATTATCATCTCTTGGGATGAGTTCTGACTTGGGGGTCTGAAGTGATTTCTTATCTGTTAAAAGCCTACAAGTGCCTGGGCAGCAGGCCTTGCTGATGCTGGCAGATTCGGAAGGGTGGAGGAGAGGTGGGTAATGTTCTGATCCTTTTTAAAGAAGAGCAGGAGATAAAGTTTACTCTGGAGTGTGTAACATGCTCCAGCACTCTTGTCCTCTGGTAGTGGCCTGTGCTAAAAGCACATCAATAAAATTGCTGATGCTGCTGTTAAGTAACAAGGTAATTACCAAGGATGGGGAGGGGAACAGAACTAAAAACCTGGAATGGTAGTTAATGCCTTTCCCATTAAGTTACCAGCCTTAAATACATGGCTTACTGCATCTCTAACTTTCACTGCTATAAAAGGGTGCAAATTGCAGACTTAAGAGATCATTAGCAAAATACACAACGGATTTATCTTTGTGAATAAAAAAGATGCAGCACGGAGCTTTTTCTTTTGTGGGTAGGCAGATGCAAGTCAAGACAAGGGAGACCCTGTTCCCAGGTAGTGTTTAGGAACAGCCAAATCCAAAGGCTCGTGCCGTCTGTGTGGTTAAAGCTGTCTTAACCTCCTTGATGTAAATAGTTCTTAAGATAAAAGATGAAGCTCTTCCGAGAATATTTTGCCGTTCCCTGGTGACAAATCAAGGGAATGTTTTGTGCTGATTAAGTCACTGTCAGCAGGTCAGCCATCTCGGGGAACTGATTTAGAAGCCTCTTAAATAAATCACCTGGTTTTTTTCTCACCCCTGCCCATTCCTCACTCAGCTGTGTACCTGCCCTGGAGATGCAGATGGGGCTCTGTGTGCTGTAACCTCTGGAGTGACCCTCCCCTCACCTCGGGGGAAGCTCGAGCAGCAGAACCTGCAGGAGCTGCTGTCTCCCAGCTCCACTGCAGACCAGCTGCTGCTGAATGAAAAAGGAAAGAAATGTGTTCCCACAGCAGGGTTCGGGTTTTTCTGCCCTTATGTTGCTTGTGGCTATTCAGCTTTCAGATGCAGTGAAACTGTGCAGGTGCTCATTCCAGAATGGTTGGAAAAGTATCCTGATAGTCCTTGTTCTCCCTAGCAAGTGTGGAAACCGAGTTCCTCACTCCTGTGCCTTATTTCCTCTCAGGTAATGACAGAATGTGCATGGGCCCCGCCTGTGCTCAGCGGGGCTGTCTGCAGGATGTGTCTGTCACGGTGTAATTTCACAGCCACCCCGGGCCTGGGTGCCCTGCTTGTGTTTGTGCTTGTGACTCCTGGGCCGTGCTTGTCTCCCTGTCATCCCAGGGCAGGCACAGCAAGCGTTTGCTGGCACCAAAACCCCCCTGGCTCCTGACAAAGGAGACTCAGAGCTTCGGTCTGAGGGCTGAGGGGGCTGTGCAGTCACCTACAGTGACCTCAGACAGCATCAGGAGAGGGGAGGGTGAGGAGAGGACCGTGTCAGAGACCTGGGGGATTTTATTACAAGACATTAACCAAGCATAAATTCTTTTATCATCATTAACATTTCCAGTCCAAAGCTGAACAGATCCAGGAGCTTTAGACCAGATCAGGGCTCTGTATCATCTGGCCATTACAGCTTTTGATACTGAGCCAACTTCATCCTATCTCTTTGGCTAACAAGAATCTGGGAGGCTTTTGCTCTGTTTTCAGAGCGGATGAGATGTATCACCAGCGCTCCAGCTCTCCTTTTCTCCCATTTCCTAAACCAATAAATATTTTCTCATAGATGGACCTAATAGTCTAAGCATAACCTGGCAGCTCGTGAAATATTTCCTTGCTTTAATCAGAATCCTGAAGCAAACAAGGAGGGAAATAAAAAGCCAATAATATGCTTGGTTGTGTGCACAAAAGTAGAATGAAATATATGAAGCTGGTAATGGCTCTGCTGTCACATCTTAAAAACATTTGCTTTGACTTGCATAAGTGTCAATTCAGCTTGCACTTGACACATTATACCATGGATAAAGCTGCTGGCTTTTAAAATCAGGTCTTTAAACGAATGCAGAGATACTCTAAGTAGCTACTCTGTATTGTTGGGTAATGATGTATGTAGCAGAGAAAGCTTTTTCTCTAAAAGCACAACTTTTAGGCTGCAATTTTTTTCTGCTGTGTCTCTGCATTAGGGAAGGAGCGCAGCAGCTCATCCTCTGTCATGATTAAAGGCAGATCTCTTTAGCCAAGGTCACAACAAGCTGGGCCTCGTGGCCATTTGCTGGGGAGGTGTGTTCAGCCAGGCTTTCTTCCCAGCTCCTGGGCAGCCTGGCTGGGAGGAGAGCAGAGGAGCTGGGGGCTCTGTCCTGGGATTGCAAATCCGTCAAACCTGTTCACTGAATATCCTCGTGCTGGTCCTGAACATCCTCGTGCTTAGATCTCCTGAAAGGCAAATTTCACTCCCTGCCCCAAGCCCAAGATCACAGAAATCTGCTACTCTTACCCAGGAATATCTTTTAGTTTCTCCACTGGGATTCAAGTTGACCAGCAGCCTCCTAGCACCCAGAGAACTTTCTTAACTCTCTCCCCAAGGCCTCTGGGTCAAAGGAAATCCTCCTGTCTTCATCCTCCACCCTGTCTGCCCTCCACCTGCCATCTTCTCGTACTCCACCTTTGCCTCCGTTTGGTCATGAACATTCTGCATTTCCCTTCTGTGATCAAATCTGATGGATCAACAGAACTTCTCTCACACTGAGGTCACACCTGTCCTAGGCTCGTTCATGTTTTTGTGCCAGCCCTTTCTCAGGCCTAAGATCCCTGCCTAAATGCACCCCTGGCCCTTCTCTGGTTGTGCTGCTCATTTCCTTCGTAGCTTCACTCTATTTGCCCTCTGGTAAGTTTTTTCTATAACTTTTTAGGCCTCTTCCCTTTTCTCTCCTGCTGCACAACAAGAAGTGGTCTCTGTGCTGATGCTCTACTTCCATTTCTGCTTTTGCATTTCTCCTCCACTCACCTGAGTCCCTCCTGGAGGAACAATCCTCCTTCCAGAGGCACAGCCCTCAGCTCCAGGCCTTCATTCCAGCACTCCTCTCTGAGCCATCTCTGCTTTCCTTCTCTCTGGGCTGGAGAAATCCTATTAAAGGTCACTCGAGTGCTGTGTCCTTTGTGTCCCCACCTGTCAGGGTCGCAGTATCCACGGCCATGGTGCACCGGGTGACTTCTCTGCTATCCCAGATCTCTCCTGAGCAAAAACTGGAGGCAGGGAGCTGCAAGTTAATGCACCTCGCTCCAGGCAAGGCAGTTTACCTCACAGCTGCTTCTCACGACTTCGCAGCCTCTAATTTTCTTGTCCTACTGCCTTGAACTTTATTTACTCTGGGGACAATTGGAGGAGATGGCTTTGAGTGTTTCTCAAACACTGAACAGCAAGAGCTGGGCTGCAATGTGTGAATTGCTGAGAGCCTTAAGTGACGGCTGCTGTACTTGTGACCCTTGGGTGAGGAAATTAGAGGCTATGAAACCTCTGGAAAGGCTTTCTGCCACATTATTTACTTGGCCCAAGCTCCCTAAGGCTCACTCAGAAATGTGCTTCTGAGGGCTGCTCGGTGCTCACATGTTTACAGTGCAATGGAGTTAAAAGCACTTGGGATTTGCTGGAAAAGCGGGGTGGGAAGCCAAGCTGCCTTGAAGGCTTTTTAAACAGGATTAAAGCTTTTCATACTCGGAGAATAGGAATGGGAGGGCTTTTTGCCACACTGTGGTTTGATCGGTGGGAAGGGGGTTTCCATCCCCAGGATTAGCTGTTATCCCGCTCCAGGGGCAGCCTCATGACGTGTGGGAGGATAAATAGATCTGGACTTTGCCGGTGATATTCTTCTCTGTAGTCAGCTTTAGGATTTCCCAACTGAGCTCTCTCCTCTCAGAGAGGGCAGCAGTCCCTGGATAAAAAAGAGGGGCCGAGATCAGAGAGGCTTTAAACAGGAATTTTGTCTTCATAACACCAGTCCTTTCCCCTCTACAGATTCCTGCATCTTCTTGGAGGGCTCCAGCCCTCCAGGTAACTTTTATCACTTGCCCTGTGGATGGAGAGGATATTTCTCTTCCCAGTCAGAAATCCTGGGGAGGATCTTCTTTTCCTCCATGATGAGAAATGTCTTTGCACTCAGCATCATGTTCCAGCCTCCTTGGGAAGGAGCTTTCCTTGGGGAACGTGCTGGTAACTAAATTCCAGGGTCAAAGCCCTTTCTGAATATCAAAGTGGTGGTTCAGTCTTTTTCCAAATCGGCTCTGAGGGAGCGAGTTTGGGATATTCCTGGTGCCAGATTTATAAAATAAAATCTGGGAGATGGAGCCTGATTCCCTGCCCTGCCAGTGGCTCTGTGACCTTGGATAAGTCCTGATCAGAAGGGAGGTGGCTGAGATGTGAGTTTGAAATGCTTTTGTCAACAAAAAGTGATTACATAGGCATTGGGAAAATAAATAAATAAGTGATCCAGGAAATTTTGTAATTTTTTTTTTAATCTACCAGTACCTGGAAGAAAAAAAAAAAAATCATGGAAACTTGGCTGGAGTCCCTATTCACTTAATCCTTTTCTCCTTGACAAATGCTGCAGATTCTGTATGCTGGAGGATATTCTTCAAGAGAAGCCTGGCTGTTAGTACATTAAGAGGCAATTTAATATTGAATGCACACTGAAGAAGCAGAGCTCCTTGACTAGAAAGCAAACAGGACCAGAAAGGGGATACAAATAAATAGAGTGAGCACCAACCTTTCCCCAAGTCTCACCTTAAATCTCCTTTTAAATAAAGGTAAAGCTGATTCCAGCATTTCCTGCTCGAGGAACTGCTGCTACTTTATCACTGTAAAGATGCAAACTAAGCTGAGCTCAGGAACAATCCTCAGGTGCTCTGGTGTGTCGCTGCCATCCCTGTGCCCACGGGTCCTTCTCTCAGCACAAGCACAGCTGGGTGGGATTTTTGCTGTCCTGAGGAGCCAAATGCCTCAGGTTTTCCCCACGATTTTCTGCTGCCTAATTCATACATGGGATTTGCTGTTTTATTTTACACCTATTTCCTGCGAGGTGGTTTTCAAACAGACTGAGGTGAGGGGAGAGTTTGCAGCGCAAAGATTGAAGCTCGCTGTGTCAGCTTCAGAGATAAGGGAGCATCTTAGCAATGCTGAGCTCTGCCTGGCCCATCCCGTGGTGGCTGCAGGTAAACCCAGCTCACACTCATCAGGCAGGATTAGAGCTGATTTCCTTCTGCTCTCAGCAAGAGGATCTGAAATCTGAGCTGCTTTCAGGGCTGGAGATGCGCTCAGTTCGACAAGTAATGCAAAGCTGAAAACCTGTGCGAGCTGGCTGGGAAAAACTCTGGATTGCAGTGGTTTTCTTGCCTTAGTCCTGACAGCTGCACTAAAGCTGCCCACAAATCTCATCTCTGCAGCAGACAGACACAGCACTGGGATGGAGATAGTGCTGATTTTGGTGGATTATAGGGTGGCCCCTGGCTGGGTGTCTGGGTTATTGATCCACACTTCACTCTCCCAGCCAGTGTCTCCCACCCAGCACTTACCCTTCCAATCGTTTCCAAACTTCATTTTGCAGGACCTCTCCATGTGCAGAGGTATCCAGTGCTGTCCTGACTTCCTTTCTCCCTGTAGGAAGCCTTAAGCAGCTCCTGCACAGGGCAGGCAATGACTGAAGTCATGGCTCTGCCAGAGAGTCTCTGAGACGTGGAGGGGCCTCCACTCTGGGCTGTGTTTGGCCCTTTTGAATGAAGTGCACTTTCTGTGAAGTGCGGGAGAGTTGTCTCCTATCCAAAGATGTGTTTCACCACTGCAGAACCAGCAGTGAACGTCATGGTGTGAGGGCTGGGGCCAGGTTCTGGCTTCTCTAACACTCAGTGTGACCCTGTGGCAGCTGCCTCGAGCTCTTCCATCTGTTCCCTGTCCCCTTCACTGGTAGTCTGTAGCTGAGAAAGGATGGACAGGCTGGTGGAGACTGGATCAACCTCTGCTTGTGATGGGAATAGGTAGAGAAATGGGCCTCCCCTCCAGGCAGGGCAGAATTCCTTCAGTGCCAGAACACTCCTCTGAGGACTGTGCCTTTCTCTCTCTCCTCCTGCCTGGGATCAGATACAAATCGTCCCACCGTGCTCTGTGGGTTTAACTTCATTACAGAAAGTGTGCCTGCTGAAAGCCAATGTCCTTCACAGGTGCTTGGGGAGAAAAATGCCTCTGGAATAGCCCATCTGGTGCATGGATTTTGATTAGTTCCCTCTCCCCTCTCCCTGCCCTCATTACTAAGAAATGCCCAAGTGCTGTTAACAGTCCATTCCCATAATAACCGTGCTGCTTCATCAGGAGAAAGCAAAGCAGCTTTTTTATTTCTTCCTGTGAAGATGGAGAAGGAGGAAATCGCGTTGGGAAATTGTGTTTGGATGCAGAGGAGGGCTCGGGAAGGGGAGAACAGCCCTGGGGCTGCTGTTCTGTCGGGGTGATGGGCCAGCAGGTTCAGAGCAAAACCACTGAGATAGCACCACTGCCTTTGGTCACCCACACGCCCCAGGCAGCAGCGAGGCAGATCAGTGTCCTCTGCCTGGACACAGCTCCCCAGCTCTTCTGGGGACATGACATGATCTCTTCCTCAGAGAAATGTAGTGCTGGCCTTGAAAAAAACCCAGTTGTGTTTGGGTCTGGAATAGCAGATATCTGAAAGCCACTTAGATGGGCCAGAGGTGATGTTGAAACCAGCAGAAGTGAAGATATGACTAAGACAGAGCTAAATGAGGAAATTAGTTGCCCTGCAAAACACTTCTGCTGCAAAATCAGATGTCAGTTAAGTGGCTGCTTTCTTTGCTTGTGTTCCAAAATTTCTGTTTCTTCCTGCTCACTCCTCACTCCCAGCAGGGCCAGACCATGCCCTTTTGCTTGGCACTGTGACCTTTTATCCCTGGCCTCTGTCTTGAAACATAAATTGCACTGTCTGGACATTTGTGCTGCACAATAAGTCTGTCTCTTGCTCAAGCAGAACTTCAGTGTAGAGGGAAGGAAACGGTAAATCGTGGGGAGATATTTCTGTTTGTTTTCTCCTGATTTGCTGCTCTTTAAATCTCCCTGCCTGGCTTTTGGGTAGTCATTGAGACAACTTGGCTTCTTCTTCCCTGCATGAATTACCAATAAAATAAAAGGGACCTTTTCCTGTGTCCTTATTGTCTCTTATTCCACAGCAGATGTGAGTGTCTTTCAGGAGCCTTGTTCCCTTCACAGATAAGTTATCAGGGCTTTCAGTACCACTTGCATCTAAGGCACTCAGCAGCATGGAATATGGCCTCATATTGGTAGTTCAAAAAGCAGCTTCTACAGTTGATTTAATGTCTTTATGGAGGAGGCAACAGAGGCAGAACTGGTGAGGAGCCATTGGAGTCAAATCGTGCTTGTCAGGAAAACAAGCTAAATTTCAACAAGCTGAATTTCTCTCCCACTGTGTCATCACTCTTTGGTTTATGAGAAGCTCTCTGAGTTGGCTTTCCCTTGCCTGGCTGGCAGGAATCTTTATTTCATTTTCACCCTTTGGTGCTCAGCCCTTGCTAATGCTCCGCAGCTGCTTCAGGGCTGCATGTCCCTCGCACCTGGACTTCAGCACAGACTGGTTTTTTAAGCTCTAGCAGCCAGATGTGCCACACAAAGCTGGACTTAGGCTGCTGCTGTGTCCAGGAGTTACCTCAGAGAGCCCTGCCATTGCGTGTTCCCTTGCAGCCTGGGATTCTCAGGTCAGCCTGGTGTGGGTGCCACCTCCCCACCTCAGAGCTGTCACACAACTGCAACGGGACCAGCCTGAGGTTGTGGCTGTTCCACTCACAAACCCACCAGGAGCTCTTTGGAGGCTTCTCTGCAATCCACCACCAGCAGCACTTCCACCAGTGCAGGTTCCTCAGGAATTTCCAAGCCCATTGTGCACCTGGAGCATTCTCCAGGCAGGATTAGTGCCTGTTAAGCAGTGCTGGAACAGGAGCAGCCTCAGCCACCCACCGCAGGGAATGTCCCTGTGAGGACACAGAGCCCAGCCCAGCAGGGCACAGCTCAGTTCAGGTTTAGCTCTGCCCTCAGCCCGTGCTGGGGGTCGTGTGCTCTCAGGACTGCCCCAGAAAGGCAAAGACAGATTCAAGGAAAGGTGTTGGTGATGAGGATGAGGAAGGAGAAGGTTGGACTTGATAAAATCCTGGCATGTTCAGCTCTTTCCATAACAGGCAGAATGAAGGTGCAGGGCCAGGAGTACCCCTGGCAGGTCTCTTGATGCATTCAGAGGCCCCATCAAGGGATTTCCTGCATTTCTTGCAGCTGGGAGATGTTTCTGGCATTCTCCTCACAGGCATGGCTGGGCAGAGCCGGCTGCACAGACAGCAAGAGGAAATCTCCTCTTTTGGAGTGGTGTGATGTCATTACACAGTGGGCAGGTCAGAGGGACAATGATGTGTGTGGACAGCAGCCAAGACATGCTGGAAAGAAGAGCAGAGCAAATATTTGAGAGACTTGTTCTCTAACACAGCCTCTCAGGGCCAGGGCTGGCACTTACCTTGAGTACTGCAGGGTTCAAGTTTATTCATAGTCAAGCTAATCCAGCCATGAGGAGAGGAACTGGGGTCTGTGAAAATAATCAACCATTATTTTCTAAAGGAGCCTGTAAACTCGTTACATGCTTAGGTGCACACAAGGGCTCAGATCCTTTCCAGCTAAAAATCAGTCGAGCCACCACTTATCAGGGGAGAAAACTTTATCTTGTTCCTGCCCCTGCTTTCCATAGCTGCTGTCCTGTGGCCAGCTGGTGACAAATTCCAGCTCCTGGTCTGCCAGCTCCCACATCTGAATCCACATCACGTGTCCTGATGTCCCCCAAAGCAGTGCTGTGGGACAGGTCAGTGGGGGAAAGGACAGCAGGAGGAGTGGGGGAAAGGAGCTCATCTGCTTCCTATCAGTTGTAGAAGTGCCAGAAACCACCAGGAAATCCCAATCCCTCCAAGGCAGCTCCACCTGGGAGCACTGCTCAGTGCCCTGTTCCCTCCTGCCCTCCCCAAGCTCATCCCAGGGTTTCCCCAGGAGGATGCAGCTCCAAGGGCACCTGGCACACGCCGTCCCCGTTTGATGGCTGTCACTGCAGTGAAACAAATCTCCTTGTTTTGGTTCCCCGACCTTCAGCAGCCAAATCATTGACTGGCATTTCCTACTCTCCCCTCTTGCCTACGCTGCCAATAACTGTGTGCACATAAAAGCTTAGGGAATGCTGATCAGGATAAATGGAATGGTGTTTCTAGCCCTGTGAACACATGCTTTATGACTATTGTGGGGTTTGGGTTTGGTGGGTTTTTTTTCGTGGTTTTTGTTTTCTAGAAAGAAAAAGTCCCACAGGGTTTTTGTTCACGTAATTGTGTTAAGCAAATTTGAAATATTTGAAAGCTTTTAAGTGCCTGTTATATATACATCCAAGGTTTGTCTTGGAACATGCTAGGTTGCAATAGACATTTTCCAATTAAGTGAAACAGCAGTGAGGATAATGGGTTTATGGAAATGGAAGAGCCATGCTGGAGGGAGATGGAAAGCCAGAAAGCATTAATCTTAATAGGATCCTTTTTCTTTTTTAGCTTTGCTTTTTTTTTCTAAAAACTTTTTAAAAATTTCCCTAGGCATGTCGCTGGTTCTGCAGTGGCACGTTATGTATCTAGGGAATCTCTTCCCCTTTTTTTCTTCATTTACTCCAAATTACTCTCTCTTTTTTTTTTTTTTTATCCTTTCTCTCCAAGAAATCATCTGCACTACCCTTTCTCCAGTGATGGAGGCTGGTGCACACATCCAGTCATCTATCACTTTAACTGAGCAGGCAGTGTGGGAATGGGAATTCACAGCCTTCTGCTCTGGAAGGCAGAGAACCCTCCAAAGAGCCAAACCCTCCCTCCCTCCCTCCCTCTGCCTCCCAGAAAACCTCTGGGAGAGCTCTGGGCTCTGCTCCAGTCCTGCAGCCCAGTCACCTTGGGCCAGCCTCCTCCCTTCTCTAGGGTGAGGAAATATCTTTTCCAGGAGGCTTCCCAGTGAAATAGGCAGGGGCCAGGGTGGGATCAGTGCCCGGGACTGGCATCTTTCTGTGCTGCTGTGATTGCCATGCTATGCCTTGCTGGGGCAGTCCCTGGGGACCGGAGCAGCCCAGTGGGTGCTGGGCTCTGCTGAGGGGCTTTCCCTCTTTGGGAGGAGTCCCTGTGAGAGGAAGGTGGGATCAAAGGGCAATTTGAGAACTCACAGCCAGAAATGAGGACTCTGAGTCCCCAGCCAAACCTGCTGGCAGTCACTGGAGCTTGAAGAAAGGAGGCAACTTGTGGGTTGTGCGTGACACATCATACAGAGGGATGGCTGTGCCATCTCCCAGGAGGGCTGCTGGGCTTAACCCAGCCCTGCCCTGTGCCTGTCACCCCTCCCACCATTTCTGACCTGATCTGTGACACTTCCCCGTGCCAGCTCTCCCTCCTGGCTTACCCTCATTGTGTGAACACCGGCAGAGATTCCTGTGAGATGCTGCATTTGGATCATCTCTGTAGGAACAACCACCTCGAGTCTGGCATGGATGTTTTTAATTCCCTTCCTACCCCTGGCTGTAAAAGTGGACCGTGTTTCTTTAAATCCACTCACTCCTTTACAACTGCTGCTTTGCAGGAAACAATGCTTGGATCTTTAATCTGAAAAAAAAATAAAAATAAAAGGGCTTAAGCTGCCCTACTGTATTTTTCTCTGCCCAAATCAGAAGGGTTGGAGCCTTAGACACCTCAAAGAGCTCCCTAAGGGTAGGTGCATTTCAATAGTGGATGAAGGGATATATATATAGATAGATAGATAAAACATTCAGGTTAGATAAGCTTCTGCATGGGAAGAACCCCCAAGGAACCACATAATTCCACTCTATTGAGGTTCTAATACTGCACCTGTCAAGGCAGTGTCAGTGTGATCTCAGAGCAGGGCACTGGGGAGAGCATATTGATCCCATCTGGATACAGAGCACAGCATCCTCTGCATCCTTTATCCAACACAGCAGTGCTTGCCCAGCTTCCCCCCCCTCCTCTAGCAGCAAAATCTTTCATCCACGAGCCAAAGCAAAACGACTTCACCAGCTCTGATGTCCTGGGGAAATGTGCTGGGCCTCTGCCATGAGTACAGAGCCTCCTTCCACACCCAGGAGCTCTCAGGCAGTGAGCAGGATTAAGACACGCAGCCCTAGGCTTTGCTGTGACCTTTGGGTATTTAAACAGTCTTGGCCTGGCTTCATGAATATGTGCAGCCTCCTGTCTGCTTTCCAGCCCAGCGCTCTCCCTGCACGGATAGACTTGAAAAAGCAGGTCTTAAATGGCTTTCTTGGAAAAGTAAAAAATACTGCTGCAAGTGATAATCAGACTTTATGACTTTATTTCCCCGAGATATTCCGTTTCCCTCTGTTTTCAAGCCCGTTTTTATGGTTACTCTCGATGCAGTTTTTCTTTAAACCCCCTGCATTTGTGTGTGTGTGTGTGTGTGGTGGCTTGAAAGGCTTTCTCCGGGCTGTTCTCCCACTAGAGGGTACTCCTGCTACACCAACCGTGGGCATTCGGGGCTGGAGCGGGTTCGCAATGCGTCCTCCCGGAGCAGGCTGTTCACTGCCAGCGCAGCCTGCCCGTGCCCAGTCCTGCTGCTGCCCTGCTCCAGCAGCCCCCCAGCTGCCTTGCTCTTGGGGCCCAGAGATGCTGCAGGGCCATTTTGGCCTCTGCTGTTTCCACCTTCGTGGCTACACAACCCTCTGTAATGTGCAATTTGGGGAATTTGACCCACTGCGGGGCTGAGGTTGGTGCCAGCTCCAGGGATGTTGTGGAGAACCCCACACACACCACAGCACAACATTTTGATGTGGAAATGCTCCCACGGCTACGTGGTGCTGAGCTGAGGGGTAGAGTTTGGGTGCTCTTGTTTTTAGGGCTTGCAGTTGGGGTGAGGAAACAGGAATTTTCCTGGCCCATCCTCTTTTAGGCAGGAGATCAGACCCTGTGGTCCATTCTGGCCTTGAACTCTGTGTGTGTGTAGCTGTTGATGGATGGGAGGCTCCCTTAAGAGCAGATTTATTTGGCTTTCATGTCGAGAGGCTGCAAAAGCAGCTTTGGGTAGGTCTGGACCCCTCCTTTCCCCTCCATGCCTGAGTGCCCCTCTCCATTTGCAGCAGGCAGAACCCGTGGCAGGCAGGACGCAGCACATGCCGTGCTTGATGCGGCTCTGGGGGCTGCAGCCTCTGCAATGGCACAGCCAGCAGGCTGGATTTGAGCTTGTCACCCAAGGAAAAGCCCCAGGTTCCTTGCCTGGTATGAGAACTCTCACTCCCCTGTCCCCTTCACACCTCCCAGCTCTGCGGAGCCGCTGGGATTTCCACCCCTGCCTGCTGCTCTCTCTTTTGAGCATGCTCGTGCTGCTGCCTGTTCTCACTGATTAAATGAGCAGGCAGGAATTACAGTCAACCATCCATCACCAGAGCCACTGTTCCTTGACCCAGTCAGGATGAAAGAGGTCAACATTTTTCTTTCCCCAGCCGTTTGTAGCAGTGAGAAACCCAGTGAGAGTTTTCTGGCAGGGTGATTCTCCTTCCTAAAAGAACCAGCTACACAAAGTGGTATCTTCAGAGCAACAAGAGTCACAACTCAGCATTTGTGGTTGGTTGAAAGCTCTTCTATTCTCAGGAGAATAAAGCATCATCTTCTGCCTTGTGTTGGTATTTGGAGCCATAAATCCCTTATGTGGACCATGAAAGGGAAGGTCACTGTCCCAGGAAAGGGAAGGTCACTGTGCCATGAAAAGGAAGGCCACTGTCCCACCCAGTCTATCTTAGGCCTCTCCAGAGCAGCTTTGTATGTGCTGCCTCACAGGTGTCTCCTGTGTGTGCTGTCCAACACAGGCAAGGAGATAATCCAAGACATTGAATGCTCAAAGCATTTGATCCTCTTTGGCTGGATCCATGGGCTGTGGGTCTTGCAAAAGGGGGTGGCTGGCATATAGTTGTTCCTGGAAGCATCAGTAGAGCTGGCTCCTCTTCAGAAAGGGGTTAAGGAAGGATATCCATGAAGCTGGAGAGGAAGTTGTACCCTAAAACCCAGCAAAACCTTCTCTCTTCTCCCAGACCGAGGTAAAAGAGGCTCTGATGGGAGGCTGGAACAGCACTCTCTGCTCTCCAGGAGTGGAAAGGAAGCTGGGGTGACAATTAGGAAGGGGAAAACCAGAAAACGGAGCCTACACAGGGGAGTAACTCACCACTGTGACTAACTCAGAGAAAGTAATCTAGCAGCTCAGAATTACAGTAAATGACAGGCCTGGCTTAGCCTGGCTGCTGAGTGCTCCCAGGCTGCATCGATTTCAGAACCAGGCTATGAATTGCTGCCAGGCAATGAGCTGGCTGGTGGCTGAACCCTTACGTCCTCCCCTGGACCTGATCCCTCTCTTTGTCCCAGTTCCCATCAGAGGCTGTGGCTGCCATCAGTCACTCCAGCTGAGTGGGGAATCAACTCCGTTTTAGCCCTGCCTAAGTCCAGAGGAATTTCACCCTAACAGCCCTTCCAAGCTTGCCTCAGGAGCTCCTTTTTCTCTGCCACTCCCGGTCATTATTCAGAATGTTCCCGAGAGCAGCAGGGCATCTTGGAGCTCTGCTGGAAGGAGGAATGGCTATGTCCTTCAGCCAGCCCCAGGCACGCACGCCGAGGGCAGCCTGCTGAGCACCTCCGCACCACGCTCCCCTTGTTCCTGCTGAGCACCTCCGCACCACGCTCCCCTTGTTCCTTCCAACTGGGAGCCGATCAATCTGGGAGCTGGAGAGGAACATCCCGGCCCAACCTCATCCCTGAGGCCTCTCCCCAGAGCTGTTGTGCAAACAAAGGGCTGTTTGTTTGTTTGTTTGTTTGTGCAGCCCGGAGCAATTAGGACGTGCTGAACTCGGTGTTTGTCGGGCAGCTCCCGAGGACAGAGCGCTGCTTGAATCCTCCCCAGCCACAGCCGGGGTCAGCCGGGTCTGGCAGCCTCGGCTTTTGGTGCTGAGGAGCTGCCGCTTCTTAAACCCAGAGCTCCCTGATGGAGAGGTTTGGAGAGGGAGGATTAGATTTGCTAATCAGGAGGTGTCTGCTGCCCGTGTTGGGGCGGCTCGGTGCTCGTGTGAGTCATTCCCGCTCAGGTTAGCGGCCTCGGGGGCAGGCAGTGCAAACAGACAGGACTCGCTCCTAATAACGCTTCATCCCCCTCATGGAGGCAGCTCCAGTCCAAGAGATGTTCCCAGCCTCCAGCTGCACTTTGTTCAGCTACAAGTCTGCAGGATTGGCTCTGTCCTCCAGCTTCTCTCCTCTGATTCTCCCTTGTTCTCTCCGAATCATGCTGTGCCGTGCAGCCATTTCACTTCCCTGCTTTATGTGCCTTTGCTTAACCTGTGGTGCCTATTTTGGGACTTTTGGCGTGACAGTCTGTGAGCTGGGAGGCTCTTTGCTCCAGGTAGGGAAGTTAATGGTAAAACACACAGAGCAAAACTGGGAGGGAACCACTGAGAAAGAGCAGCTCTCGTGGGCCATCAGGCAGTGAAGGGTTCAGTGAAGGGTTTGTGCTCTCCAGGGCTCACAGGAGACCACCAGTGGTGGCTGGGCTTGGCTGCAGGTCTGTGTGAGCCAGCTGGGAGGTCTGGAGCGGGGACAAGGCTGGTGGTGTGGCTGGAGAGTGGGCCCAGCAAGGACAGATGGAGCAGGAAGAGAGGCAGGGGGAAGCCAAGTTGCTGCTCAACTGAGTTTGGCCAGGGGCACTTTGGAGGGGGACATCAAAGAATAAGTTTAATTACTGGGGGATAATCATGGGAGAACAGCATTTGGGGGTCTAAATGTAAATCCCAGAGGGTGGACAGATCCTGTAAGGAAATCCTCCTTAGCAAAAAGCATGTGAGGGATGGGGAGATGAAACTACTGGAGATGGATAATGAACCTGCAGGGATGTTTGCTCCCGCTTCCTTTAGGTGCTGAGACATGAGGGAAGAGGGAGCAGCCTCACAGACCCATGGGAACCTTGGGGGCTCTGTCAGGACCTGTGCCTGTCCTTCCCTCCCCGTGGGCTGACTGAAATCAAGTGACTTGTGATTGCTCCCCCAATTTCCACAAAACAGCTTAAAAATGGAGCTGTGTCAAATCCAGCGTGTGCTGTGGCTGTGTCTGCAGAGCTGTTTGTTTGCCTGATGAAGGGGAAAAATAATGTGAAGCTGGAGATGAAACTAAGCTGAGAAAAGGTTTATTTTTTTTTTTTTCTTTTCAGTCTGAGCTTTTCCGGGATCACTCCAGTAGGTGCCAGTCTCACCTTGTGGAGCAGGGGAGGATGGAAACTGCCAGTAATTCTGCACAGAAATATGAAAAAATACAGCATGAGAGGGGGTGGGTGGAGACATGAAAGCCTATAGGAAAGATCTCTGCTCTCTGGGATGCTCACTTCATTCCTTCCTCCCTACTCAGCAAAGTTTATCTTGGGCTCAGCAGCACAGACCAGTCTCCCCCTCCCCTTGTTCTTTAATTAGTGTGCAGTAAAGGAAAAGGTGTTGGGGGAAGGAAGGGGAAATGGGATATTGTGTTTGGATGCCCCAATGGGTAGAAAACTGCGTGGTTTCCAAATATGATAGTTAATGCTTAATCTGACAGGCTGTCTCTTATCAACAGGCTGGATGTGACTCCCCATTACGTGATAATGGAATTCTGCATGGGGACCACAGGAGACCCAGTTCCATTCAATTAACTCACAAAACAGCAAACCTCTGAAAGCATCTTTGTCTTCTCCTCTCCCCACCTCTTCCTCTCCTTTTATTTTGTTACCCTGAGAAAATGAGAGAGTGAATATTTCCATTTTGTTTTGCAGAGGATTAGTACCAACTAATAGGATTAATATCCCAAGTTGTGTGGCAAATGGAACATCGTTAATAGGGTGATTATTAGAGAATTATATGGAGGGGCAAAAAAAAATATTAAAAGCAGTTGAAAGAAAAGCATCCCTGTGTTGGAGAGACTGCCATTTCTGTGCAATAACCAGCTGCTGACCTGCCTGTTCTGGGTCACACTTCTTTATTTCTCAGGCTTGCTCTGCCTGTGGGATTGACTTCCTCATCAGCACAGGGCAGGAAGCAATTTCAGAGGCTGGAAATTCTGGATGCAAAGAGCATCTCCTCCAGTGACAGCTCCAGGGACCCTGAGAGAAAAAGGAAAGTAAAGGATAGTCAGCACTGCACCTGGGCTGTGAACAGGCTTCTGCTCAGGATGAACAGCTCCATCTCTCCCTCATCTCACTCTGCTTCCTTTGGCTTTGCCCAGGGGCTCTGCCCACAGCCACAGTCACGAGTCTGAGGGGCTGTGTCCTCTGGGAGTGTTTGGTTTGGGCACTGGTGGCTCTGTAGGAGATGCTGGAGAACTTTATGTGAGATTGCAGAGCCAACTAGAACTGGCAAGAATCCTGTGGAGGCTGCGTGCCAGAGGTGAGCTGGTTGTGTGCCATTGCCAGCAGGTGTAGGACAGGCATCTTCTGCTAACCAAGGGTGGAAAGGCCCAGGGCTCTGCTAGGAAAGCACAGAGTCCTCAGGAAATTAAAGCACATTTATTTGTTTCCCAGGCCCTCAAGGAGGGACTCTTGGCAGACAGGTTTCAGCAGCAGCAGCAGCACAGTTGATGCAGAGAGATTTTTTCTGACATCTGTCTGAGAGAGTCTCCTTATGCTCTGCATAAATCCTTCTCTCCTGGGCCAAAAACCAAAGCCATCCACAGCACTGGATGCTTCCTGGACAGGGGGCTGGCACAAAGGACTCTCTGCCTGAGAGGTATTATTCTGAGCTCTGTGTTTCCAAATCCCTGGCGGTATTTAGGCCTGCTCCTTCGGAGGTGTTTGCTGTAGGAGGCTTTGTCTGAGCCACTGATAGGGATTTGTTCCCCTGAACTGGATCCCCATTACACCATGAGTCACTACTATTTATATCAGCTGTCGATCTCTTTCTCTCTGGCAGCTATTTCTGGCTACCTGCATTGTATTCAGGGGAGATTTAGCATCTTTTTAAAAATTTTTATTTCTTTTACTGAACTTGCTTTTAATTCCTTTTTCAAACGTTTTTTTGTCTTAGTTTGTTTTTCAGCAGCTGTTGAGCTGTCTGCAGCTGAGCTGCCCTCACCTGCTGTTGTTCTGCTGAAAAAAAAAAGGATTTCCAGTGCTACTTTCAGCAGATTCAGCTTTGTCTGAAGGAGTACTTTGCCTCAGAGTGAGAGCGTTGTGCCATCTAGAAATGAAAGGCTACAACAGGAAGCAAAGCACTTTGCATCAAACAGGATTCTAAACGTTGTTGAACTGCAATCCAGGGTAGCAAGTCTGCTTTGTTTATAGCCCTTGTTATCCGAGGGACTCTTCAAGCAAACACTGAGTGACCCATTCTTGCAAGTAGATCAAAAAGGACCGACCCCTTTTATTGCAGAGAGAAGGGAAATGGGCCATGACAAGGGCTCAGCCTCAGCTGCACTGAGCAAAGTGGGAGCAGAGCTGAGAGCCCAACCAAAATCTCCCGAGGCCTGTTTGGATGCTCTACCCACAAGGCTGAGCTTTGTGCTCTGCTCTGGTTTCCCTTCCAAATGTGCACACTCAGAATTCCCAATCCATCACAATCGGTTAAAAATCTCACTGTCATTCTCCTGTCTTTTATCAGGACCAGGATTTTCCCCCTTTTCCCCCCCCACATCCCAGTCAACCAAGAGATCTCCTGCCTGCCTTGGGCTCTCTCTGGAGCGGATCAAAGCCTTGGGCTGGAAGCAGCTATGGAGGAGCTGTGTGCACTTCCAGGGAGGAGAAGATGCTCTGGGAGCTGCTGGGAGACTTTAGAGCACTTTAGGCTGGTTTTGTGTTGCACGAGGCAGGGGCACAATTCCCTGGGGAGTTCCCTGGTTTACAGCAGGCACTGGGCAAACAGGGACCTTCTGAGGGACTCAGATTCAGGACTGTGTGCCCTGATCCTGGCACAGAGAGGCTGAGGAGCCACGTCTGCTCCTGCACAGAGCCAGCTGCTCTGAGGCAGGACAGGCAGGAGCAGCAGGACGGTGTTTTACCTTCACCTGCGTGGAAGGTAAAAGTCTACGGAATTTAAAGATGAGTTCCCTTATGCCAGGCTATGAAAAAAGTCTTCAGAACACCCCCAAGGTTTCCATTTAATTACCAATTGCAGCTGATTTCACAGAGCAATTTCTAAGCCTCCAGCAAGGCCTTGTGGCAGTTCTTTCATCTCTCAGGCTTATTGGGAAAAGCTGTATTAAACGTCTTTTAATCCTGCCTTGGATGCACTACCTTTGATCACCTACAATTTCATACATCTGTGCTCGGGCTCACGTTCCTACCTACGTGCCTCCCCATCCAAAAAGCTTTAAACTGTGTCAGTTGATTAGAAAGTCTCTCCTGACTGATATAAAGCATCTTGCAAGCTGGACTGAAACACCCTGAGAGCTAATGATCATCCAGAGGGTCTGGGTGATCCAAGTGGATGGTTGAGCATTGCTGAGGAAGCTGATGAATGTCAGCTCCTCGTTTATGTTTTACTCCGTCTTCTCCTTCCTTAGAGAACAAGAAAAGGAAGCGGTGAGTGTCGTTGCATGGAAAAAGAGAGCTTTAACCAGATCTGGCAGGAAATAATTTCATTTATTAATGTAACATCTCAGTTGAGTGTGGGGTGCAAGAGGGTGGACGTTCCCAGAGAAAATGCAGAAATCCACACTCTAAACCCTGAGATTTCTGCAGTTCATTGAGGGCAGGGTCAGCTGGAGCTCTCATCTCTCAGCCTGATGTCCCAGGTCCAGGACACTGTGTCCCTTTTCCTGTCTGTGGAGAACCTGATCTCTCTTCTGGGAGGAACACAGTGGTGACAATAAAAGATTTCACTTGGGATTCAACTGGACTCTCAGTGCTCCTGAGCGTGGAAATGTGCCACGGGAGTTGTGCCACTTCCCTGCAAGAAATCCCCACAAAGCTCTGGTGGGATTGGCTGCCTGGCAAGGGGGAAGGAGCCGTGCCCTAGAACTGCCAGTGTCTAAGTGGGGACATCTGCCTGCTCCAGCAGCTCTGTGAGGCCACCTGGACACGGGCTCCAGTCAGGGCTGCTCGAACATATGTTTGTTTTATCTGCAGCAAGAAACCCGAGTGTGGGGTGGTGCTGTGGAGGCCTTGGGTTTGCTCACTGGAGCAGGAACAATCTCTTTCCCGGAAAGTCAGCGTGTGATGCTCAAAGAGAGAGAGAGCAGCCGGAGAGCTTTGTGATCTGAACAGCCAGAACAGCTCAGCTCTGCAGGAACAGAGACGTCAGCTGCCAGATGGGGCAACTCCAGCCTTTTGCTCTGCCATGACCAGCACGTTTTGCACTTTGCAGCTTTTCCACGGGATCTTCAGGCTGTGGCATTCCTGGGCAGAGCCCCTTGAGGTGTGTGCCCACCACCTGCCCAGGGCCTGTCTCTTCAGGAGCCTCCTGCTTACCCAAATACATTCCTACAACAGAACGTGTTTTCTATTGCTCTTTTCTTGAAATCCTGGTGCTGCTGCTCTCCCCTGCCCTGGAAGGAGAGAATGGCTGCCCCTGGCTGTGCTTCCTGGACACTGGCAATGTCAGCAGATCATCCATGAGCTCCTCTTTCTGCACAGCAGCTGGACCTGGGGTTTTGGCTCGGGGGGATTCATTCCCAAGGCATGAACGAGGCTAATTGCTTTTCTCGTGCTCTATCAGAGAAGAGAGTGAATCCTAAAGGAGTCAGATGCAAGAGTTAGATGTGAGGATCCAGCACTGGCATGCTTTCCAGGTCTGATGAAACTGTGATCCGATGTGTCAAATGCATTTTAGGGTCTCAGTTCTGTGACAGCTTGCTAATGACTCTGAGCTTCAGGAAGCTTTGACTGATCCCTCCGGGAGCTGGCAGAAAAAACTGCAGCAAAACTTTTTTTTTTTTTTTTTTTTTTTTTTTTTTTTTTTTTTTTTTTGGGAAACATTTTTGTCAAAATCAAAACATTGAATGGAAACATGTCTCTTCCAGCAGCATTTTAAACTGGAATGTGTCAAAACAAATGCTTTCAGTTTGATTTGAGTGAGACATTTATAATTTTTTACTTCATCTTGCAATAAGGAAACAACACATTTCCCATATTTTTATTTAGATCTTTGGTTTTTTGGATAATTATCAGAAATGAGGAACCACATGCTTCCAAAGCGAATTCTTGGCATTCCTATTCAGAGATTTTCAATTTCTTGTTGATGATGGAAGCAGATGTGGATGCTCAGCCAGAACTACCAACAGGGACAGGGCAGAACACGTCTTCAGGTGGAAGAATCAGGAATTGGAGCCATGCAATGAGGCCTTTTCAGGAAGGTTGCTCTGCTGCTTGCTTGCTTGTTTCTTGCAACCTGTTCTCTGCATTCAGTCATTTTAAACCCCAGAACTTCAAAACTGTGTGAATAAATCATGGTCCTGTCTCACGCTGAACTGAGCTGCCCTCACAGATCAGAGCCTGGCTGAGCTTGGTCAGACAGAGCCAAACCTTGTTCGTGTCCCTGTGCTCAGCCTGGGCTTCAAAGGGGCTGCTCTGGGTTGGAGGCAGCGTTTCTTCTCTGTTTTTCTTGCCTTGGGCTAAAAACGCCTTGTGGGTTTCCTTTCCCCAAGGCTAATGGTGATTCTTGTCTTGTCTTAATTGCTTTTTAAAGCACGCAGAGCTCCGGGTCTATCCCAGACAGGGCTGAGCTCCGTGGCGCATTTGTCATTTTCCCAAATACCTTTTTAATTAAATTGGAGCAGAACACTCCGCTTTGTTGAGCTATCCATCTCAGCAAGTTTCTTACTTCTGCTGGGCAGACACTCTCCTAATCATCACTGGCAAAATTTGGTGACTCTGCCTCAGGCTTTGTGATCTGCAGGGAAGTTTTCCTCTGGTAGGCAGAGAGCTGCTCACACCAAGGTTGCTCAGGCTGGGCTGCCGGGGGCTGAGGATGTGCTGCATCCATCCAGGGAGGGTTTTTGCAGGGCTTAGGAAGAAAAAATGTGGTGTCTGTGATGGAAAGAAATGAGGTTTGACACCACATTTGGGTGGTTGGGTTTTTTGTGGCCAAGATAAGGGCTTGGGATTTGGTTAAAAGGGTAATCCCAACCCTGTGAATTCAGGAAGTGGCATCTGTCCTGCTCCATCACAGGCACCTGCAGCACCAGTGACCTCTTCTGCTCACCATGGAAAATTTGTTGTCCTGTGGAAATCCACTGCAGCTTTTGTCTGGACAGCCCTGAGCTGTGCTGTGCCATTTCACATCCCCATCCCTGCAGAGGGGTCAGTGCTCAGGCCCCTCCTGCCCCACACACTGCAGAGCTTTAGAACCCAAACCCTGCTCAGGAAGGTCACTGTGGTGACTGTGTGGAGTGAGCCTTTCTTCCCTGACACCTGGGTTATGTTTGTTCTGTTGGAGGAGAAAAAAAAGAGAGGTGATTTCCAGTGTTTTCACCAGCACTCTGCAGGATCAGCTCAGCTCTGGAGAGCAATTCCATCTTCTCAGCCTGGAAAAGCAATGGAATGATGAACTTCCCTCTGCAAATCCTGCTCCACCTTCTGTCTGTGCCTTGAGCTCCAGCTGTGCAATCCTTCCACGGAAAAGGGGTTGTTGATATGCCTGACATGAGCAGCACGAGGTCCTGGGAATCTTATTGCAGCTGGTGCTGATGACTGAGCCAAAGCCAAAATGATTTGTTCTCCCCCGGCGCGTTCCTGGGCATTTTCTCCTGGCAGAGGGGTTGGAGGAGTCATTTTGACAGGTGAATTGAGCAGATTTGTTGCTGACACTGAGAAAATGGAGGTGGTGCCCCACCAGAGAGCTTTGTAAACAGCTTTTGGAAACTCCAGCACTGTGTGACACATGGAGTTTTCTGTGATGATCTGACTTGGATAGAGGCGAGGCAGCTGCTGCCTGTTGGCTGGGCACGTCTCACGTCCAGCTGAAGAGATCAGGTGGGAACTGAGAGTTGGTGCCTGCTGGGGACAGACAGGAAAACAGAGATTGAAGTGCAAATTGCACCAAAACCCATGGAAAGAGCTCCAACACCAAATCCTGCACGGGTGCAGAACCCAGAGGTCAGTGCTCACCCCCAGAGATGGACTCTGACAAAGCCTCCGTGTTCCTGTGCTCACATTTCAAGGCTGGAACGTGGAATTTCCTTATTCAAATGGTGAAGGTGCTGTAAGAATTGCAGTTTGGGAAGTCTCCACGTGGCTCTGAACGTATTTGAAGGTATCTCTGGCCCCTGAGGTTCAGGTTGATTCATTTTTCTTCTGTTGTTACCTAAGAGGAACTTGCATGTTCAACCTGGATGTGTCAGCCCGATGTTCTGGGACTCACCCAGGGAGAGGTTTTACATCTTGGAGACATTCTCTTTTTGTCAAAGACAATTGGATCAGAGATGTTCAGTTTTGTTGAGTTTTGGTTTTGACTCTTTTTTTTTTGTCACAACAGTTTTGTCTGGGAAAATGTCATTTTGGATGAAACAGAAATTGCTGAAGAAATCTTACCAATTTTGACAATTCTGCTTGGAAGGGAGCTGAGGAGGAATATCTTGAAAGTGCTGGAGCTCCCAGTTATGACATTTTCTGAATGGAAAGGAGTTTTGATTTATTTCTTTTTCTCTTCTCAAAGTGATGTTTCAAAATGCGCTGTTTTGTGGAGAAACAAAATGGTTGAACTAAAGGCCTGAAAAAAAAAAAAGGAAATAAAATATTTTGACTGATCCAAGGCAGTTTCTCAGCATTTTATTTTGCAACTCTGTTGGCTTTTCGGACAACCCGGGATGATTTAAAATTGTTGGTTGCTCTGTTCTGATATCCAGACTCACAGATGTGTTCCTGAGTTGAGCCAATGATGTATGAACCACACTTGGGCTTGTGGTGATAAATTACCTGGTTTCATAGCTGAAAAAAACCCCCTGTTTTAATCCATTAACTATAGAGAACAAAATACCCCAAGTCTCTCAATTCACGGAACCATGCGAGGATCTTCCACCGTTATGAATTATTCAGGAGCAGCGGTGGAAATGAAGTACCCATTACATTTACAAATATTCCACAAAGAGTTCAAGGCTGAGCAGGAATAGATCAGACAGCATTTATTGTAAAGCCTTGCTGAGTATTACTGGAGATGTAATTTCCCGTAGTAATTAACACAGGATCTGCAATCCAGCTTTGAAAAGACGATTGAACCTTTCCCTGTGAATTTAGGAATCATCTGAGTTATTCCATGCTATAGGTGACTGGGAGCATTGAGCCTTTGTCTGAAATTAGTCCTCAGCGTGGTGGATGATTAAAGAGGGTTCTTTCCTTCAGGCTACTCGGGATTGATGTTTTCTATTAAAAAATGCACTGCTAAGGATTTGTGAAATAGAGAGAGAGAGCTTCTCTGGGTGTGTGCCACTTACTATGCAGATGTGCTTAAGCCATCAGATAAATGATAAATGATTTCTCCGAGCTGGATGGGGTAGCATGACCCAAAGGGGATGGAAGGGGGGGGGTTGTTATTTTTCTTCCTTTCCAAGAGTCAGAGAGAGCCATTTGTCAGCTGAACCCAGCGAGGTGCCCAAGGATCAGATGTCAAAGGCTGCTCTGTCTGGAGAGGGAACACCGGGAGTTAATAGTGGTGCCCCTCCTCAGACCTCTTCATTTCTACTCCATTTCTCTGTCCTTTCCCTTGCTTTGAGCTCCACTTCTGCCTTCTGAGGCTGTGAATGGCTCCCAGTGCTGCCTGCTGGAAAAAAAACGGGAGTGGAATTTTGTTGTTTTTTTGAGAAATAATACACAGAGTTTCTTCTTGGTGGATGGAGTTCAAACATCTCTAGCACCATCCAGTCTTAAATCAGACTTAAAAAAAAAAAAACAAGGCTTTTTCTAATTACTCCCAGAACGTTAATCCACTGCTGGAAATTGGGATTCTGTTGAGTTGAAGTCCATACATAGACTATAAGAGTCACAGGCCTGAAGATTTACCTACTTAAAAAAACAGAGTAGGGGAAAAGTTATTAGAGCTGTTCCCACCTTTGATATGTGTGAAATCTTTTAAAATCGAAAATTTCAGTGGAAGAAAGGGAAACTCTTTTGGAAACACAGTTCTTACCTTTCAGTTAACTCTGAGTCTTCTTATCTCAATCATGAAGAATGGAGATAGTGATTCTCAAGGAATATTGAATTTCACAATGGAGAAAAATGACAGTTCATCAAAAAATGACCCTTTACTGTAGGAATCCATTTCACTGGAGATCTTGCTGGGCTCTTTTGTGTTGGAAAAATAACAATTAAATCACCTCCCAACAGTTTTACCCTTTGAAAATTGGTTTTCTTTTGTAAGCTTGAAATATCTTACATCAGTTGAGCAAAACAATTTAGCAGTGTTCCCTCAGAAATAATATATTTTGTAGGACTTCCTGCTGAGCTGTGTGGTGTCTCATCAAAGGGGGATTAGAAGGCCTGAGAGACATCTGTGCCGTTGAGGCAAGGGGTGTCTCACCCCACATTTTTATAGCACCAACAGGGCTGTGATCAAGGCCAGGGCACTCTGACACCGCTGTGAAACTCCTTATTGTGTTTTTAACCTAGTCTGGAATTACAACAGAGTCTGGGTTTTATTTGCCTTCCCCTGGAACGTTTTCTTTTCCTACATATAATGTAAATAGCCCAGGATCTTCTAAGAAGGGAAGGTGTTGGGATTTGAACAAATTGTGCTGGGTTTGGGTGGCAGGAGATAATCCCCAGCCTGTACAACACCTTTAGCTCGTTGTGTGAGTTCTGTAGACAGCAATCACTTCACTCCACCCTGAGCTGGCTGTGAGAGCATCCCTGGGCTTTGCTACCTACCCCAGCAAGGAGTGTGGCCGGGGTTTAATGACTGCAATCCTCTGTGGGTGCTGGATCCTACATCCAAATGGGGAAAATATCCAGAAAGGAGCGAGGAACAGGCACAGAAAAGCTCAGGACAAGTCCTGACACTGCCACCCTGCAGCACCATGGCCTCCAGGAGCTGTTGTCACCTCCCTTCTCCGGGGGCTGCTTCCCTTTCCTTTCTCCAGGACATCATCTGCTTTCCTGGCCATCAGCTGCTTCACAGCCTCACTTGCTAATGCTGAAGGACAAGGGGAGACTCTGCTGCCAGGGTTGATACAAATATGTAATAATTTGGTTTTAATCAGTATTAACAGTGCTGAGATTACCGAGTCAGATCCGTTCATATCACGGGGTTGGGGTAACGAGGAGCGATCGGTGCCATGTTGGTTGAATTCCTCCTTCCTAACAAAGCATGGAGATGACCTGAGCACAGCTCGTGCATGCAAAATCAAATCCCAGCCCGTGCAGCTTCTTGGGGAAAGGGCTTGTGCAACATCTTTGTCAACACGTGAGTGTCAGTGTACACAGGGGCCTCTGAGGGCTCACGGAGCCCAGCAGCTCAGCTGTTTGCAAAGGGAGCTGCCTCCTGCGTGCTGGCAATCTGCTTCCATTAAAAGAATAAAAGCAGGCAATTAAACCAAGCAACGCGTTGTTTTCCTAACTCTGGCAGGTGCCTATCTGCTTGCACAGGTAGGCTCAGGGCTGCTCTTTGTCCCTTCATGGCTTTGATGAGCTTCCAAATCAAAGCAGGACGGGCAGGAGCCCACAGAGGTGGCTTTTGCGTTTATTCACTGCGCAGATTCCTTGTTGGGATCTGCACCTTGCCCTGAGTTTGGCAGTTTGGAGCCCATCCTCAGGCTCAAACACCCACTGGGCTGCTGTGGTTGTGTGTTTGTGGTGGATGGATGGGATGGGATGGGATGGGATGGGATGGGATGGGATGGGATGGGGGTGTGGATGGGTGACCTCACTGCACATCCATCACTTGTGTCTTTGCCCTGCTGAGGGAAAAGCCAAACCCTGGTGCAGCTGCTGGTTCAGGGGAGCTGACTGACCCTTTACTGCTCCATTTTGAGAGTTCAGCCCCCCCTGTACAGACCCAAGCAGTGCTGCAGTGACAGGGGACAGGGAACCTGCAGCCCTTTCTCCCACACTCCCCACTCTTTGATCATCTCTACAATCAAAGCCTGCAATTCACTGGCCAGCAGAAAGAAGGATCTGGCCCCAAATCATCAGGGGGGAAGGCCAAGAAAGGCCCTTGGAGGGGCCCCCAGCCCCTCACTTCTCTCCTGAGGCTGCTGGGAGTCATTTCTCTGCGGAAGTGTGGGGTGGCCACAGCTCTGCAGGACTGCACAGCTTCCCTGGTCACTGTTCACAGCTGGGGCTTTGCCTGCCCTCTTCAAGAAATGGAAAGAAATTAACAGTATTGTGGGCAGGGAAGGAGCTTGGACTCCAAGCGTTTGGCCTTTAAAAACCTTTCCTCAACACCTGCTCCTTTCTCAGCAAAACAAAAATGAAGCAGCTGAGAGCCCTGGCCAGCAGCCCCTGGCTGGAGCAGCGTCTGGGGGGTCAGCACTGCCCAGCCCAGCCAGGTTCCTCTGCAGATTTAAAGCTGATCCCTGCCTTTACCTCCTGGGATGCAGCAGAATTCTCCGTGGAATGAGTCCCACTTTTACCCCCAGATTTGCCCAGCAGCTGGAAGTGGCTGAAGCAGGGCTATAATGTATCTCCTCTGAGAGCTTTCACCTTCCTTTTTTTCTGTGTGGTGGCCATCTCAGGAGTGTTTGAAATTATCAGGGCTGTGGTCTGCTGAGCACAGAGCAGATCCCTCCCTTCCTTCTCTTTCCCTGCATTGCTCACTGCAGTGAGAGATGGGCCCATCTGCTCCTCTTTGGCCCCAACAGTGGGGGTTTTGCCCTTCAGGGGTTTTGCCCTTCAGTGGGTTTTGCCCATATTGGGTGACTGAAAAGGAACAGGCTCTCGTCTTCAGGAGCCTCACAGATTTCTGTAAAAATATCCTCGTTGAAGAATTTCTGTCCTTTCACATCTGTCTCTACATTTTTAGGATTTCACAAGCTACGTTTCTTTTTCTTTTTACTGCTATATTTTTCTTGGGTTTAGCTAAGTTGTTGTTATTTTATTTGGGTTTTTTTTTTGGTAAAGAACAACAGTTTTCTTCCTGAGACTTTCCCTTCTTTCCTCAGTAAATATTTATCATCTTCAGAAATAACTAAAGCAGATTTTTTTTTTTTTTTTTAAGAGGTGGGCCCACTCTGTCTTCCAAGCTGGCTCCATCTACGTGGAGCTGCTGCTCCTTTGGACCATGTGACAGCTTTCCCATGTCCTGTCCTGGCTCTCCTCACAGCCTGGGCTGCTCCTGTCTCTTTACACAGCGAGTAACAAGATGTCTCAGCAAGGCATCAAAGTCTGTGCTGCGTGTTCAGACTCCAAATCCCTGCCAATAACGCGGAGATAGAAGAGGATTATAAGGCTGCGTAACAAGTAACAAGGGTTTAAAGTGTCTTAAGAACACGGTGCTCAGAAAAAGAGGGATTGTTGGCTGGGGAAGCCTGCAGGTATGAAGAGAGGGTTTTTTTTTTTTGTAGCATTTGCAATAAGAAACTCTGGTGTGTGAGGTGGGTTATTGTAAAGAACTTATCCTGGACTTGGGTGTTGATCTTGCTCTAATGCCTCTGGCCTGTGGTCACTTTCTTCTTCCTTCAGAGGTGTCCAGTCTTAGGAACAAATCCAAGGAGAACGAGCAGGTACTGGGGGCTAAAGCCAATGGGGAAATCTGCCCTTCCTGCCTTTCTTCCCATCCTTTTCTCCTTGGACCACCTCTCCTCACACCTCACGCTGGCTGCGTTCCTCAGCTAAGGAGGGCGATCCCAAACGCCCTGCTCGTGCTGAGCTGCCTCCCCACAGGAGCTCAGGTCTCCCAGAAAAGCCCCGGAGCCATGGATACTTCAGCCCCTTCTCGCAGGCAAGGCCTGAGCGTTTCAAAGCTCCGTGTAGAACAAGGGCTGTCGTATGGGAAACAGAAGCAGAGGGTGTCAGAACGCATTAGCGCTGCTCCGAGCTCCTGCCTACCTGACAAATCCCCCCTTCCCTCTGAAATCCCACACAGGCCTTGCTTTGTACAAAGGGAGCTGCCAAATGCAAATGCTTGTTTGTTTTGTCTTCAACAAAGCCGCCTTCTCTTCCCCTCATGTTTTTGAGTAGTTGCCACACGTGGCAAGAGAAAATAGGGAGGAGGAACCTTGTGGGTTTTTTGAAGGAGAAAAACAAAGCCCCCAAAAATGAGTAAATCTGAAACATCTAAGGGAGGTGTTTATTGAAGCTGGTTTGCTTTACGTGTTCCCTGTTTTTACAAGCTGAGACATCTGGATTTGTCTCATTTACCAGATGAGAATGGCAGGCAGCAGCCGTGGAGGTGATTACACACAGGTTTAAAGCAAACAAGGAGAACAAACCAGTTGCTATTTAAGTGCCATTTCCAAGCCAAAGGTGGCCCTGCTGTAAACACCGATTACTGTGGTGCAGACACCGTCACCAGCTGTCTCCTGGAGCAAGCCTGGCTTCGCTCTCCTGCGCTGTCTGAGCATCAGCTGTGACACAGTCGGAGTTTTACTCACTGCCTTACAAAAAAAGTGACTTTTTTTGACTCTCCTCCTCCTCAATTCAACTGCAGGTCGATCTTTTCCTATTTTTAAGTGCAAGGAACACTGAGGTCCAGGTCAGCTCCTCTGTCTTAGCCTTGTGCTGGCTTTGCTGCAGTCCAGTGGCGCCCACCACTGCAGCTGTGACAGTGACACTCCCCCAGAGGCACCCAATTATAGATGGAAGTGGCCCAGCTGCCTGCACAGATTAGACAGAAGCAAACACGATTTGCCATCCCTGTAGATCCTCTGACACACAACGTTCACAAAGGGCAGGGTGTCAAAATGCTTTTGACTGGAAATAAGAGAAGGGGGGGGGAATAAAAAAAGCCAGAAAATGGGTCATAATGAAAAGCACTGGGTGGAGAGGGAGAACGCTTTAGAGGTGCTGCAAAGTTTTGTGCTGCTCTGCTGGTTATTGTGTTGTGGAAGGTGGCAAGTTTCTGCACACTCTTAAAGACTCAAAAGGGCAACTTTCTTGTGTAACTTTACCTCTAGAAGTGTGTCTGTTTCCATTGAGTGTGGAATTAATTTCCTGCACAGGAGGACTCAGGAAAGTTCTCAAGTGGGCAAGTGCACAAGAGCCATTATTGGTAGCAGGACTCTAAACTTGCCTTCCTAAATCCAAACCAACTTTCTATCCCAAATCCACAGAAAGTTTCCATCCCGAAGAAATGCAAAACACATCACAGCCTACACACAGAGTGCATGGTCTCCAGACAGTTGAAAAGTTTCTAAATCTGGGCAGAAGATGGTGCAATCCATTGTGAAGGTCTTCAGCAGAAAAAGAGGCTGAAGAAGCCCCAGCTCTCCCAGGCTGACCCTCCTGGGACTGCACGTGGCATGGAAAACAGCTCAGGACTTGGGAAATGCTGGGAATGCCTCCTGTGAGCTTTATTAACTCAAACATTCTCAGCACAAGGCATTTCCAGGAGCTCTGCAGACTGTGTGACCACTTGGCCAAAATCTCCAAAGATGGAGTCTGTAATCAAGGACTTTTGAGGCCCATTGAGTCCCCATCTCCTTTCTCCCTCTTTCCCTCGCGGTGTTAGCGCTGACAGGCCCCTTGGGAGCTTCCAGGGATTAATCTGCCAGCAGCCTTGTCCAAACAAGCAGCTGCAGTGTTGGGTTTGTGTGTGGCTGCTGAATGGCTGTGTGCTTGCCTTTAGCAGGTTTCACAGGGGAGGACAGAGCCTCTCAGCTGGTTTTCCAGCTTTTTTACATCCACCCTTCCTGCTCAGGCTCCCCCTTTTCCCCCTAAAGCTGTCCTTTGTCTTGCAGAAAAGCCGTTCAGCTGGCAGGAGATCTCTCCAGGCATTCTGAGGATTGTCATCACTCTGTGTTCCAGCCAGGCAGCTTTTGGCCATTGTTCACTGGATCCACAGTTCAGCTCGTTTTCATCTTCATCCAAAACAGGGAACTAAATCCAGAAGTGCAGCTCCTCTATTAAAATCTCTGTGCCGTGGTAGGACCACGCTGCCAGGTGCTCTGCTTTGTGCACAGTGAGGAACTCTATTGCTCCACTGAGCTTGAAGCAAAGGCACAGAGAGGAGCCAGATTACTTGGGAGAGCTGAAAAATCAGCTTTGGTTTCCTAAGCCTCAATCCAATCTTTGATCCATCAGGCTACGCTGCCTGGTAGTTTGAAATTGCTCACTTCCACGAGGGCTGAATCTGCCCCCCTGCTCTAAAATGTGAGGGTATTGATGTCTGACTCCAAACTTTCAGTGCCTCAGGCCTCTCCTGAGGGTGCTTCTATTCCAGCAGCCCAGAGCCACTGGTTTGTAATTATTTTGCACACATTTATTGCCAGTCAGAGGAATCCACTCTGCTATCAGCCTCTTGCTTCAAGGGCAAACATCCTAATTACTTTTGGGCTCCATGGAAGGATAGGGCTTCATGGAAGTGCCTCAATCACAGGTTTATTTGCCAGTTACATGCCCAGTCATCTTCCTCATGTGAACTGTTTGTATCTTACTGGGTCGGGGTCAGTTTCAATTTGTTGGCATCGTTCTGTTCCGTGGAAAGGCAGCTGATGGTAGCAGGGTCTCACTTGGCATCAACAACACTGGGCCCAGTGGTGAATGCCCACAAATTTCCTTACAGATTCCTGAAGAAAAGAACCTCTTAGAAATCCATGGTGCCCTGAGCAATCTCCCTTCTCATGCACTCCCAGTCCTGTGGAGTTGTAGGCTGGATAATCTCTCCAGTTCCACTCTCCTGCATGGATGTGCTCGTGTTCCCAAGCAGCACTTTGTGACCTGAAATGCTCAATGGATGCTTCAGACTGAAGGGGCTCCCTCCACCAGCAGGATTTGGATCTGCTGAGCAGCTCCCAGAGGTGCCTGAGAGGGATTAAAGAAGGAAACAGAGGTGTAGTCCTTCAGAGCAGGGCGAGGGGGATGGAGCTCAGCAGCTCCTAATGGCCTCCAATCAGCTGTGCAGTTCTGCTGGCTGAAAATTACCTTTTCCCTTGATAAGATGAGAAACAAGCCAACAGAACACCCCCAGCATTAACAATCATAATCCTGAATTCGCTCAGAGAGCACACTCTGATTTGAGCACGCTGCAATAATACTAGAACTTTTTTAGGTTAATAATTAATTGCGTGTTTTTAATTAGAAATTACTGTTGCATCCACATGGACTTCTAGCACATTGCATCTTATTAAAGCTGTAATTGGAATGCGTTATTTATTTGTTTCCTTTGTTAATGTTCATATTTCTGGCTCCTGAGGTCACTAGAGCTGCAAAAGGAACTTGTTTAAAATGAAATGCAGCAAACTCCCAACAGCAAACGTTGCTGTGTGATGGTAATTGTTCTTGTTCCTCTCCGTGTTCCAGCGTGCTGCTTCGGGATGCAGGGGTGCATATTCTGTTGTATTCTGATGTTTCTGTGGTGTCTGCTCGTGGCTCAGCCTCAGCTGCTCACCAGGAGTCTGGGGCTTCTCCCCTACAGGGACCTGGGTGTGCTGTGCTGCCCTGGCCCTCAGAGTGCAGTGCAGATGGACGCTGGGTGAGGATGGAAGGATTTAAAGCACTCCCAGGAGCTGTTCTGGGAGCAAACCTGGTGCAGCTGGGAGTGCTGCTCTGAGTTCAGCCCCACTCACTCATTGCTGTCCACACAGTGGGAAGATTTCCTGTGCTCATCATCCTCACTGTTCCTTCCGCATCCCCTCCCCTCACTGCAGTTTCTGGAGATAATCCTGGATGAAAAGCAGAGACTCTGCAGGGAAAGCTCTGCTTTGTGTCCTGTCCAGGCAGCCTGGACAGCTCCGGTGCTGCCTGTGGGGAATGGAACAGCCTGGGAAGAACTTGTGTGGCTCAAAGCAGCTGCTGAGCTCAGCCTTAAGGATCAGGTGGATGCAGCATGAAAATTAAGATAAGGAACAGAGTTAGAGACCTCCACAGGCTTTGGAAAATTTTAAAGAAGTAAATCAGGGTAAGTATGGCTGGGAAACTTCAGTGAGGAGCAGTCTGGTCTTCCAGGGAATGATGTGCTGGAAAGTCCTTTGGGTCAGTCCAGTGAAGGTCTGGGGAAAAAATAACGGAGCTTATCAGAAAAAACAGCTTCTCTCTCGGTTCCAAACAAAATTGCATTTCCTTCCACTGGTTCCATTTGTTTCATTATCCGCTGAGAGAATTGACTCAGAAATCCTGTGTTGTGTAAGAGATAATTCTGAGGACCCTTTGTAGCCTTCTAATCAAAAGTCTGCATGGAAGCTGACACCTAAAATCTGCCCTCATTAAGGCAGTTGAGAGATTACCAGTTGCAGGCCACCCAATTTGCCTGTAAATATTCAAGGAGCTGAGGTAAACTCCACAGATGGGAAAAGCCAGCGTGTCAAAGCAACAGCAAAACCTTTGGCACCCGTTCAGATAATCTTTGGAACACCAGGATTTGGGCTGATTAGAAGAGAAAACCAAAGCAATTTGAAGAAGAGCTGGGGGGAGGAGAAAGGAGTAAATTTAGACAAGAGAAAGCAATTACAGGCTTAAAAGGAATAATAAGCATCAATTAGCAGCAAGTATCTCTGCCTACAATGAAAGCATTTTCTAATACATCCACGGTGGAATAGAGAAAGAGAAAAGACAGCTCCGTCAATGAATTGCAGCAGGGATCCCGAGATAAAGGGGAGCAAATGCTGTGGAGATATTAAACAATTACTTAGCATCAGCCTTTTAGAAATTAAAAAGGTGGAGGCTGCCCTGAGCTGAGGAGCTTTCCAAAGACACCCGATAAGGCTGCAGATGCCAGCTGATAATGGCACGTGGCTCATCCTCTTCAGAGAGCCTCTCGTGCCTGGCCAAGCAGCAGCTCCCAGGGAGAGGCACGGCAGGAGCAGGGAATGGTGGCAAAGGGCTGGGCAGGGGATGGGGAATGAAGTGCCAGCTTCATTCTGTGCTGGCACTGCCAGGCTGCCTGTGTGCCACTGCTTCCCGTGGAAAAGGGGCTGGGGGAAAGGTCTGGCTTCTCCATCTGCTTCTTCCTGCTCGTGGTCCCTGGTGGGTGATCGTGCTCCCCGTTCCGCCGGCCAGGATTCCACGCTTGGTTGTGCCTGGTGGGGAGCTGAGCGATGGGCAGCTGTGCTGAGGAGCCCAGGCTTGGCATCCGCAGTGAAAGGAGGGCAGGGACAGGATTCAGCTGGCTTCACCTCTCCTTAGCTGTGTCCATGTTCCTAGAACAGGCCTCTAATTGGATCACGCCAGTTATTCAGCCGAGCGTAGCTAATCCTTTTCTGTCTCTCTCCTCCTCCCCTGCCTCAAAATAATGGAGGCTGGGGCTTGGCCCAGGATTGTGGGGACTTGTTTTGTGTCTGGGACACTGATTTTTTAGCCTTTGTTTAGGAAGATCTTGTCCAGCCCTATTTTCTGAATGGCAGCAACTGGCAGAGCTCAGCTACATCTCCCACTCCGATCCCTTCTCATCCTAGCAAAGGTGTGTCAGGAATTATCACAGTGTGGAGCAGGGATGTGGGAACTGCTGCCAGGTCAGTTCATGCCCACAGACCACCTGCACTGTGCAGTTCTGGGCTTCCCAGTTCAAAAAGGATCCAGGATAACTGGGAGAATATCAGAATTCTGTGCCCTCCCCTGTGCAAGGGGTGAGCAGGCAGCCCCGACTGCTCCCTGTGAGAGAGTTCTGATGGCAGAGGTGTGTGAGGAAGGGCTGTGGAGCCAGGAAAAGCCTGTGGAGGGTGGGCAGGCATTGGATGTGCACTTCCAGCACCAGGGGAAGCTTCCCCTTGTAGGTGACAGCATCAAAAGAAATGAAAGAAGGTTAGTGCTGGCACTGATAACTCAGCTGAGGAACTCCTCGCTGCAGGATGGTTTATACAGTATCAGGGAATGTCACACTGATTAATGGCAGAGAAATCTGCTTAGAGATACTAAATACATGAAAGCACTGCCTAACTCTGAATGAGACACAGAAGTTGGAATCTGAGAGGCTGTTTGGGGGAAATTGGTATGTTTGCTATTAATTCTCGTGCTTTTCCCAGACATCTCTTTTTGGCTGCTGTCAGAGAGAGCTACCCAGATGTTTGGGCTGCTCCTTATCCTTGTATGTTTTCCTGGTGCTGTGTTCTGCTGGCAACAGTCTCCCTGGGGCAGCAGTGGGATTACAGAGCTCTTTTGGAAAAACCAGCTCAATTTTAGCCCGTGTGGCTTTCCCTGCTGCAGCAGCTGGGATGATCCAGGTACGCCTGACAGACAATGAAAGCCAACAGTGATCTCCCTCTCCAAAACACTGCAGTCATTTGGGTGACCTCAATGCAGGCATGATCCTGCTAGCATTAAATGGAGCTGAAAAATATCAGTATTACTGCTCAGCAGCAGCTATTTCCAGAGTGGGAACAAGGGAAGGAACACCACTGACGCTTCAGCTGGCACATGAGCCATGTAACCCTTTGTTCCCTCCTTCCCCGAGGCCCGCCGGGTCTCTCCAGCATTCCACAATTAGCAAAGGAAGCAATCAGCTCTCCGTATTGCTCGGTGACTACCTGGCAAATTTAAAGTGGTATTGTGAGGCTGCCTCGCTCTAATGTGAGCAGGGAGGCACTCACTGGAGATCAGCAGCATCACACAGATCGGTGCCACTTTGATTTGTGGCTCCCGGAGCCTGGGCTCTCTGTTTTCCTGAGGTGTTTGCAGGAGGCTGTGCCACAGCAGATGTGACAATGGGGCTCCTCAGGATCCTTCCAAATGCCAGCTGAGCCATCCTGATTGTCAGGAAAATCGACCCACAAACACCAGAGGTTTGTGTCCAAAAAGGAGACAGAGGAGTCCTGTGACTTTATTCAAATAAAGGGAGAGGCTGTGGGGTATTTCCCCTGGGGTATCTCAAATATTTGCAGGACATGGCCTCCTTTTTATCCTCATTTCCCAGCCACATTTCCCCCTCTCTCTTTCCCCACTGGCTGAGGTACTGGAGAGGTACAGACTTCCCAAATCACCATATACAGACCCCCTTCTAATGTGTTACCCCAGTCTTTATTTCTTTTTCCTTGTGTCTCTGTTCTTTTACTCTAAATCCAGGGGTTTAGCACAGTCTGGGTGAGTAACAGTCTGTGTCAATTCGTGGAATTGGTCGGGAATTTGTGGTTCGCGCCACTGGTTCGTTCACCTCTCAGTATCTGTGTTTATCTCCCAGCAGGCCCACAGTTTGTAAAGACATCTCCTCCTCATTCCTTTCACTGACAGGGATTTCTTCCCTTTCCTACAAGGCTGTGCCAGGGCAGGGTGAGCAGTGGGAAGGGAGGCTCTTTCCTTCTCTTACACTTGTTCCTCCACACAGCAGAGAGGTTGTGATCCTGACTGATCCTACAGAGGGGGAAATGCCTTAAAAGTGTGGTAGGTGACACCAAAACCACCCAAAATGAAAATTAGGGTTGGGTTAGGGTTTGGTTGGGTTGGGGTTGGTTTTAGGTTTGGGTTGAGTTGGGTTGGGTTAAGTTTGGGATTAGGGTTAGGCTTAGGCTTAGTGGTTTGGTTTTGGTTGGGGTTGTGGCTGGTTTAGTCTTAGGGTTGGGTAAGGGCTGGGTTGGGATTCATTCATGTTAGAATTGTGGTTAATGTTTGGTTGGGGTTGTGTTTAGGGTTGGGTTGTGGGTAGGGTTGGGGTTAGGTCTAGCTGTGGGGTCAGGGTTCGCGTTGTGTTTAGGTTTGGTTTCATTTTATTTAGGGTTAGGCTTTAGGGTTTATTGTATGATGAATGGTAAGGGTTTTTTTTAGGGTTGGGGTTAAGTCTTGAATTAGGGTTAGGCTTGGGTTTAGGATTGTGGTTAGAGTTTGGGGTGTGTTAAGGTTGATACTGGATTAAGGTTTTTTGGCTTATTGCCTCCTGCAGGGATTTATTGAGCTGTACAGTTCCCCTCAGTCAGATCCATATCCAAACTGGGTTTTTTCAGGATACCAGTGCTGGGAATGTGCTTGGGAATTTGTCAGCACTTGACTTCCAGGGGTGAATCTTCACTTTTCCCAGCTGGAGTTTTTCTCCTGTGATGCCAATGTGCTGAGGTGGCAGAAGGATCCAGCAGGGGTAGAGTGGGAGGAGCTCTCTGGGGGAAGAGGAAGACGGGGAAGGGAATGCTTCAGTGAACTAATTCAAAGCTGGTTTTTAATTAAGAAAAAAAAGGGAAAAGAAAATGAGATAAAAGTGAAAGACAAGAAATATCTCCTCAAGGCTGGACAGACCTATCATGCAACTAAGGATTTTAAGTGGAAAATTAAAAAAAATTACCAAGAAAGAGAAGAGAAGCAAGAAAGTATCCAGCATAAAAATTAAGTTGCTGAGTCAGTCCTGGAAAGAGTTCAGAAGAGACGGCTTCTCTTTTTTTTGTCCAAATAGATTTTTTTCCGTAAATAATAGATGAAATAGGAACCAATAACACAAAACTGCCCGAGTTTGTGAATGCTGAGTGAGCTTCCCCTCATTAAACCAATTTTTGAGAAGACGTTTACAGGAAACTCCCTGCCCCAGCCATGGCAATTTCCAGAGCACTTTGCAGCCACCTGTGGCTCGAGGCTTTGCTGAGCTCTCTTTGCCTGTGCGAGTCAGTGGTTCTGAGGGGAGAGGGACAGGGCTGGTGGGATGGAGTCCTCGTGCCCTGGGGCTGGCAGGGCCTTTGTGCTGGGTGCACTGAAGCAGCTCCTCAGTGTGAGGTGGAGTGGGATCTGGGATCTGCAGCATCAATCCCAACCAAGCCTGGGAAAAGCTGACCAAAGTCAAATTTCCCACTGGAAGCCCTCAATCTGTGTTTGGCAGCCAACAGCTGCCTGTTTGTTGTGTTTGTGGAGCTCCAAGAGGGGTCCAACCCCCACCCATGGCTGGGCCCTGTCCCAGACCCACAACCCAAACCCCTGTGAGAGCCCAGACCCCACTCCCTGAGGGACAGGGAGGACACAAGGCTGCATTTCCTCAAGGTTCACTTGTTCCACACAGCACCACTGTCCTGCAGAACTCCTCTTCATCCCAGAGCAGACTGGCTCCAGCCTGAGGGGCTGAGGCTTTGGTGTGTGGTGTCCCTGGGAGTGTCCTGAGAGGCACCACAGAGCCTGGGGGTGTTGTCCGTCCATCCATCCATCCATCCATCCATCCATCCATCCATCCATCGTCCATCCATCCATCATCCATCCATCCCTCCATCCATCATCCATCCATCCATCCATCCATCCATCTATCATCCACCCACAGCCTCTTGCTCCCCATGGCTGAGAAGCTGCTGCATGAACAAGGAAACAGCTTAGCCCGATTCTACCTCTCTGTTTCCTCCTGGAATCTCCTGCAGCAATCCCCAGAGCTGTCAGGCGTTCATGTTCACTGGCAACAAATCTGTTTCCTAGAGGCTCACAGGAAGCTCTTATTTTCTTTCTCTTTTCCCAGGAGGTGTGCAGGCTGAGGACTCAGTTCAGAGTGTGGCTCCCTGGCAGCAGAGGCCCATTGGAGGGGGTCCCATCCCTGGGTATCCGTCCTGTGCCTGTGCTGCTCCGTTGTTTATTAGCAAACAGAAACAGCCATTCCCGAGTACCCCACACTCCTCTGCTGGCTTTTCTTGCGGAGTCACCTTATGGGATGTGTGAGGATCATCAGAGAGAATTCTCAAACAATTTCACCTCTTCCTTTTGGCAGGGTGAGCGGACTGCAGCTCTAATTGTGGGATTATTAGAATGCACTGCAGGTCACACAGCAGCGTCTGTGTCTTGCTGTACAGCAGCTCCAAACGTCCTTTGCTGCTCAGCAGCCTTTCCCAAAGACACGTGGGGTGTGTCAATATGCACACGAAAGCCAAGGGTCACAGTATCACACACACACTGCTGGCCTGGGGGTGAAACTTCTTGTAGCTCATGCCAGAAGTTGGGATTTATGATGAACTCCCCCATGACCAAAAGATTGATGCAAACCCCTCCACCTTGGCTGGCGGTGGGAGTGTCTCTTGGATCTCAAAATATATCTTTGTCTTAAAATAAATGCACAGATCACCTGTTTTTTTCCCACTAGGAGAAGACGTAGAGGCTTAACAGTTTTTGTAGTGCTGCATGAGATGCCACACTGCCTTAGGCAACACCAGCTCTTGATCAGGTCTTTGGATGTACAACTGCAAAAAGAAACTGGTGCCCTTCCAGGCTTTTCCCCCTAATATAAATCACCTTAAAAAAAAAAAAAAAAAAGAAATAAAATATCCCAGAATATGACCTTTTATCCATTTTGCTTTGGGGAGATAAATCTGAGTGGAAGACAGTCCATCGAGGTGTGACATGAGCTATATTGCAGACACAAACCATCTGGGACTGTTTGTTATCCCAGGGTGTCCTGTTTGTGTCCAAGCACCATGAGTTACTGGTACAGCACTGCCCATGGAGGGGTGACTGCACTGCTGAAGACACAGCAAAAGCAATTTTCTTCCTCCTCCATCTGGGCAGCGAAGACAACTCGCTTTAATCTCTCCTTTCCAAGCACTAATTAATCTGCTGCCGAAAACAGGGACAATATTTGGCCTGGCACGGTGGGTGGTTACTCATGCAAATGAGCACCTTTGTTCCATCCACAGAGGACAGAACTGAGCCCCCATCTCAGACCTGGGGCCAATGTCAAGGCAATGACAGGAAGGCACTGAGTCCATGCAGAGGCACCTGGGCAGGTGTGAGAGCAAAAGCTGGATTCCAGCCGGGCCTTTAGTGAGCCTTTTGCTGCAGCACTGAGCCAGCTGTGGAGCTGTGGATGATCTGCTTTGATAAACCCTTAGCTCAGACACCCTTAAAGCCAAAGAAGCAATAACAGTGAGAGGTAGGCACTGGTGGTTAATGAAGTGAGCTCCAGTAAGGAGGAATGTGTGTCAGGCCACAGGCCCCGAGGAGGCACTGACACATTTTCCTCTGGAGAAGCAGGAGCTGGAGTCCAAGACCTGAGGATTCGGTAATTGAGTGTGTTTGAGCCCGCCTGGGGAGCTCTCCACAAATACAGTTGTCCACCTGGGTAGCTGAGGAGGATTAAAAATAGCCCAGCAAGATGTTGGCTTATCCCTGAGAGAACAGAATTAGTTGTCTGGAAAGACAGAGTGTATTAGAGGAGGATGAAAGGTGGGTGAACGCTGCTCTTTCTCTTCAGTTAAATTCCTGCCCTATCCCTGCAGGCTTTGGATGGAAGATCAGACCCTTTTTCTCTTCAGCACTTGCCCTCCCTAATGCGGAGTTAAGCACTGCCATCTATCCTCTGCCAGACCTGTGCTCGTGGCCACGACTGGAGAGCAGCACCCAGAGCTGGGCAGCCCTGCCCCAGCCCCTGAGCTCCTCTGCTGGGGCTTTGTGCAGATAAGCTGATCAGCTGAAGAAGCACTGAGCAGCAGCTTGGGCTTGTAGTTCTGAAGACAAGGCCAACCTGGTTGTCTTGTAGGCTGTAAAAGTGTGTTCAGAGGTGTTTGACTGCTGCTGTTTAATGTGGGCTTGCAGCTCTTCCAGCTGGGAAATTTCTGAGCAGGAGAGGCTTCCCTGGTGTTGTGTCCCCCTGGGAGAGCTGGGGGGCTGCTGAGCTGGTCTCTCTTTCACCAGGGTGTTCAGCCCTGCTTTAATGGCTGCAGGGAACAGCAGCAGTGCTTGACAGGCGACATTTCCCCCCATTTCTCACAGTGAATATGCCCAAATTGCACCCACAAGTTCCTGCCCCACTCTGCCTTCTCAGCCTGAGCAACCCACCAGACCGTGGTTCTCTTGGTCTTCTCTCAGACACAACCATTCCCCTTCCTCCAGGGAGTGCTTTTCTAAATATTTCTCTCTGTTCTGCAGCGATCATGAGGCTGGATGAATTTTTTTTCCACTTCTGTGCTCTTATATTACCCCCATTTTTAACTGACTCCTTGCTTTGCTGCCCCATTTCCTAATCCGTGCCAGTGACCTCTGCCCAGATAATTTAGTCAACACAGGATGTTCCAGCAGGATCAGGCAGGTTCACTCTGCACACAAATCTCATTTTCACTGCCCATGAACCTGTTGAATGCTGAGCCTTGGATCCAACATGGCAAAAGCTGTGCTGCAGCTCAGTCTGTAACAAGTGGCTCATTCTACATCGGGATAATCATTTAGTTAATAAATACCCATTAAAGATCAGATTAAACCATGATTCCTTCCTTTGCTGATCTGTCATTGTTTCTTATTGAGTAGCTTCATTCAGGAATATTCACACATGACTGCTTATGATGTTTTAATTGTCTTTGAAATGTTGTTTCACAGCTGAGGTTGGAACCTGGGTGAAGTGTGCATGGGATCCTGGAGATCATTGCATCTAATGGGTGTCTGGCTACTCATGCAGGGTTATCTTGGCTTTTTTTGACTCTTTAATTGTTGGTAACAGTCAAACTTGGTTTCCTGCTGGCTGACTCTGAAATCCTTCACCTTTTTAGGAGCAATGAGAAATCACCAGGATAAAGCTGTGCTGTTAATATCCAAGGAACATGGCTAACCAGCTGCCATCAATCTTAATGCAAACCAGACATCCAGCCTTAAATTGTATCATCCTTAATGGAGTGATGCAGTTAAGCAAGCATCAAGTGGCCCCAGGGCAAGGATGTTTCAGTTTCATTGAGCTTTTCTTTTTTTTTTTGATCTGGCAAGGACTGAGTCTTGGGCTTTGATAATTTGAGTCCTCCAGAAAGTGATGCTGCAGGGGATGGGGTTACCCATCTGAGAGAGCTCCCCATGGCTCGTGTGACCCTGGGCAAAAGGGACAGCTGGCCTTGGCACAGGGCACCCCAGAGGAGCTGGGTCAGGAATTCTGCTCTTCCTGGCCTTCCCCTGGCCCTGCACAGAGTTTTAGCAGCACCAGCGATGGTTTCCTGTGGTTCCTGGCACACACAGGAGGGGCTTTGGCCTCGATGCTTTGATGGAGGACCTGGCACTCTCTGCTTTGCTCAGGGCAGCTTGTCAGGTGCTCGCAGTACAAACAGGGCCCTTTCTCCCTGCAGGAGGGTAATAACCAACCAGGGAAACAAGAGATCCCTCTGAGCAGCCTGGCTGCACCAGGGAGAGAAATCAATCTGTGGAAATCCCAGCTGAAGCACGGAAAAGAGGATCTAAATTTAGCTGCAGCCTGCCTGGGGCTCCTGAGGTTTGTGGCTGCTGGGGCAGTTGTTCAGAAGTTGAGCCTGCATCCAAAGGCTGCAGGCAATGCAGGAGAGCAAACACACTCTGTTGTACTTCCAGGTACCTCTCTTGAGTCTTTGGGATCATGGATTCATTTGGTGGTTGTTTAAAAAAAAAAAAGCAGTTGTACATACAAGGGAAGAGCAAGAGTTTGTGCCTCACAGGGGTTCCAGTCTGCACAGCAACGTCGAACAAGGGCCTGGAGGAACAAAGCTCTTCTTATCCTCCCTTCACAGCTGGGTAACTGAATTCTGTGAGATGAAGTGATTTGCCTGTGGTTGTGTGGGAAGTGGGGAGGCCAGGAACGGAGCTGGGATCTCAGGGGATCCGAGTTCACAACCAGTTTCTTTCTGTAGCTCCAGACAAACCCCGTGATTTCTCAGTGACCTGTTGTTTTGCCCCTGGCATTCCCCAGCAGAAGAATCAGCAGGTTGGCATCTCCACTGGAAACAAATCACTACAACTCCTGCTTGGGACTGAGAATGTTGAGTCTTTTCAAGGAAAAAAAAAATCAAATCCACACTTCCTTTAGACACTGCTTGTTACTTTTTCTCAAGAGACAATTTGTAGATGCTACACTCAGGCCTGGAAGCAAACTAGAAACCTTGCAAAGTCTCCAAACCGCAAATGACAGCAGAACACGTTACTGGGGCTGATAAAAGCTGCCAAGGACTCACAGTTTGGAAAGCTAGCAGCCCTGAAAATTGAATTCCTGGGCAAGAGAATCTGCAGAGCTGTGACCAGAGGAAATTGCTGCTGCTTGCTGAGGATGGAGTGGCTGTTGCTGCAACCTGAATTTGGTGGAATCAACCCCACATCAGCACTAGGACCAAACTCCTGCATGTTTTGCTCAGTGAGTTCAAAGCAATCCTTCCTTCAGTGCTCGTGGAGTGGTGGAAAGGACTCCAGATAAATGAGAGGCACAAAGAAAAAGGACTTGCAGTGATCTACTTGCCTATTAAATGTTCTCTGGAAGGGGTCATTGTTAGTGTTGCTGCTTCCCATCTAAACAGGAACACAGAGCCCTCCTTGACTGGGAGTTTTTAGCAGGAGCTGAAGGGATTAGGGGGTGTTACAATATCTCACTTCTAAAAAGTTAATGTATTAGGGACGTGTGAGTCTAGACACGTACTGCAAGGCTGATTTAGGATCTTAAAGAGGATTCTGCCTTTCATTCTGGCTTTTATTAAAAGCTTTGTAGTACATCTTTAAAGAGCCACTAAAGCCACAGTGAAAACATAAAGGAGAAAATAATAGAAGCAGAAAGATTTTTTTTAAAATGGATTTTCTTCCCCCATTTTCTCTCTTGCCCCTACTCAGAGTTGAAAGCCATTTGCATAAAAATATGATGTTCATTTTTTTTTTCCCCTTTAAAAACACAGCTCACTTCCTCTTTACTCTCTTCCCCTGAAAGCTGTGGGTCACTGTGCAAGATTAATGCCAGACTGTGGAGAGTGCCTCAAATTCAGAAGTTCATCCAAACTTCCTCCAGCTGCAGAGTGGTTGAGACAGGAGCAGGCTGGGGGAATCTGGGACAAGGTAACTGGTCCTCAGAAGGAGCTGGAGTAGCTGCCAAAAGATTGGGAAAGATGATGGGCAAGGGAGCTGTGCAGATTTATGGAGGATGTGGATTTTGCTGTGGCTGGTAAGAAAATGCCTGTAGGAACACAGAGCTGCAAAACCTTGGAGAATGCAGTTATTTATTTGTGTGGGCAGATCCAGCTCAGCTCCTGCTGAATTAGAGTTATCTCACCTCTAATTTTGGAAAGAAAAAAAGCCTGGCACCCAATTTTTGGGATACTTGAGCTCTGCTTCTGCAGGAAAACCATCTTGAGATGGAAGAACATCTGCTGTTGGTTTTATTTTATCTTTTTTTTCCTCCCAGTCTCTAACTTCTTAGGTCCTTTCAACTCCCAGGCACCCAATCCACTGTAAGTAGGACTGCCTGACTTCAGGTGAGGAGGGAACAGCAGGAGCAGATGGATTCCTCAGCACCAGAGCCTGGTTTCCATGCCAATAGAGCCCGATGACAGAGAACAAGGAGTCAAACTCTGCTGACAAAGGGTGTGGGAGCTGCTGGCTGAAAATTTCCCGAGGCTCTGGTGATTCCTTACCAGGTGGCAGCCAAATGGAGCTGCTTTCTGTTCAGAAGGGACTTTGTGTTTTAAACACAGCCTAAGTCCCTGAACAAAGCAGAAGAGAAGTCCCTACCAGCCCTGGTGGAATGCAAATGCACGGGTTGAGCTCAGCTCACCTGCCCCGAAAGAGGAGGAGGAAGGCACCACAATTTGCATATAAATGAGGTCAGATCGGGTTCTCTGCAGTCATTAAAGCGGGTTTATTACCTTGCTCGTTCTTAGCAGAGCTGTTCACCCCATCTCCACCCCACAGCCCCTGCCAGCCCGGCCTGTCCCTGGATGGAAGCTCCGAGGTGCAGCAGCCTGCCCTGCCTCCCTCAGGAGGGATGGGGAGGGACGCCCTGGACCTTCTGCTGCCACTCTGGAGCTCGGCCACACCTGGGGGATCCTTGTGATGCTTCACCAGGAGGGTTTGCAGAGCGAGGGAAACTGAGGCACGGAGGGAAGGAGGAGGTGCTGCGCTGGAAGAGCAGAGCAGGGCTGACACCCACTGTGGTGCACAGAAGCTGCTCTTCGCTTTCTTCGTGGAGAACTCCCTCTCCTGAGCTCCAGCTGGAGGCCAGGCAGCCACTGAGGCTCAATCAAACACCCCCTTTCTTCACTCAGGCCTCAGTAGATCTGTGCCAGTTCTAAATTTTTTGAAATTGCTCCGACTTCCCATGGGCAGAGCCCGGCCTAGTGCGAGGCGCAGGATAAAATGCTGCCGAGTGGAGGATTTATATCATTTTACCCTCTGGAGGGGGTCCAGGAGTCAGCTGGATCAGCCGGGAACAAGTCTGCTAAAAGGCAGTTAAAAGACTTCGAGTGGTTTTCTGTCTTGCTTTCTCTTTGGAACAATCCCTGGAAATATCCAAATGCTCTATTAAGAGCATTTCAGAGTCTTTAGTGCTCAGAAATTACAGGTGACTCTGCTTTGCTCTGACAAATGCAGTGGGAGTGTGGGTCCTCCCCTCCTGAATTATTCACGCCAAAAGGTAGTTTGAAGCCAAACCTCAAAGTTCCCAGATTTGTTTTGATTTTTTTACAAAATGCCTCCAATCAGCAGGCTTCTCTTAAAACATGGAATTTTCATGAAAATCAAATTGCTTTGTTTAGTAAGGATAGTATTTTCTGTCAGCAAAGGTGCTGCAGGAAATATAACAGGAGAACACACAGGCACAGCAGGGTTAGAACAAAATTGTATAAAAAGAGAGGAAACACATTCAAATATTTCTGCCCACGGCTATTAAAACTTTTGAAGAGAATTTGTGTCCTTCTAACTGACACCCTTCAAAACCTGTACCTGCAGCAAAGCCCAGACCAGGAGAGCATCCCTGCATCCTGCCTGTGCCAGGGAGCTGTGTTAGACTGGTGTAAAACTGCGCCTGCAAAGTGGCTGCTCCTCTCAATAAAATATGGGCTTTCACTTCGGCAAGGGATCACAGCACAAAGTGCTAAGTGCTGTAAACACTTTCCAGCAAGACATTTCAGCAGCTGAAAACTGACTGCTTAGGTAGCTGCAGTTGATAAAAAGCAAATGTAAAAGGAGCTGAGCTCAGCCAAGGCGAGATTGCGCTTTCCGCGGAGTTTTCGGCTCGGATCCCTCTGGCTGCCCACGGTCACTGTGGGAGTGGTGGCTGCAGCTCAGGAGCTGCTGGGAGTTGTGTCACTGAGTTAAAAACCCTCTTTGAGCTCATTTCTAGGCTTGGGGTCTCTCATCAGTCCAATGAATTCCTTCTGTTCGTTGTGGGATGATGTGAGTTCGTTCCGTGTTTACCACGTGTGGTTTATGCGGCTGGGATGGGGCAGGGTAACAGATTGTTCAGTCTCCACATCCTGCATGTCCAAACCCCACAGTGTAACACTTCACTGGATCTCATCATCCCACACATTTCAATGGAGATGATTTCTCTTCCTCCCTGGGCAGCTGGAGCACTGAGCACTGGCTCCTGTTTTCTCTTTGCTCTTATCACAACAAGATTTTTCCTGCCCGTCGCCTCTGGGTGCTTTCCAAACATCACCTTCCTCCAGCAGAGAACAAGAGGGGAATGAACTTCCCTATCCAGTCCCTTGGAGGTGACAGGGGGGAGAATCTGCCCTCAGACACCTCCCTGGGTGACTGCTGTGGGGGCACAGCCAGAGGCAGGGAGTGAAGGGGTTAAACAGCAGAAGGTTCTGCCAGGCAGTGGGGAAAACGTGGCTGATTCTCACCCTAAGTTGAAGTGCTAAAACTACCAGCAAATACTTCAATAAATAGCAAGCTCATAAATAACTTGCAACATTGCACTTCATAATAAAGCAGTGACAAATGTTACATCTCTCTCCAAGTGGATTAATGGTAATGGGGGTGGAAAGAAGGAGTGATGTCTGTGAGGTGGTATTAAAAATCACTTACATTTCACAGGTTCCCATAAAAGGGAGGCTTGTGCAAAACAATTAATCATGCATTATAAATGCAGCTTTTATTAAAGAAAAGCAAAAGCATAAATACAGCCAAGCCCCGAGGCACTTGTTCCTTGCAATAGTTAGTAAGTGTTTGGAAATATGAGCCAACACTTGGGACCCAGTTTAGCTCTGTTGTTATTGCTCTAAGAAAAGCTGGGATGCAGAAGAGGCTTTGCTGCCTTATTTTTGTCTTTTTTACAGTCTGGCATAGACTGCTCTGGATGTCAACAGCTTTTCCTATGCCTTGCAGTACTTGAGGTCTAAGAACAGCCCAGCCAGATCCTTCCAAGGATCTGGGTTTGCCCTGAAGATGACCCCTGCAGGGCAGAGTTATGGAGCCACCTCTGCTGACCCATGTCCCCGGCTCCTACAAGACTAAAACCTTTGCCAAAGCCAATCAAAAACAATTGTCAGTGTCCCACCAAGGCAGCAGAGAGCATAAAGAGGAGGAGAAGGTTGTTTTCCCTCAGTGTTCCCCATGGAGAGCTGTCCCAGTGGTTTCCCCATTGCATTAGGAAAGGGGAGTTTGTTGTTGAGAGTCGTGGTGCAATTCTGCTCTCCCAAATCCTGGGCCTGAGGAACAGAAACTTTGGGGATCTTATTTATTGCCCTTGGAATAAAAGGGAATCCCCCTGGAATCTGCTCTTTCAAGTTGAATTCTGAGCACTGAAAGAGGGAAGTGGCAGAACTAGAAGGCGATGCAAGAAGAATATTAAGGGCAGGGGGATCTTATGACAGCACAGCAAGAGAGATGATTTATTTTGTCCTTCGAGCACTTTCTCTTGAAGGCTGCTAAAGCCCATTAAAGCTTCTGTCTGAAGCTACGGTGAGGTTCACTCCTTGGAGAGGACAGAGGTTTTAGCATGGGGAGCCAGGAGTGGGGATGGCTCTGCTTTCATTAGCAGAGCAGTTGTCTGAGCTGAAGGGGTTTCTGCGAAATTAGCAGCGGCCCTTGTTGCAATTAAAGTGCCCCTGTTTGTAACCACTGTCACTGCGGCGTGTTTGATTTTTGGGGGAGAGCCAGAAGACCATATCCAGGATCCCAGCAGTCAAATAACAGGAACCAAAGGGATTTCAGGAATCTGCACAGCCACAAATCCTCCCCAGCTCCACCTGTGCAAGTCCTTTCCTCGGACTTTTCTAATGTTCAGTGTCTAAAGTTCACCACCAGACACAACCAACACGTGGAGCTGGGATTCACTGGGATTCAGCAAGACCATTCCAGGGTGCGTTTCTTTCCAGGGAGTGTTTCTCTGCTTGTGCAATGCTGCATTTCTCCATGTGGGAGTTGGGAATTACCATCCCAGCTCATCTGTGTGAATTGTTTCTCCTGGTCCGGGATTATATGGAGATGCACACAGTGGAATAAATACTTGGGAAGTTGCAAATAAACCCCTTAGTCAGTTTGGTGGCAGCCCAGGAAATAACATCCATTCTGGAAAAGGGTAAATCCTGGTTCAAATCTTCCCACCCTGCTCAGATCCATCCTTTTGGCTGGCAGGTGATGGCTCCTCCAGCCACAGAGCCTGGAGAGCAGCCAGGGGTGCTGCCAGCCCTCCCACCGCTCCCTCCTGTGCCTGTGACTGCTCCAAGGTATGTGGCACCTTCCAGGAGTGTTTTGCCAGAGCAGCTGAGCTGTCCTGAGCTGTCACCCAGGCTATTAAATATTTAATTCATCCATCACTGAGGACTGGCCGTGATCAAACAGACAAAGGAGCCGCTGTTCAGTGCTGCTTGTTAATCAGAGCAGCTCTGGTGAGCAGCTCTGACAAGATCTTGAAAGGATAATTTTAATTTCCATGGGGCTGCTCAGATGTGTCACCCTGGAAAGAGGACACCTGTCAAGCCGAGCAGAGCATCCTCCTCTCTCTGGCTGTCCCCAGAGACCAGAGCTCACCTGGGATGCCACAAAAACTGGGCCTTTAGCTGGCTGCTGGAACTGGAGCAAAGCCTTGGGAACTGGGTCACCCTTGAGTGATTCTGGTGAAGAGGAATGGGCAAGGAATTCCTGCATCCCCCAAGGATAAACCTGATGGTTCCCCCTTCCTTTTGGAGACAAACCATGATCTAGGATGAGAACACAACTCGTGCTCTTTGCTATCACTTAATGCTCAAGGAAAATGAACTTCCAGCAGTGAAACTGGATATTGGTTTTCTTGTTCTCACTGTGTGCAGGGCACCACAGAACCACTCTGTTCTCTTTATCTTCTCTATTCCCTTGCATCTGCAGCCAAATCTCAGCTGTCCCATTTCTTTCATCCCCTTCCATCTGAAAAATGACTCCTGTTCACACTGGACTGTCTCCAAACTTCCAAACCTGCCTGAAGAGTCCCCAGGCTCCAGCATCAAATCCAGCTCTAATTGCTCTCACAGAATCACAGAGTGAATCTTCCCCCTGCTCTCCATCAGCCTGCACTGACAGGGGTCGGAAATGCCTTCCTGCCCATCTGTTTTCTCCAGCTCCTGGATGAAGTTCTCTTCTTTGTCCCTGCACTATTTGACATTTGTGGGGCCACAAGTGTCTGAGTGGAACACAAATCACTGGAGTTATGGCCTCTGGAACACGCAGGGAAGAGCAGGAGCAGTGCAGAAATCCCTCATTTTGGGTTTCTCTTGGTGGTGAGAGATCTTCCAGCTGTCATTTCTTTTATTTCTGGCCCTAAATGATGCCAAAAACTCTCCTGCCTGTCAGCCTGCTTTGCCAATGCTGTAAATACTTCCCATTACCCATCCAAACCCCACTGCACCGGCTGCTTCTTGGAGCTCTCCTGCTTAGAAATTTCCCCAACTTTAGTCCTTTGTATTTGTTTGGGGCAATTAGTTCTGCAGCTCTGCCCAGAGGTCAGTGTGAGTCAACAGTGCTTTTCATCCTCTTTCCCCTTCCTTTCTCCTGCCATTCCCTCTCCATGCTATTTTGCCCAATTTTCTCTGCCCTATTTTACTGCTGCTAAATTCAGGTTCCTCTTTTTCCTCTGCATTTCTCATGGAAGTGCTGCCTCACCCCCCAGCACAGCCCGGATGTTCCCTACCCTGTTTGCTGGTGGGTAACCCCAAACCCAGAGCCTGAGGGATCCCAACCACCCCCCTTTCCTTGCTGTTTGTGCCCACACCTCCACTCTGCCTCCTCTCCGGCTTCCTTTGTCAGTTCCTTCCTCATTTCCCTTCTGGAAAGCCTTGTGCCCGCCGTGAGCGGAGGGTCCCAGCTGCTCTGTTGTCCTTTATCCCTCTGGAGCTGTTCCAGGAATGCTGTTCCACGGGCTTCTAATTAAAATCTTCAAAGCAGGACGTGGGGGGAGCAGAGAAGAGCTGAGTGAACTCTGGGCACCTCTTCCCTGACGCCTCCTTTGTCCTCAGCTTCCCAGGGCCGAGCTGTTTGCCGGAGAGTCGGTTCTGATCGCGGGGAGAACATTTTACACAACCACTGCTATTAGCCATAATGAGAACAAATGACACAAGAATGGAATCTTATTATATACACTTTTTGATGAGGGCCTTTCATCTGAAAGATTCCGAGGTGCTTTGCAGGCTACTGAGCACAGAAATCGTTTTGCTCGCTGGGGAAATTCAGGCGGCTCGGGAGCACCGTGTGGGGAACTGTTGGAAAACACACATTGAGCACGTGGGACGGTTCAGGAGGGGGAGCAGACACACTGGATTCAAACAAAATTGCTGCCTAAATTTAGGGGAAGAAGTAGGCTAGAATGCCTTTTATGTGGAGCATTAAACAGCTGCCCCCTGGCTAATACCTGTTGGAGTGAGACAGATATCAGGTTTTATGATCAAGGCTGATATTTTCTTAAAGGAGCTCAAATGCTTGACTGCCATTTAGTTCTTGTTCCTGACTCCCTTTGATTCCTATGAATCAACTCACCCTGGTTTCACATTCCACAGGGAGCAGGGAAGTTCTGCAGCTGTGATTTCCTGATTAACCCTGCCTGCAATGGGGATTCAGGGCTGGCTCAGACAGAGGAGTGTTACTCCCTGAACAGCCAAGTCACAAATATTTCTCTTCCTCCTCTACTGTGGATTTTGTTTCCCTTGAGATCTGCAGTCCAAGCACTGACCAGCGCCTGACCCTGCTTAGTTTATGAGAGGCTGACAAGATGAAAATCCATAGCAGAACACGGAATGTACTTATCTTTTGTAGAGGAGAAAAACATCCACACAAACCCCTGACCTCCGAAGACACTCAGTGCCTGGGCTGGCACTGGCCCTGCTGAAGGCTGGGCTGAGCACATGAGCTGATTCCTTGGGCTCTGGGCTCGTCTTGGAAGCTGGGATCTCATCCTCTTGAGCTCTTTGGGTTGCAAAAATCAGGCTTTAAATGAGTGTGCTAATAAAGCGTGAACCTCCTGTAATTCCTGTTGCATCCAGGGGCTGGGTGTGAGACCTCGGGAAGGGGATTCCCTTCCTTTGCTGCTCTGATGGTCTGAAGGGTAAAAGGGTCTCACCAGACCTCTCTAAAAGCCTTGAAATTCTGGCAAAAATGGCTGTTTGGGGCCCATTCTGTGGTGCCTCCTGGTGCACATGGGGCCGTGAGAGCTCCTAGCTTGGAGATCACAGAGGGAGCAGCGTTTGCAGCTGAATTGAGCATGACCTTTCCTGGCACAGCAGAGGATTGAAAAGCCCGTCATGGATTGACTCATTCCCCAGGAGAAACACCATTAGTCCTGGAGGACCGGGGCAGCAGATGACAACGGGAACGACAGCAGGAGGGCACGTAAGGGCAGCGTGGCAGCTTTGTCACCGAGGTGTTTCAGAACAGATCCGACAGCTCTGACAAACGGCTCGGGTCAGATTCCTGCCTTGCAGCGGGTGGAATGGACAGGATGGCCACAAACCCTTCCCTGTGATGGACACTGCTGGGGTGGGCACTTACACAGCGAGGCCCTTCCTCATCCTGAGGATCCGTCCAGGCCATGAATTATTCAGAGAATTTGTCTGCACTGAGAGTGGAGCCCATTTTTATTGTCCTGATGTCCGGATGAGGGTGATCCCACATCCTCTGAGAGGATGTGAGCTGCTCCACAGGCTCTTCCCCAGGCAGAGAGGGTGAGGAGCTGTTCCAGGAGCTGTTCCAGGAGCTGTTCCAGGAGCTGTTTGGAAGTGCCTGGTTCAGAGATCCCCTTTTCTCCACAGGGGTGTGCTGGGCAGAGCTGGCAGCATGGATAATTAACAGCAGAGTATTTGGGGGAGAACTATTTGGGTATTTGGGAAGGATCACTCTGAAAAAGTCCTGCCTTTAAACAGCCACAGACAAGAGGGAGAAGGAGCCATGAGACGCTATCACAGAAATGATGTCCTGACCAAAATCCACCTCGGATTGGTGCTGGGCTGTCTGAGGGAGCAGTTATTTGTCTTGGGAGTCAGGACAGTTATAAAGAAGCAAAGATGACTTTAAGAAACTCGAAGCCATTCAATCTGGGCTTTCTGGAAGCTGTTCCAGGAGTGGGGATCATCAGCAGTTTGGAGGACCATAGCACTTCCAAGCCCTTTATGGGTAAATCTCACAGAAATTGGGCAGGAAATTGGAGAGTTCTTAGGAGGAGATGACTGCTGCGGAGCAATAACAGGTCCTTTTTTTTTTTTTTTTTTTTTTTTTTTGTTCTCCTAGGAAATTTAGGCTAAAAAGAAACTTGAATAAATGCATGTAGCAGATTATTTACTGTAAGCTATTCACCTAGCTCAGCTTTAAACCAACTAGTTGAATGACTTGCTCACGCTTAAAATAAATGTTTATTTTAACCTAAGCTCGTTGTAGAAAGCCTCAAACCCCCAGTGCTGCTATCAGCTAAATATATTTTCTCAGAGTATATACAAGGCTGTAATTAAGGCTGTGTCAGATATTCCATTATATGTCTCTCATCTCCCTCTCTTAATATTTATCACCCATTTTCACATCTTTCCATCTTTACCCTGGGCAATCACTCAGGCCTGGCAAGGTATTTCCTCCTGAAGTGGATTTAATCCACCCATGATGGCTGCAAACCTTTAGAACATCAGTTAAGGTTGTCTCCTGTTGGATTTAAAGTGTCCCTTAAGCTGTCACTGCCCTCCACCTGCCCCTGCCCCTTGTGGCCACGCAGGGAGCAGAGGAAATGCTTCCCAGGACACCCTTGTGGGAAATGGGGTGGTGTCAGGATGGAGCCCTGGCTGATGGAGATGTCCTGTCCTGCCCTGGCCCAGGTGTCCCAGGTGTCCCAAGTGTCCCACTGCAGCCACAGGTGGGTTCGTGTTGACTGGGGCCAGTTTCCATCGCAGTGTTAGCATGAGAACACCCATGGCAGCTGCTGCCTGGGGTTTCCTGGGGTAAACCTGGCTTGCCACCCTCCTGCTGTGTCCCAGGATGTTGGATGTCCTCCTCAGGACTGTGGCTGTGTGTGGCTGGTGTGGAGTTGTGTGAGGGTGGCCTCGCTCCATGACTGCACCTTCAGCCCTCTCTGGGCTCCCCCGTGGCGCCAAATTAGGCTCATCCTCGGATTCCTGGATCTTGCAAAGTGAGACATCACTGTCTGGGCTCTGGAAGGCTGCAGAGGGACCCAGAAATGCCATTTCCATTTCTGCTGCTCACCTGCCAGCAGCCTCCCTCAGGGAGACGTGGGGAGCAGCAGCTCTCGTGGCCTTTGTTTTCATAGCAGGATTTGCAGTTCACACTCACTGCGGTGACAGCAGAGAGAGCCCCTTGTGCTGGGTGGCAGCGAGGACCCCTCCAGGTGGCAGGAGCAGAGGCTTTGGAGGGGCAGGAGCAGGACAATCCGTGGGCAGGGGGATGTCAGAGTGCTGGGCGTGCTGTGCCGACTGTGCTAATGCGTGTTGGCTGGAGGAGAGGCATTTATTATGTGTCAGGGGGAGGGTGATGGATGGCAACTCAGGTTTCCCCCTGTATTATTCCAGCTCTCTGGTCTGCTGGTGATTTATTCAGTAGCATTTATGGTGTTACAAGTCTAAAACCAGAAGTGGAATTTATTCAACCCTCGCCTGCCTTTCTTTTCCCTCTCTGTTTTATTATATTTCAGAGGTTTTTTGTTTTTTTTTTCCCCTCTGGTTTAAAGCTTTCCTTGCTTTTGGGGTAGATGGATTACAAAGCACCAGGGAGGTGCTTTTCTGCTGTTCTCCTCTCCCAAAAAAGGGCAACTTCTTCAGGGACTTCAAGTGCTTGGGTGCTGGGCTCTTCCAGAACCTCCCTTGAGGATCCAGAGGAGCTGCTGTGCTCCAGGCTTTTCTGGAAGGCTGGTCCTGAGTGGCTGAGCCTTTACAAATCAAACCATATGCTGTTTGAAAAGAAAACAAAAAAGAAAACTCTGGCCTTTGTCACAGAAACTCTGATCCATGCAACAGATGGGGCAGTTTGGGGTAATTTTCTTGGCCCTGTGTTTTAATCTTGGGGGGAAAAAACCCCACTTCTCAGTACGCTGAAATAAAAATGATTGTGTTTAAGCACAGATCTATATACAGGGAGGCTGGAAAGGTTCAGGAGATTCGAGGTACCTTTCCCCCTTGCTGTTCAGAGACGTCTGCACAATGCAGGATCTGCCTGTGTTTACAAGCTGCTAAATGCATGCAGCTCATCCAGTGTCACCCCAAAGGCAGGTCAGACCCTTTATATTTGGGGCTGCATCCTTCATGTCCCCCAGGCACTGCAGCCTGAGCTGAATCAAGCCCTGTGGAACAAAGCAGGGCTTGCTCTGGAACCCGTGTCTGTCCATCCATGGAAAACCTGCTTCCCTTCCCACTCAGCCCACGGGGAGCATCCCTGGTGCCTGCAGGTTATAAACCCTGCAGGGTTTGGCACTGTCCCGGCCCTCGTGGGCTTCACGGGGAGCCCCAGAACCAGCAGCGAGGACCAGGCTCTGCCCTGGAACCTCTGTGAGGTGGCGCTGGGCGCTCACCCCGATCCTTTGGCTTTCGAGCCTTCGGAGGGAGGTTTGCTGCGGTGACAGGCTGGGTTTAAGTGGCACATAAAGCTGCCAGCCCTTTATGGAGGCTGTCGGGCACTAAGGACACGGGGAATTACGGCAGCGGGAGGCTCGGCACGCCGGTGCTTTGCAGACGATGTCTCGCAGGGGACGCGCTGTTTATTTATCTAAAGTAGCAGGTTTGCAGCGCTTTTCCAGCGGAACGGCTTCCAGGCCGGGGTGTCTCCGTGCCTGCATCCGCGGCTCCAGATTAGCTGTGACAGCCTCTAAATCTGGGGCAAAGAGGGCTTGGAGGGGCCGGGGAGTGCCGCGGGATGATGGGCACAGGAGCCATTTCCTGCTGGAGGTTTTGTGAGGGAAGCTGGGCTGCTTTTGCTGAGAGCTGCAGGGTTGTTTTTTTTTTTTTTGTGCGGCTATTGTTATTTACAAACGCAGCCGTTCATAGAGGAGCGAAACGTTTAATTGCAATTGGCTTTCCTCAGCCTCGTGCCAGCCAGGGAAGGAGGGGAGAGGATGAGAGGCTGTAAAAAAAGGAAAAACATTAGTTTGCCTGTGGCTTGAACAGTTGTGAAGGATTTTTACTGCTGCTGCAGCAGGAGATGGTTCCTCTCCTCACGTCTGGCCTGGGCTGGGGTGTGCTGGGGCTCTGCCTTGAGCAGCGGCACCTTTTCCTCTCAGAGCAGATTCCTGCCTGCTGCAGGAATTCCTGGGGTGGATGCAAAGGGTGACAGTGGCCCTGTGAGTGTGCTGGGCCTCTGTGCTGCCCTTGCCGTGCTGGCACACCTGGGCAGGGCCCAAAGCCTCACCTGTGGGCAGGAATTGCCTTTAACTGGCATTGCCAGAGCCCTCCTTGTGAGGAAAGGCTTCCTTCCTTCCTTCCTTCCTTCCTTCCTTCCTTCCTTCCTTCCTTCCTTCCTCAAAAAAACCAAGGAATAGGCTCTTGTTGGAGCCAGAGTTAAGCTTTTTCTTTCAGCTGCAAAACAAAAATTCTTTGAGGCAAAATTGAAAATTAGAAGAACATTTTACTCCATGTGGCTTTCCATAGACTGTTCAGGAAAACTGAAAATAGCAGCCTTGAAATGAGGTGCTGATTTTTTTCTTAGGAACTGGGGCAATGAGAAGGTTTGGCATTTTTGAAACAAAAAGAAAAGAACTTCCATACGTTTGGGGGATGAAAAGTACCCCCAAAACCGTGTCTTTTTTTCCAAAATTATACTCTGTTTTGGCTTTTGCTAGCTGGGATCTGGTTAAAGGCCATTAGGGTTAGAGGTTAAAACCCTCAGGGAGAGCTGATGCTCCCTCAGCACCGGGCAGAGCTTTGTGAAATTTGTTTATCCTCCTGTCCTCAGGTCACTAAAACACACAATTCCAGGCTGGAACGAGCTGCTCATGTCCCGTTACAAATCTCCAGGCACCAAGATCTCTCCCCTCCTTCCTGCTGAGCTCATTCCTGTTTCTCCTGGCTGGTGTCTGCCAGCTGTGACCTCCAGGCACGAGTGGGTAGTACTGGCAACAAACTGCTCCCAGGTATCCCACAGGAGGGGAATGCCAAGGAAATAAATCTAGGGAAGACTCCTTGGAGTCACAAGGGAAGAAAAAAAGGGAGGTTTGGCACAGAGGGTTGGGCTGTGGGACAGTCTGGAAGGCTGGAGGAGGGAAATTCTCTTTTCTACCCCACAAAACAGGCGAGATTTTTATAGAGTTTTTAAAATTTGCTCTCCATATGGCTGCAAGTATGATATTGTTACAGTTTTTTTGTAAAAATGCGAGACAGCCAGCCTGAGGGAGCCTGAGGGAGCCTGAGGGAGAGAAGCTGTGGCGTGGAGGAGAGGGAAGGGACTGAAATCCCTCCTTAGCTTCTTTTCTGCCTGTCTGGGAAGGGGAAATGTCCTCATTCCAGGATTGCTGACTGCACTGGAGCCTCTTCCTTCCTGCAGAACACATGGGAGAAGCAAATTAGGGTGTGAGGGGTTGACATCCCTGGGAAACAACAACTCAGAGCCCCCCATCCTTTGTGTTGGGCACTGCTGATTGTCTGTGCTCCCAGCTGGGGGGGTGTGCAGGGAGGGGCTCCTGCCACCCTTTTCCCAAGGGAACACTTCCATGGGAGGCACCACGGGGCAGCCCCTGCTTGGAGTGGGGAAGGCTGAGCCTGGCAGAGCACACAGAGCCATCTCCTCGCTCCCCATGGATGTGGGGGTTTGGACAAGTCCCTGCCTTTTGCCCAGGCCTCTGGCAGCAGGCAGGAGCTTTACTGAGGTGGTCAGCGCCCCAAAACCCACTCTCATTCACAAATTATTGAATAGTGGCTGATTTGGTCTATTGCTGGAATTCTGGCAACTTGGATTTGGTGGTTTTAGTATATGGCGATACACGTGAGTTCAGATGGAGGACTTTGGGCATTGTCTATGTCCTTCTTCACCTTCTTCTTCCTCCTTCTTCATGGGTTTGGGTGGTTTTCTGTAATTGAGTGAAAAAGGTCCACATTTCAAGACTTGGGTGGTCATTGTGGGGTCAGAAATATAAATAATAGAGGTGTCACCTCGTTTTTGAGTAATTAGCACTTAAATAACCTTGGAAAGAGTTAGAAGCTCTCCATTTTACCTCATCTCTCTGACTTGCCAGTTAGAGCTCATGGCTGGTGAGTCTGTAAATAGATCAGGAATAATAAACATCCAAGTCTGAACACAAACCCCACATTTCCCGTGTATTAATCCTGATCCTGGCAGGGAAAAAGAAGCCAGAACCTTCACAGTCTATTATAGAATGAATGATTCATTTAATAGACACAAAACTAACAAACATAAGACTTAAACTAATATACTACACAGGAATAAAGACAAAAAGAGACTACTAGTAGATATATACAGGTGAGGTTAAAGGTACCTATTAATTTTAGCTAGGAAGGAAATAATATAATTTAGGATTCAACAGATCTTACTGTGGGAAATAGAAAAAGCAGAAAGCTTGCATAGCAGTGCAGCTGTAAGGGCCTAGAGTCAAAGAGATACCAGAACGAGGACGCAGAACAATAAGACTCTGGTTTTGTGCTGTGTAGAGTTAGGCCTTAGCAAGCAGAAAAATGTGTTGAGCAAGATAATAGAAAATTTTAATAATGAGGCTCTGTGCTTTGTTTATAGAAGAGTATAAAAAGTTCCTGAATGGCAAAAAAACCATGAAACAAGCACCTATTGTTAGATATAAAGTATATGTGTAGTTTTAATGATTGGCTTATGCAGATGTCTGTAAGCTCTTAACAATTCGCTGTTGTTTACAAAACTTTTAGAAGGCCTTGTAACACAGAGAATTTCAGCTGCTGTTGGCAGGACGTGAGCTGTTGCCATCTTTCAATTGTCTCGCCCTGTACTGAGGCTGTTGCTGCAACAGAGCTCGAGGAACATCTCCTGGCAGTCCCATCCTGTTATTTGGAAGTAAAGATCCAACATCTCGCCATCCAATTGCTGGTGGGGCACACATGGAGATCCTTTCCCTCAGTCCCCAGGGAAGGAATCACGGATTTGTGTCCAAATTCTGAGGAAAAGGTTTGAACACTTTCACCTGGTGGGTGGGTGTGTGTGTGTGTGTGTGTGTAGAAGGCTCTGTGATAACTCTGTGTCTTTTATAGTTTGTGAAACAGTGTCTCTCCGTCAGGAATATTTCTTTTATCTCTTCCCACACCTTCTCTCCAGACTGAGATGTTGATTCTTAGCTTTGGGTGCCAGAGGTGACCCCTTGCTGGCCTTTAACCCTGGGTTATCTGTTCACACCTGCCCCAGCTCTCTGTGGTAGAGAGGGGCAGGACAGTGCCAGTCCTGCCACCCTCCTCCCAAGCCCTTGGCAGCCAGAGACCTTTAGGCAGTGCTGGAGCTCCTTGCCAGGGGTGAGAGACAATTCCAGGCAGCCCCTCCCTGCCCGGTCCCATCCCGTGTATAATTTAGGATACATCATGTTCCATTTTTATTACTACACCAGTTCCCAGGCTCAGGGCTGGCAGGATTCCCAGCAGACAGCCCAGGGAGGCTTTTGTGTGGAGGACTCCAACAGGAGGAGCGAGTCCTCGGGAGCCTTTGTGGCGATGTGTGGGTTTAACACGCGCCTCCTAAAATCAGGTTTGATAAAACGGGGAGGTTGTGCGTTAATAATTTGCTTTTCAATGGAACTGATACCAGAAAAAAAGGCTCAGAATAAGAAAGAGAGGAAATGAGAGTCACCCCTGCCATCTGCATATAATCCCCTCCAGTATAGATTGCAATTGTGTTTGAATTACAGGGCAATTAGTTTGTCAGGCTGGGAAGTGTTATACAAGAGCCCAGGAATTTCCTGGAAGCTCTCTTAGCCCCGAAATCTAGAGAGGTTTCCGTATGGAAAGCTGTGGTGCTGGGCTGTGCTGATGCCACGGATTGATTTCCTACCTGTAGCAGATGTTCCCAGGCAGCTGACAAATTGGTGACACGTAAATATTGAGGCTCCTGGAGCACAGTTGTGGAGTGAGAGCCGTGCAGGTGACAAAAACAGTCCTGCTCAGGAGCAGGAGCTTCCCTGGCCATGGCACGTGGTGTGGCCCTGTGCCTGCAGAACCTTCCCCCTGTCTGGGAGCCTGCTCCCGGAGCAGGACTGAGACATTCCTTCTGGAGCATTCCCTGAGCGTGGTAGGCTTCACACCGGAGTGTCTGAATTAAGGAAATCTGGGAAGTTTTGGTGGGAAGATATATTTATTACCTGGCCTCATTCTGACATGAACGATAACGCAAGTGCCAAGGCAGGTTAAAAATAGGCACCAGCCCCAGCAAAGTTCAGGAGACCTGGAGCTTCAGGGAGAAAAATCCAGCACAGAAACAGACACTGAAGGCAGGGACTGAATGTATTTTTTCTCAAAAAAACAATACTTTGCATCTTCTAATTCCTGTGTCTCAAAGAGGGTCACTTAATTAGTTAATAGCAATTGATAAGTTCCTTCTTAAATGTTTCTCTTCTTGGTAATGCCAAGGCTTGAATCCTGCTTGGGCTCGAGTGGGCAGGTTGGAGTGGATCATTCAGGGCTCTCCATACTCCTTACACTGCTGGATTTCTGGGGTTTCCTTTTGCCTGTCCCCCGGCCCTGGCTCAGCTGGTTGGATTGGAGGCTCCTTGGAGCAGAGCTTGTCCCTTTGCCAGCTCCTCACCCACTGCAAGTTCCCTCCAGCCTGGTTATTTCTACGGCACAAAAAATTCCCTCTGGGGTTCCTGTTCTTTGCCCATTGTTTTATTCACCTCAATCCTGCCCTAAGAACCAAGATTTCAAAGAGCTCTGAGTGCTCAGCAGGACCATGGAAGGCTCATTCCCCACAGCCTGAGCAAAGGTTTTGTGAGGCTTCCCATGAACCAACATAAAAACCCAATTCTCCCTCTCTCTCTCTCTCTCCCCTGCTGCCCTCGGGAAGAGACCTCCCCAAAGCAAGGCAGAAATAGTGTGTTCTCTGTTTCTAGGCAGTAATCAACCTGGAAAAGGGAGGGAAATTCAACACCCAGCCAGGAATCTCAAGGAAAGCCTTCCCCGTGTGCTGGCAGGCTCCCAGATTTGTCTCTGCCTGCTCCAAGACGTGGACATGTGGGATCTCTAATAAGAATCTTGTCGCTGGCGCTGCTCCCTGTTTGTTTTCTGCTCCAGGATTCACAAGGTGCTGGGCTCTGCACAACATGAGGAGCTTTAGAGATAAGGGTAGGAGTGAGAGAAATCCTGCTGCAGCCTTGAAATCCCCTCAGTGATGCTGAAATATCTCTGCGCTTCTCTTTGCCTTCATCGGTGTTTCTCAGAAGAATGTTTCCAACCTTGACTCCTGGGGAGGCAGATGCGGGCTCTGAGAAAATCCAATTTCATGTGAGACACAGAAATATTGGTAGATAAAGTGCCGTGGTTGTTCCTGGCTTTCCTCTCTGTGCCCGGAATTGGAGCAGCTCCCTCTCTGCTGCGAGCCAGGCTGAGCTTTCCCAGCGCTGCTGTGTGGATGGATCCTCTGTTCCTTCAGACAGAAGTTCATCCGAGGTACTGCCTTCCCAAATTTTCCTGGCCTGCAGGCAGTGGGTCTGGGGAATGTGTGCAGTATAAATACAGGGCTCTGAGCAGCAGCAGGGCTGCCGGGGATCCAGGAGCTTGGAACATCTGCATGGATTTGTGGCACCCCCGATTCCCTGGGTGGGTTTTCACAGTGTTGAAGTGTTCAGCTCATCCTGTAAGTGGATGATCACACACAGGAAACTGTGTTTAGTTTGATGAAACTGAACTGTTCTCCTAAATCCATCCCTCCTTGCTGCACTGGCTCTAAGCAGACTCTGCTCTTCCTACCTGGTTCCCAAACCCTCATCCAATTTGGAGGCAGGTAAGAAGATAACCCTCCTCTCCACAACCTGTTGCTCTTCTTGTTATTCCGTGCCAGATTGTGAATGAAAAAATCCTTCTGCATTTGAGGCTGTGCTTGTAGCTGGTAATTAACACCCAGCACGCTCTGCCAATGCATCTCAGAGCTGCTTTACAGAAACCTAGAGCTGGAACAGAAGCCACCCAGAAAAACAACGTCTGCCAGTCGAGTTAAACCTTAAGTAAAATCCCCAGCCAAATGTCTGCAGGATAAATCTGGGAAGGATTCTGGCTCCTGCACTGAGCTGGGGAGGTGTTTTCCAACGACGGGCCCCCAGAGATAAGAACGTTCAGCGCTAATGGGACTTATGCAGATCAATCTCCCCCTCTTGTGTGCTGTGTTCCAGCTGGGAGCGGGTGCTTTATGGGGTGTTAACTCCTCCAGAAGTGCGGTGGAAGTGCTGACAGAGCCGAGTTTTCAGCACTGCTAATGGAAATGTCTGCTTTCCAGGCGAACGTGGGAGCTGGGGTTACACACAGCGTGCACAGAGGCAGAGCGAGCCCTGCACTGGCAAATTCAGTTTGCAGAAGCGATGTGTACATGAAATACACCTGCCAGCCCATGGCCAGGCTCCAGCACTGAGGACTGTGCTCACTCACGTGCCTTTTCCCTCTCTTTGTCAACCTGTCTGAACAAGGTTTTAACAGAAAGGCTGACACTCTGTCCAAGAGCCTGCCTAGCAAACAGAGGCAGGCCCAGGCAGCTGTCAGAGCTGAGCAGGTGAGTCTGCGCTGCCCTGAGCCCCACACGCCTCCTGGAGCTGGGGAAGAGCTGCTTAATGGAATCGATATGATGGAGAGAAGCCTCGTCCCCAGACTGCCCTGTGCTTCTCTGGTGTGACACCACTCCCACCAAGGATGTGATCTCCAGAAGTGTGGGATTTCCTGGCTGCTCTAAGTTCAGTGCCTGTCTGCAGGGGAAGCGAGGAGCTGGTGCATTAACCCCCTCAGCCAGCCGCAGTTCTTACAGCCTTTTGTTTCTCCAGGGTCATGGTAACCTCATGAACAGGCTACCAGTTGATTTGCCTCTCCTCATGCTTCTGTGTGACTCTGAGAACCCCTTCCAGAGAGTGAGCAGCCACCAGGGCCATCCATCAGCTCTGCCCAGCTGCTGAGGCAGGAACAGGCACGGCCTGGCGTGGCCAGGGTGCAAAGTGGGAAGAGAGTCAGATCCACGGTTTTGCAGCTGACCTGATATTGCACCTGCAATGAGAACCTGCAAAGTGGGACCTCCTGGGGGACAGCTTTTACTTCTGGACCTCTGTAGCTCCTTGGTTCCTCGTTCCATAGCATAAGACAGCAATGTGTGTACGTGCGTGCACAGACACTCACAATTATACAGACACTCATAGCAAGAGACAATTTGCTGCTTCAAGGAGTCCAAGGGCCAGAATTGCAGAGGCATTTGGATGCCTGAGGCTGCACTGAAATGGGACAAGACCCAAGTGAGTTGGGCACATAATTGCTCAGAACAATTTTAAATACTTCTGGGCACACACAAGCATCCTCAGGGGTGCAAATTGCCTTAGAAAACCTGGTCCTTAAGCAGTAACAGCAGGACAGGCCACAGTGTTCATTTGCCATGTGGGAGCTGTGGCAAAGGGAGTACCTGTGACTTGCCTGAGGTTGTGAGAAGGCAGGGGCAGAATATCCCCTTTCTTCCAGTTTGTTACTCTCCAGCACCAGCTGTCCCCTCTCCCCTTAGCTGAAGAACAGGGAAACTCCCTCCTGCAGCTCTCAGCTCCCCCTTTCCTGTGCATTTCATCTGGGTCTGCCTGAGCTCGAGCCTGAAACTCGAGCCTGAAACCAACCCAGCGAAGTTTCTCAGGAGCCCACCATCTCCCAGGAGGAGCAGCCACAATTGCAGGCTGCGAGTTTGCCCACGTTCGGCCCCCTCCACCCCTCCTTCCATCTCCCCTCGGTGCTTGTCTGCTATTTTCTTTTGATTTGCAGCTTTCCTGAGCACGGAGTCTGCAGCAGGCTGTGATTACCCTGTGTGGAGCCTTTCCCACTGACAGCATGATGAGCAGAGACAGAGCTCGGTGCATCTACAATTGAAGCCAAGCAGGAGGCCAGTCCAACACCTCACTTGCCAATTAGCTGAGTCGATATTGTGCACAGGATAATGTTTGTTGTTTGCCTGTGTTGCTAAAACACTTCCAAGCCTTTAGAGCAACACAGCAACATCGTCACCTCCCTGCTGGGGGGCTGAGCTCTCCATCCAACCCAGCGCTCTCTGAGAGGAACAGCCGCGCAGGGAAAAGGGAACTGGGGGCCTCCAGGGCTCTGTGTCCATCAGGGGTTTGTGTGAGGGCCTGTTCAGGGTGGGGGAAGCCGAGAGCCTCTTCCACTGATGGTGATGAGTGTGTGGACGCAAAGGACTGAGAAGGAAATGGTGTCTGTGGAGATAAAAAACTGTTCAAGGAGATGGGAGGCAGTGGAAAGACACTGCAAAGGAGCCATGGGCAAACCTGGTTCTGTGCATCCTGGGGAGCTGGGTTTCCTCACTGAGCCTGGTGTCTGTGCCTCCCCTGACAGCCCAAGGCAAAGGGAATCCAGCAGAGGGAAGCTCCAAGGGGTGCAGGTTTCTCCCATGCCCTGGGAGCAAAGCTGGGCACTGCCGCTCACCTGGGAGACCACGGGGATTTCTGAGGGGGCTGGGAGCAAACAGCAGCTCCTGCCAGAGGTGCTCACTGGCTTTGCATTCCCTGAGGGTGAGCTGCCCCTCCTCTGGGGCCAGGTGAGCTCTGGAGGCCCCTCAGTGGGAATCCCTCAGGCTTTGCAGGCGTGTTCTTGGCAAGGCTCATCCTCCTGCCGCAGAACTCCGAGACTGCCCCAGGCAAACTGATGTTGGCTCTCTCCAGACAAGTTTCTGCCTCGGGTTTATTTCTTTTCCCGAAGTACTCAGACAATGTTTTCCTGCCTCTCTACAGTGACAGGAGGATGTATATCCGTGAGGCACCTCTGTTCCCAAGCAAAGGCAGAACCATCCTGGCACACAGGGCCAGCAGCAGGGAGATTTTGGGATGCTCCAGCCCTCCCGGTGTGGGGACAGTGGGGTGATGGCAGCACAAGAGAGGAAAAAAGGCCACACAACCATTTTGCCTCAGATTTGCACCTTTCATCCACTGTTATCACTATCAAAAACCATCAGTGTCCACAGAGGCCCAGCCTGGCTCAGAAGGGGCCTCTTATCATGGTGATGCCATTTTGGGGTTTGCTTTTTTATTCTATTATTTGTTCTCTGCATTCTTCACACATATATTTGTAACTCTGTGGCCTATTGTACAAGTGGCTAATTTTCCCAATAACTTCCCATGGCCTTTCCTTAGGCAAAAAGACAAAACAAGATCCAGAGCTCCAAGGCCCGGGGCTACAAGGCCCCAGTGCTATCTTGGTTTTTCCAGGGAGCCCAGGCCAAGAACAACTCTTCCAGATACATTTTCATAGGGAAGAACACCAGAAAAAAAGGCTTGACCTGAAGAGAAATTGCATCACCACTTGTCCTCCTAATTAGTGCTTTTTATCAATTTTGCTAATTCCCTAAACCCGGGGGTGTGGGCTTTTGTAGGCATATTTCCATAACTGCCCCAAAAGCCTTCAAATAAAAATCCACTTTTGTATTACCTCCTTACTAAAATGATCTCAGATTTCATTTCCAAGCTGAGAAAAAGGCAACAGTGGTCATGAACAAGAAAAATCCGTTTAAGCTGAAGCCTCATGACCCTATTCCCCCACCAGCTCCCAGGCCTGTGTTTGCTGGTTGGTGTCTCACCATCCTTCCCCATGTGCCACGTTCACTGAAAGCACCTGGTGACCACAGGTGTGGGCTGTCCCCCCTCTCCCTTCTCTCCCTCTTCCCCGGGCTTCACCAGGAAGTATTTATGAAGTGTCAAAGTGATAAATGAAAAGTCATATTTTATTGTGAATTATTCCAGCCCTGCAGTGGAGCCCAGATCTATCGCCTCAGAGAGTTATTAACTGCTTACCGCAGAGAGCTATAAAATCCTCATCATTTTCTCCAGGCTCTGCTCTGTCAGGGTGAGGGAAAGAGAACCACATTATCACACAAAATGCTTGGGAAGCTGCCTCCAAAATTCCCCTTTGATTGGAGGCCAGAATGGCTGGAATGATTTCATCAGAGCAGGACAGGTCTCTTGTGAAACACCTTCGCCGGGTTTGGCTCTTCCCAGCGTGTTCTTCTCGTTTTCAGGTCGCACCACTCAAGTGCCTTGTGAGAGAGCCCCTGGGAACCTCACTCTGGCAGCCGTGGCTCTATTTCTTCCCTTGGTGGTTTCTTCTCAGAAGCACAAAAAGCAGAAGCAACTCCAAGGTGCAGTGTGAGTGCTCTTTTGAATTTCTCTCATTGTGTTTCTCCGAAGACACCGCGAAGATTTCCAAATAGGAAGTGGTATTCTCATCCCCTTGTTGCTGCACTTGAGATTGAATATGTCACCTTTATCAGCTCCTTGCCCAGGCTACAGAGCCAATTTCTGGTGCAGTTTCACTGCTTCGAGTGCCTGAATAGGAGCTGAATTCCTGTTGACACCAATTGAATTGGGAATGTGCTCTTCACTTCCTTGACTTGATGAGAAACGATCCTGACTCCTCGTGTCCTGCAGCCATCTCGCAACAAAGACCCTGCTGGCTTTTTCCAAGTCTGCAGAAAGGCCAAGGATTTCCTGCACCCAAAGGCTGCCAAAGCCTGTCATTGCATCCTGGTGACACAGGGCTGGCCACTTGTGTGGTGCAGAGCAGCAGGAACGTCTCCTGACTAGGTCCGTGCGTTGTCTTCTTTCTCACAGGTGTTTTTTGTGCTCCTCTGCTTTGGATTTTAATCTGCTCCATGGCAGTACCTTCTTTGCATAGTGCTGATAGTCCAGAAAAGGTTGGCTTTGGAATTTACCAGGACTTAAAAGATTTAGGTTGATCAAGAGATGAAAAGGTCCCCTGAATCTTCCCCAGGGTTGTTTGCTACTGGAGGGTTATTGAGAGGTAGAACAAGCCTCTCTCAGGACAATAAATACGACAAAGACTGGATCATCTTTCAGCCCTTCACATAGATGGGACTTTTCTCTGCAACATGTTCATTTCTGCTTGAATTTGTCATCTGAAGGGAGTAAAAGTGCATGCACTGGGTGTTCTTTGGAAAGGTTTGCTAGGAAAAGGGAAGGATCCTCTTGTGGGAATCATTGAGCGCCAGTGGATCCAGCCCATTGTCCTGTAAGATCTGTTGTTGTCTTCCAGGATCTGGTAGGTGCAACGATGGGCTAAATTCATGTTTGGAGTTTCATTTCTTAGCTAGAGGTACAATATCTGAAGCAAGATCATCCTCTAGGTCACCCTCAAGTTCAGCAGGCATTTGATGTGCTCCAAACCAGCAGCAGCAGCTGAGGGCAGTGAGGGGAATCGTAGCTCGCAGCTTGCTGGACTCTGGGGGCACCTGACACGTCGCTGCCTCCATTAAATGAAACTCCACTTCTAATTATAACCCGTAATTACAGCCTTCAACCAACGTGATTTGTGAAGAGAGGGGTCACAGAGCCGAGATTGACTGTGCTGGGGATATCAGTAAACATCCCTGCCTGCCTCCCCCAGCCTGACAGAGACAGAAAGGGCTAATGCAGCCCGGCAGGGCACGCAGCTGGATTGATGGGAGCTGTGCTGTGGCCTCTGGCCCCCAGAGATATTCTGTGACAAGGCAGTGAAAGCTGCAAACACGAGGCCGAGCCATCTATTCAGCCTGACAGCCTTGGACAGGGGTTAAGGAGCTCGTGGACTCCCATCAGCATCGATGAATGGGCTCCAGAGGATCTGCATTAACACGTGGAGTGCCAGGCCCCTGGGTGTGAGTGGCAGCTGTGCCTGGCCAAATGTCCCTGTGTCACAGGCAGAGCCATCACCCTGAGATCATGGGGAAAGGTTCTGTGTCCCTGGAAGCTGGGCAATGGCAGCTGTGCCTGTCCCTGTGTCACAGGCAGAGCCATCACCCTAGGATCGTGGGGAACAAGGTTCTGCACCCCTGGAAATCTGGGCAATGGCAGCTGTGTCCAGCCAGTTGTCCCTGTGTCACAGGGACAGCCATCACCCTGAGATCACGGGGGAACAAGGTTCTGTGTGCCTGGAAATCTGGGCAGCCAGGAGGAATTCACTTCCAGGTGAAATATTTTAAGAGCGTGGAATGATAAACGCTTCTGGTTTGCTCTCTAGAAACCCCTGTGGTCAAACTGGAGGTGTTGCTGTAAATGATGCAGGTTTGGTTTGAAATTCTAGTCTTGGCTGTTGTGCTTTTCTAGTGTGTATTTCCTAAATAACCCCCAAGAGTGGTGCAGGTTCCTGTCCCCAGGGCTGGTGCCAGGTACAGCAGAGACTTTGTGTGAGCCAGAGTCAGTCCTGGGGGTTCTCTGCTCAGAGAGAACCTGTGGGCTGCTCTGCTCTGGCCTCTTGCACTTCTCAAGCTCAGAAAAGCACAGACACTGACCTCTGCACTGAGTCTAACAAGCTGTGGTTCCTCCCATGCTCTCCTGGTTTGGCTCTAAGTGATGGAGAATTAGCCCTGCTCTTTGGTCAGCTCTTGCAGGGAATAGTTCCTCTCCCTGTTAATATTTGTGTTTCAAATGCCATTTAAATATTTCAGTCTCAGGTTTGCAGTCACCGGGCCCTCGGGGTATTGAGACAGCAAAGGTGACAGAGACAGAATGAAAAATCAAAATCAGATTGTCTCTCATTTGATATAATTTCCCTTGGACTTTAACCGTGAGGGAAAGGAGACAGGACTGCTCAGACATAAACTGATCTGCTGATTGAGATGAGACAGTTGGTTTGGCTTTGCTCCAGCCAGCTTGATTTTGGCATTGTTTTCCCTGGAAATGGGTTGTGCAGCTGCAGGTGCTTTGACACCCCAACTTCTGCACATCTCAACCAATTCCAGCCCCGTTTGGTGGATGAGTAATGGCTGTAAAAGGGATGATATCCAGACAAATCTCACAGAAGCAGCAGCGAGGAAGAGGAAAGGGACCTTCCAAGGCTCAAAGGCCCCAGTTCCAACTTCTTCAGCAGGAGGAAAAGGTCCAGAACCTCACCAGAGTTGAAAAAGCTTCAGCAAGAGCTCCCAGGCAGCGAAGAGTGAAATACAAAATAGTTTAGCAATTTGATTTAATCGTGCCTGCATTCAAGAATTTCATCTTTATTTACCTTCACAGCAATACAGGATCCAGCTGGCTGGAAAGGAGTGCAGACATCTCACGAGAGGCTGTCTGACCCCAGCCCCCCGTGGACTGGCTGGGCAAGGTGGCCAACAACCATTTTATGGCTGGACAGCTGAAGCAAAGACAGATTAAATCGTGTTCTGAATCCCACAGGGTGGCTGCTTGACTGTCAGCCAGCTCTCTCTTGCTTTCTTGTCTCTAATTCGATTCTTTGATCAGAGGCTCTGGCTTTTGTTTCTATAGCTCGTCCAACCTTCTCCTTGTTGTTTCCAGCAGCCTCGTTACAGCTTTTTTCGCAGGCTCTGCTGCGCTGGCACGATCATTGTTCCTCTCTGCAGGATGGGATGTACGTCTGAGTAATTCTGTGCATGAGTTGTCTTTCTCTCAGAGACGTTTCTGTGATACAGAATAAATTGCAGCACACGGCTTATTAGAGAAACAACAACAAAAAAAAACCCTCATCAAAACCCTTCACAGCCGAGGCAGTTCAAAGAGGCGAGCAGCAGAGTCCGACATAAACAAGCTGTAGGAGCACAGTCAGAAACTTTCCTGCTACTTTCTGGGATGGATTTGCCAAAGCCTCTGCTCCCTGGGTCGTCAGATGCACAGCTCTGGGTCAGTCACATTTACAATCTTGTTTTTGCCCTCTGAACCGCACGGCCAGGTTGTGCCCTGCGAGGTGGGATAATCCCAGAGCTGCCTACAGAGGAATTCAGGCCAGCTCAGAGGTGTGTTCTGGGAGGATTCCCCTGCTTCAGGTGCTTTTCCCTGCAGCCTCTGAACACCAGGGGGGTTTCACAACCCGTGGGAGATGTTCCAGGCCAGCAGCCTGGAGCAGGAAGCACTTCATGCCCTGCTTTTTTCATTTTCGGATGAAACAGCTTCCACTCCCCTGCACCTCTTAGCAATGCAGCTAAAACCTTTCCCAGCTAAAAAAAAATCAGATTCACCAAGAATGTCTTTATTGATTTACAGGGTTCAGCTTTATGAACATCTCCAGTATTTCTCTTTGGTCAAAATAAAGCAATATTAAACACCGTAGCAATAAATCCAGGGCACCCTCTTCTCTCCGGGGTGCAAGGTTATCCAAATGTATTTATCATTTACCAACAGCACTATTTAAACTACAATATTTGACAGGAGTGTTTGTGTCAGGTGTGATGGAGTGTGGGTTATAAAAGGACATTAAGAGAGACTTTGCATTTGTCCTTCAAACATAAAGTCGATTTTTTGCATGATTGGTACTTCAGAGCTCATCTCCAGCACAAGATGAACTGGGGGCAGCACTGGGGGAAGGCAAATGAGCGGGACCCCGAGGCTCCCTGTGCTCAGGTCTCCAGGAAGGGCTCTGCACCTCTGCATCAACACCACAGCGAGCTCACCCGTGCTGCTCTGCAACCTCCAGGTGGGATTTTCCAGAGGAGGTCACGCCCCTCCTGGAGGATTTGGAGCTGGGGGCGAAAGGTTTTAACTTCACCAGGCAATCGTGCCTTCATTACAGCCTGCAGCAGCGAGCAGTGTCTGTAAACAAGCCCAAATCTGGCTATTTTGATTTCTCCTTTTAATCCAAGAATTACCCTGGCGTGCACAGGAGTTTTCTTTTCATCTCAGGAGCCCTTCGGGGCACCAGCCCTGAACAGAAGCGTTAATGCCTCATCACACAGCAAGTGGCCGTGGGCAGCTGGGTCAGGAAGTGACCCTTGCACCAAATATGATTGATAAGAACTCCCTGTGGAGCTGGGGAAAAGATGGAGAGAGCTGGAGGGAAAGCACGAGCTCAGTGTGAGGTCCAAGGCAGCAGCCACGCACGGCCCGCGGGGTGTGCAGTGAAGGACATGTGTAAAACACCCCCTGGCCACAGCACAGGGGAAAAGGAAAATAAAGCCTGGTACTGGAGGGGAGGTGAGAAATGTGGCTGCAGAAAAGTTTTTTGCTAAAAAATGGCCTGTTCCATTGGAGGGAATGAGGAAAGCTGTAGCCTGTGGATAAAGTGGTGTTTCTGTGTTTACCCGTCTCCATCGGGCTGTCACAACTTGACAGAACCCCCCGTTCTGCAGCCCTGGTTCTTCTCCTGGGAGGGGCTGCGTGGCCAGGGCAGTGGATCCTGGCCGTGGGGTGACAGCTGACGTGAGGAGCACCCACGTGGTGCTGGTGCTAATTACTGCCAGCTTTGGGCTGCAGGCACCTTCTGACAGTGCTGCACCCCTGCCCTGGGTGCTGCACAAACAGAGAGCAGAGCCCCGGGTGCTGCACAGCCAAGGGCTTTTCTCAAAGGCAGCTGGTGGCAGAGGCAGGAACAGGCAAAATCTTCTCTAACTCTTCCCAAGGTCTTCTTAAGCATAAACTATCCAATAACAAGATGACACCTATATTATTTTCACTTTTAACCCAATAACTGACCACCCAAGGCCCGCAATGAGGACCTTTTCACCCAATTAGAAAAAACCACCTACAACCATGAAGAAGAAGGTGAAGAAGAAGGACTTAGCCAACACCCCAAATCCTCCATCTTGCCCCATATATATTACTATGTACCAAAACCTTATATTCTAAGCTTTGCATCCTATGATATCACACACTTCTAGTCAAACTCCACACCCACAATCCCAGTGCTGTCACTCAATTTTGGAAGCCTTTTCCACTGCCTCAGGTCAAATGCAGTGGTTGCTTGAGGGTCAGTGCCTTTTAGCACAGAAAGCCTGAAATCCTCAGCCTCCAGAGTTCCAACAGTTCCCTCCTGCAGCTCTGCTGCTAAATTGAAGAAGCAGTTCCAGGCTATAGGTGGGGTGGAGAGACAGAAATATTTAAAAAATAGAAATGGGAAAAAAAAACAAACCAAACCACCCAACAGAGCACTCAGTTATTTCATTATTCCTCAGGTGACTCTGAGCTGGAGTGTCTGGGTTTAGCAGGTAGGAGGCATTAGTTTTGTAATCCCTTGTTTGCAAAATGTGAGGCTCTCGGCGTGTTCTGGGATCTTAAATGACTCTCATAATCTATTTACCAGCGCTGTGAAGTTCCCCCTTTTATACCAGATTATGGTAATAATGGTATTGTGCAGCAGATGAAATTAGTTTTTCGACACAGTTTTGTTTCATCTCAGCGGCTAAATGTGTGAAATAAAAGGTGAAATGGGTAATATTTTCATGGGTAAGCCAGTTCCCTCCCACATCCACCCTACAAACACAGATGCTTCCTCATATCCTGGGGACAAGCTGACTGCCAAGCAGTGCATGACAAGACTGTGAGAAGCAAGGGATTTTTAAAATTTAGATTTGCCATTAGGGTAATTTTTGAGATTTATGAAGTTTCAGACTACTGGGGTCTGTTTTGAGCATCTCCCGTGGGCTGGCACCTTCCCTGGGCTCTGGCAGCCCTGGGGGATACTGGGGTCATGCCCATTTTCTTTTCCCACTGGCACACACCAGAAAAAAGCTCTCCACAGGGATGTGAGAGCGTGGATGTGGCTCAGGATCCTCTTTGACCCACCTCTCCTGTGGGAAGTGTTTACAGGGATAAACTGACCTCTTCCCTCATCCCTTTATGAACCTGGGCTTTGCTGTGAGAAGGTACCAAAACCCAACAGTGAGGATGTCTCTCAACAAATTTTTTATTATCCCAAAATAATCCCCATCATCCCAAAAATCAACTTAAAACCCCTCTAAGTTTCCATAACCTTGTTTGGGATCAATCAGTGTCCACTGGTTGGTCATATTGGGGGAATTGAGTCCCTGCCATGCAAACTTTGCCTCCTGTGATGCATTTTGGTAACTCCTCTTCGTGCAGGCAAAACTCAGACTATGGATCCTTATCACACATCCCAGATTTGCCTGGACCAACACCCAGACTAAGAGTCAGCTCAGAAATTTCCCGAGCAGATTTTGTTGTTCCCGTGTTCTGAGCAGATATCAAACTTTATCTCACATTTGGCGTGGAGCGGGCCAATCCCAGCTTCCCACCTTAATCGGGGATTTCTGCAATCATCAGCGTCCTCAAAATGAGGCCAGGCTAGAGCAAAGTCTTTCTTTAGCCTCACTAGCACGTTCTTTAAGTTTAATCTGAAAGATTTGTATCGGGGAGTGGAGAGAGATGGGGAAGGAGCTTGTTTGGGAGGTGGGGGGGAGAAAGTAGGTCAGGCAGAAAAGTGTTTTATTGTTCCCAACCCCTGGCGTGCGCTCCAGGAAAGAAACGAAGCTTTGTTGAAGCACTTTGCTGAGCTCTCCTTGCACTTGTGAACACGGCATGGTAAAGAGCCTTCAGAGCTGCCCAGGAGTGAGCTCAGCCCCAGCCACCTCGAGGGCCCAGCACAAAGGGGCTTTGTGGGCTGAGCCCTGACCCTCAGAGAGCTCCCTGCACCCTCAGAAACACCAGGAGTGACTGAGGGGAAGGATCTCCCACACAAAACCACCTCAGAAACCCCTCCAGCACCCTGGATTCCCCCAGAGGAGATTCCCATGGCTGTGAGGAGCAGCAGGCTGGTTTTTCCCAGCCTGTTATCCCATTGACTTCCTCACTGGGTTAAGGAAGTTAACTCTTCTTACCAGTCCCTGCCTCACTGGTACCCTTAGACCCCTGTCAGAGGTTTAAGCCCAGCTAGAAATTAAGCAGCACTCCCTCTCTCCCTCTGCAACCCAGTGGAATGGGGAAGAGAATTGAAGTGAAACTTGTAGGTTGAGATATGAACAGTTTAATAATCAAAAATGAAGTCAAAATGCAGTAATAATAATTATAAATGTAATAATAATAATAAAGGAAAAAAATCAATGCAACTGGTCACCACCCACTGACCAATGACAGATTGACCCTCCTGAGCCCAGACTGGCCCTCCTGGGTAGCTCTCCCCAGCTTTTACACTGGGCAGTTCCTTCTGTGGTGTGGAATATCCCTCTGGCCACTTTGGGTCACCTCTCCCACCTGTGTCTCCTCCAGGTTTCTTCCTCCAAGTCCTCCTCACTGGCAGATCATGAGACAAGAAAAAAGCCCTTGATTTAGGATAAACACAACTTAGGAACAGCCCAAACCCTCTGTGTGTTAACAGCACCACTCAAAGCACAGCCCTACCACGGCTGCTGGGGAGAATTTAACTCTGCCCTGGACACCAGGACACCCCAGCACTGAGCTGATGCGGCCAGGGCCTTGTTTTTCCTGTTTCTATGGAAAAGCAGCACCTGGAACCACAGAGAGCTGCTTCCCCAGAGGCTGGAAGGGAGGAGGAACGGCCCCACGTGGAGTTGGAAGAACCACCTTTAACGTGAGGGATGTGGCAAGATTGTTCCTGAGGCTGCTGGTGAGGGAAGGGACCAGCTGCAGAGTGACAAGAAGCTCCTGTCACACCTGCAGTGACACCCCAGCAGGTGGGAAGAGGGGGCAGAGCACAAATCCAAGCCTTGGCTGCAGAATGGACCCATCTCCACTTGTTTCCAGTGCTGGCGGGGGGTTTCAGCACAGCCTTGGGCTTTACACGGGATGGGGACAGGGGGTTTCATCCCCCAGCGTGATTTTTGGCAATAATCATGGGTAATTTTCATGCACTGCCTCGTGCCTCAGCTTCATTCATCACCAGTGTGATGGCCAATTAGTCATCTCTAACTACTGAGCAATGCTAACAGCTACTTTAAATGCAAGCAGAGCCTTAATCTAGTTCTAACTCAGATGGACGGTGATACTTGTAATTAGGCCATCAAACAGAGGAGAAATGTGAGATGTTTAGAGCTGAGGGAATCTCTGCACTGAACTGTTTCAGGGATAATTATGTATTATCTTTATTAACACTGCCCGAGTTAGTAAATAATGGGTCATGCTTTTGCATTTGGGGTGTTGAATATCGTGGACTCAGGCTGAACAGCAGGTTTTGATTTGCTGGGAGATGCTGCCTTGCCAGAGCATCCATCACCAGTCAGGTTTCCTGGGAAAGGGCTGTCAGGGCTTCCCTACACCTCACCCAGTTGTAGCCAATTCCTTTTACAAATCCATCCTGCTCTGATTGGAACCTGGGGCTGATCCAGGGCTTGATCCACGGGTAAAACTGAATAAAGTTCTTCCATAAAAAAAAAACAAAATTAAAAAAAAGGTTGAAGAAGCCATTGCAATAAACAGACGTTGATACACATCATGAATACACCTCCCCAGACATGCCTTGGCCTGGATGGTGTGTGTGACAGAAATCAGATAAACACCTCCCAGCTTTTGATCAGAAAATGTGAACTGAACCTGTCCCTCACTGGAGGAGCTGAGAATCTGCTTGCTCCCTTGTCTGGAGATTAATAAAAAGGAAAGGGGAATTGGAGAGAAGTTCTTTTGAAAGCAGAAGCTTTCTATTCCAAGATGATAAACAGGAAAAAGGGGAAAAGATTAGTGTCAAAATCCATTGGAGGGGGGGGAAAGAAAAATATGGAAATGAGTTAAAAGTGAATGTGTGTGTTTCTCTGGAGATGTTTCTCCGTTTTCCTGCAGCCTTATTAATCAGCCTGTTCCTGTCTCTGCTGCTGCAGGAGGCAAGGGAGAGCAGGAACCTGGGGCACCAGGCTGTGAGAGCGAGGCCACAGGACACCCTGCACATATATTTACAGCATTAACATTGCTGGTCTTCGATTCCAGCTTTAATCAACCTCCTTTCCTCCTAATGAGCCGCTCAGCGAGGCTTTTGCCTCTTGCAGGGAAGTGTTGTGTGTTCTCTTTGTCTTCTTTTGTGGAACCCCACATTTGGGGCCTCACTGGGAGAATCCCCCAATCCCAGCTCGGCTGGTGCACCCAGGAAGGTTTTTGCTGAGCACAGAGGAGGTGCCAGGGTGTGGGAATGCACCCCACACCTCCAGCAGGTGCTTCCAAACAGGGAAAGAGTTTCAGTTTGCCTTTAGACATTTTAGGAAGTTCAGCTAGAAAGTTCTGTGGGTTTCTCATTGGGATTGGCTCGGAGCCAGCACAGAAGCATGGATTGGGCTCCAAGGATGTAACTCAAAGCCTGTTGTTCATCTCATTGGGCCAAGGGCAAAAAAGCCAACCTAAACTGTTAAGAGAGAGAGAACAAAGAAGCTCCATGCTTTTCGAGGTGTTGTAGCAAGTGAGAGACTTCTCTCTATACTGTGCTTGGCTTTGCCTTTGTTTTTGTATTATTTTCTTCTTTAGTAAAACCTTTTTGATTTTTCAAGACACACTCCATCATGCCATCTCACTGATTGATTTTTGCCACGTTTCTGCCAAGCTGGACCCTCAGAGGTGTGGGTAAAGCCCATACCAGGGGTAGGAACTCTTTGAGAAACACGATGGATTCATGCAGCAGCCCCAGTGAGGGGTGTGAAATCTCAGGCCCATGTGGCCTCCTCTCCATCTCCCCAGCAGAGCCACCAGGCTCTGACAGCACCAAACTCCCTCCTGCTCTCTCATCCATCTCCTGCTCTGCATTTGATGTCAGGCTCCACGTTTTCAGGGTCAGCTCCTCTGCCTGCCTCTCCATATGGAGCTGCTCCAGCGAGGCAGGGAACAAATCCATAACGACTCCGGTGTGGGGCCGGCGCCGTGGGAAGCGCTAATGAAGCGTCAGGCGGAAGGGCCCCGATGTTCATTAAACCCAGGGAATGTCCTGCAGCTCAGCAGCAATTCCAGCTCTAAAATTAAAGCGGAGACACAAGGAGGGGTATCCAGGCATTGGCAAAGGTGCCTCCAGACAGCCTGGCCAGTGTCCAGAAGTGCTGCCAGAACAAAGGAGGATCTGGGAGGAAGGAAGCTTTGGATGGTGGAAAATCCATGGGTGAAATGTTCGCCTTTTCAAATCCTGCTCCAGACTCCTGCAGAGGAAGTGATGGAGAGCTTTTCAGGGCCAGACAGCTGTTTTTGGACGATAAAGTGGGCAGACTAAATTAAAGTTGATCCAAGGATTTACTTAGGTTGCTGTCCTTGGTCCGCGTCGGGTCGACTCCAGGTTGGAGACAGTTCCATGGTTTCACCCTGGGATAACAGAGACTGAGGGCTGTGCGGGGCTGTGTCACCCAACAGCAGCTTTTCTGTGGCATCTGAAACCTTGTCCTACACTGTGCAGTCATTCCCTCAAGTTCTGGAATCAGATCCATGCTGGATCCGTGCTCGTTCTGGGCTGAGATCCATCCGAGCTGTGCTCAGCTGTGACTCTGAGCTCCAGCAGAGCACAGCACTCTGCGCTGTCCCCACACGGGTGTCCCCTCCTGCTGCTGCTGCCGCCCCTCCTCTGTGCTCTGGTACAGACTCAGCTCTGCTCTCCTGGGCTCTTATCACAATTATCTTGCCCTTCTTATGTCTGACACAGCAGAGCTGCGTATTTTGGACTATTTGGGTTCTGCCTTTCATCCCAATCTCATTTCATTCGCTTTTACCTTTTCAGGAACGAATATCCCATTTATCTCCATCTCCTCTTTTACTCATTATTTCTCTTTCTGTGCCTTCTTTTATTCCCTTCCTCACTTCTCTTGCTGTTTACCAGCCCCTCCCCATCTCCTTTTCTATATATCTTACAGGGTTGCTTTGCCTCAGCTTTGCAGTTTAGTGGATTAATTTTGTTAGTTTCTTTTGTGTGTGTCTAATTGACGTGCAGTTTCAAACTCTATTTCATTTCAGCAGTGCTGACCTTTATCCCCTTGCAGGCAGAGGGTTTTTTTTCTCCAGCTAATACCTTCACAACCTTGCTGAAAACAGAAATGCAGCACGATTTTGCTCAAGGATGTGGGGAGTTTAGGACAGCAGCAGGAATCACCCAGCAATGGAGAACAGAGCTGGCTTTTCTTTTGCCACCCCCATCTAATCACCAATGAGGTGGCTTAAGGGAGTTCATTTTTCTTCCCACTTTATTTCTGACAAAATCTCTTTCCTCCTCTGGGGGTGTCATTGCCACAGAAGGAACAAAGGTGTATGGGAACACCTGAGCCTGGCCCTGGTGGTATGAGCTGTCTCTGACAACAGCAAGAGAAATTTGTTTCCAAGAAAAGTGCAAAGCCTTCCCAAATGAGGCTTTGGGGAGATTCCTTCTTCCCTTGCCTGGAGGGCCTGGGTTTATTCACCGGCACAAAACTTCCTCCTTTCCAGAAAACCCCAGGACGCTGCAGTTCCTGTGCCCATCACCGTCAATCCAAGCCTCTCTGGGGCTTCAAGGACTGAAATCCAAGTAGAAGTTCCCTGCCTGGCTTTGCTGTCCATCTGGTCAGAAGGAAGTGGAACCAATGAGGAACGTGGGACAATGTTCCTCTTGTCTCACAGTCCTTCTGAAAGACCTGAAATGCACCTTTTGGATGGAAAATCCTCTCAGAGCCCTTTGGCTCTCCCTGACACTGACTGTTCTAGAGCAGGTCCTGCTTTCCCAAGTGCTGTCCCCGCTTGGACACAACGCATTTCCCTCTCCTCCTTATTTCCTCACCCAGCAGAGCAGAAATGGCAGTTGACAGCCTTTTTTTTCATAAGATGTTTTCATTATAATTTTAATGGGCTAATTTCTTTCCCTGAATTGCCATAATTCAGATTTAATGAAACATGTCTTATAAAATTAAAAAAAAAAATACAATAATAAAGTGGAACGCCCCATTAAGCTGAAGAACAAGGAAATAACATATGTAGAGATCTGATCGCTCTGACCCTGCCATCCCAGCGATGCCAGCAGCAGGCAGGCACGTGCTCTACATCCCCATGGGTGGCTGTGCTTCCCACCAGGAGAAAACAGATCACAAAATAATAATAAATGAATGGATTTGTGAGGGGAGCTGGTGCCTGCTCCCGTCACGCCTCTGCCCGAGTCCACAGCCAGTGCTTTTGGTCATCATCAGTCATTGCTAGGTAAGGGCATCATCTAAATGGCCTTTTATTTCTGTCTTCAGTGGATCCTGCTCTGAGATCACATTCCTGTGCTCCGGCAAAACAGGGATCTGCATCTCCAGCTGTGCCAAGAGGGGCTGATCCTGCTGCCTGCAGGGCTCCATCCTGGGGGCTGTTCAGTGGAGCTACATGTCAGCAGCACATCCCTGAGGAATGAGATGAGCCCAAAAGGGGTTTTAGACAGATCTTCCTCTTGTTTCTTCTTGACATCCACTAAGAATCATAAAACGATGGGATTCTTAAGTTTGGAAAAGCCCTCCAAGACCATTGAGTCCATCCTTTGAGCAAACACCACCACATCGACTAAAACAGCACTGAGTGCATGTCGAGTCTTTTCCTGACCACTTAAAGAATCATCTCGTGGTTTTGACCTATGCACACAGAGAGAAGGGATCTTTAATGCCTTTGATGATCTCTTTTGAGTCCCATTGCCCAGGAGCTCAGGGTGAGGAATGTTTATGGAATGTCTCCCAGGTCCTGGCCCTCCCAGCTGCGTTGGTGCTCCCTCCCAGTACAACGTCTCCTTTTGGAGAATTCCTCCCTGAAAATGCTGACCTCCAGCCACGAGCAAAAGCAATCCAGGGATGGAGTTTATTGTGATGCTGAGTCAACAGGAGAGATTAATGCTCCCCGTTCATCTCACGGCCCTTCATCTCTGTGTTTCAAACCAGGCGCCGTGTGAAATGTCGCTCTGAGCACGCTACCTGTGGAAAAACTATCAAAGAAAAGAAGCTGTTTGCAAGCACCAGCACTCAGGGAGAGTCACTCAGTCCCCTCTGTCCTCTGCAGCTGTCTGGGTGGTCGGGTCAGGGTGGTCTGGAGTTCCATCCCAGAGCAGGGATGGCCCGGCTGGCAGAGATCCACTGACAAAACCAAAACATGCAATTGGGAAAACCATCATGAAAGGAAGAAGGGATATTTTCAAATTTCAACCAAATCAGGCCCTCGAGGGGCAGGAAGTGAACAGAAAGAAACCTCCTGCTTTCTGTGCAGTTCCTGCCTCTGGGAGCTGAGTTCAGCTGCTTGGGGAAGGGAGGCAGTCGAGAGACTCTCCAGAGGGTGTCACAGCCACAGATGTGGGCTGGAACTCCTTTTTTTCAGCCACTGAAAAGCTTCCACTGCCCCAGGAGTGCCTGTTATCCATGGAGAGGGAGTTGTGCCTTTATGCACAACCACTTCCAACCTGTGGATGCTGGAAAACAACATGGTTTGACCCCACATATTCCTGAGATATTGGAACAAGCGAAATCCAAAGAGATTAACTGGAGATTTCTTCGAAAATAAATCCAAGGAAAGGAGAAGGAATATTTATCCAAGCTTTAATGAGGTATTTATTGCTAAGTAATTACATCTTAGCAACTTACTTACAGGATAGGGAGGTTGTGGAAGTTCACTTCACTTGTCTTGGTTAATTAGGTCCTGTTCCTTGGGATGAGCTAATTGGACATTCAGCGAGATAATGAAATAAATGCCATGTCATATAAAGAGTTAATTAAAAATAAAAGAAACGTTCACCCTTCTGGAGGCCCCGAGCTGGAGTTGATGCAATATTTGGGATGCAGTGCTTTTTCTGTGGAGAAACACAGCTTGGTGCAAAGTGTGACTTGGCATAAATGTTTGTGGGAGCACAGCTATTTGGATGGAAATTTCGCCTGGAAGATTTATGAGGTCAGGGAAAGGGAAAGAAGAACGGCAAGGCTGTTACCTGGGCTGCAGGATGCTGCTTTTCAAACGCCGCCCTAGGAGATGGCAGCACTCCCACTGTAAATTAAGACCTTGAATAGCAAAAACTGTTTTCACCCCAGGAGCTGCTGGTTCCTCTGTCCTTCGCAGCTGGGGGAAGGGGTGTGATTTAAACATCACTGCTTTGTGTCCAGGAACAGATGGGTTGGCCATGCAAGGTTGCAAGGTCGGCAATATGGTGACTGCTGACTCTCCTGTTTTGCATTATGAATGCCATGGAGAACCTGCAGGAAGCTGCTCAGCCGGCCTGTGTGGAGGAGGAATGTAATTCCTGGACAAATGAAGTGGGACAAAAACTTGTAAATCCACTGAGAAATGAGCGCATGACTTGTGTCTGATTGGAAGAGAGAGAAATTGCTGATGTATAGACCTCAGCATGGGAGTTGTAGGAGAGAAATTCATCATTGGAAAAGGTTTTTGTCCTTCTGCTTATTCCTCTTGAGGGCTGAATGGACTCTGGGAGGGGCAGCAGCAGCGCTGGAGCCGGGCACTGCTCCCCTGGAAGACACCCAGAGCTTGTGGTGACAGTGAGGGGCACAACAGGACTTGCACCTTGTGTAGAGGGGTCAAATCTTGCTGGGCACATCTGCTGGCCAAGGAGTTCATGGGGGACAGCTTTGGCCTCACTGTGGAGATGGAGCCGGGTCATTCCTTGGAGCTGGGTCATTCCTTGGGGCTGCGTCATTCCTTGGGGCTGGATCATTCTTTGGAGTTGGATCATTCCTTGGCAGTGGGTCATTCCTTGGAGCTGGGTCTTTCCATGAGGCTGGGTCGTTCCTTGGAGTTGGATCATTCTTTGGGGCTGGGTCATTCCTTGGGGCTGGGTTGTTCCTTGGAGCTGGGCCATTCCTTGGGGCTGGATCATTCCTTGGGGCTGGATCATTCCTTGGGGCTGGGTCATTCCTTGGGGCTGGGTCATTCCTTAGGGCTGGGTCATTCCTTGGGGCTGGGTCATTCCAAGGCAGTTCTCATTTCCTCCCAGGAGCCCCTGTTCCCTGCTGGAGCTGGGCTCTCCTGAAGGTGTTTGTTTCCTGGTGTTAAGTCCTCGGCTCTGAAGTTATTTTAATGGGCATATTCCTGCATTTCTGGCACCATCTGCTCCTCTCTCTGATTACTGATGCAGGGAGGGATTAAGAGAAAGTCTTTTCCCTCCTTTAGCAGGAAGGGAGTTATTAGTGCTTCAAACACACACCCCGAGTCTGTTCAGCCTGCCCAGCAGCAGCTGGCATTTCCTCTCTGCCTTTCCCTCTGCGACCTGGGGGAGGAAATCTAATTGGGGAGTGGAGATCCAGGGCTGGGAGCTGTGCTGGGAATTTGGTTCTGTTTTCCCAGGAGTTTGTTGGGTGTCCCGGATCCGAGGCTCTCTGCAGGTTCTGTGGTCAGCAGAGCTGGGGCTGGCTCTGCAGTCCTTGCTGGGAATGTCCTGGGAGTCACACATGGATGGAGCAGGAAGGGGAGGCAGGGAACTCTCCAAGTTCACATCTGCCTTTTGTGGAAAGCAATTCCCATCCCCTGTATGATTGTTATTCCATCCCACACAGAGAAGGTCAGGCCCAGCCATGAGAAGGAGGCTGGGACTGAGATCTCAGCCGGGCCCAGGAGTGCCTGGAATCCCAACGAGCGCCAGCAAGGGGGAGATGCCATCAATAAAACATCCCCTGTGACAAATTAAAGGGAACAACAACAGGTGCCGCAAAGAGGTCGAACCATCTCCAAAATCTCACCCTCAGCTTTGGTCCTGATTTTTTTTTTTTCCAGCCAACTTGATCACCCAAAGTGTAGAAAGGTGGTAAACAAGACTGACAAGAGGTTTTAACAGCTGCATCACAATTCCCTGCCAGCTCTACTCTGAGTGGGTTTGTTCCTTTTGTGCATGCCAAGCCATTCCTTGGCTACATTAAGCCCATATGGATAGAATTCCTGGCACTGGAGTATAGCATGGAATGGGTGTGGCATGACACCTGGCATTACAGGCAGGTCTGGCAGAGACCTGCACGTGTCCTGGGATGGACTGGGGCTCTGCAGTGAGGTACATCCCATAATACTCATACTAATGGGGGGAAACGTCTCCAGCTCTCCAAGTGTTGGGAAAATGTCTGATGGGCAGTTCCCCTCTGTGGGATGCTCTGCAGTCCATGTGGGTCCATGTCAGCCTGATCCTCTGAGGCAGTGGTGTGAAAGTCCAAGGAGGATTTTGGGCAAGTCATCCAGGAAAGAGAGCAGAGCCCTTGGCTGCAGCAGGTCATGGACAGCTACACTTGGACGTTGAGTGACACAGGACAATGTGGATGGGCTTTCCTGGGGGCTTTGTGCCGTTCTGCACTGGTCACCTCTCTGGTGGAGCTGGTGGCAGCTGTGACATCAGTCAGCTCAGAAAGTCACCGTGTCCAGGCTGGTGGCCAAAGCCCAGCATGGAAGAAAAGTACCAGGAATCATTGCAGATGCAGGGCTGGACTCGGGATTCAGCCTGAAGGACTTTGGGGTAATAGGAAATGCAGGGCTGGCTGTGGCTGGTTTAACACTGGCAGCCTGGCTGGTATTTCCTGGCACACGTGTTTGCTGAAAGGTCAGTACACAATCTCACAGCTCCTCCGCACATTTTTCGGGGGCCTGGAGTGAGCAGTGCTGCTCACTCACCCGGGGCAAGCAGAGAAACCATTCATCAGCAGAAGCAGTTAAAAGAAATACTCTGAGCTGCTTGGACTAAACACAGACAGCAGAGGTGGGTTCAAAGCTCCTGCTTCTGGTTTGAAGCCGGCTTTTCCTGGAGGGGTCAGCAGGAGATGGAATAAAGATAACAACATCTCAGTGCAGGGAGTGTGTGTCCAGCGAGGCTCAGTCAGGGAAAAGAGGAGCAAAAAGGGGAGGAGGAGAGGAGAGGAGAGGAGAGGAGAGGCGAGGAGAGGAGAGGAGTGGAGGCGCCTACC
>VXBN01007125.1:119538-200239 GCA_013397395.1 Sinosuthora webbiana | reverse complement strand
AGAGGAGAGGAGAGGAGAGGAGAGGAGAGGAGAGGAGAGGAGATCCATCTGCTCACACTCCCTGGATGCTCTGGAGAGAGAAGTGGGCACTTTGATTCATGTGCCCAGCTGCTGGTGGCCACTTTAGAGGAGAGACATCACTCTCCTGTCTACCAGCAGGGCCAGCAGTGCTTTTGAGGCTCCCAAAGTGACTCGAGCAGGGTAAACATGAAGTCTGTGTTTAGCCTGATAACTCCCATCCACCTGGGAGGAGAGATGGATTGGAGCAAAGGGGACAAGAAGATGTCACACATGGAAATTCCTTCTATTCCTTTATAGACTGGGTCCTGCAGCACGAATAGATGGTGTGACAGAGCACTGTGAGACTCTGGGAGAGAGCTGGAGAGCACTCAGCCAGTGGTGAGCAGTGGGAGGGCAGCTGGACACGGTGTCCCTGTGCTGGATGGCTTGTCCCTGGCAGAGCCAGCTCTGTGTGTGGTGCACACCCAGCCCAGCAGCCCAGCCTGGCTGCTCCCCCTGGCCATGCTGCTGGCCTTCCCAACATCCCTGTGAGGCCAGATTTCCTTGATCTGAGGGGTTTTTGGCAGGGATGGGGAGGATGGGTCAGTCTGGGTTGAGCTCCTGTCAGTGACGTGAGGAACAGGCTCGGCCTGAGCAGAGATCAGCAGAAATCTCAGAGCTGGCTTTGCCACAGTGGGATAACTCAAGCTAAGAAAGATTTCTTTCTTTCTTTCAAGGAAAGAAATTTTCTTTCTTTCAAGGAAAGAAAATGAGCTGAACCCCAGCACTTGCCATGTTCTGTACAGCTGTGGGGTGTCTGGAGCTCACTTTTGACCTTTCAAGTCCCATAAAAATTCACATGGACCCTGCTGGAAGCTCCATCCCAACAGCCCCTTTGAGCCCTCAGCAGCAGGGTCACCCCTGAGCTCCCCAGCAGTGACCTGAGCAGCCCATCCTCACCAGCATCACCAGTGTCACCAGTGTGACCAATGTGACCAGTGTCACCAGTGCTAACTGGGCTGGAATCTGCAGCACTCTCAGTCTGTCCTCAGCAGTGTGACCAGTGTCACCAGTGTGGCCAGTGCTACCTGGGCTGGAGTCTGCAGCATTCTCAGCCCATCCTCACCAGTGTGACCATTGTGACCAGTGTGGCCAGTGTCACCAGTGTGACCAGTATGACCAATGCTTCTTGGGCTGGTGGCTGCAGCATCCTCAGCCCATCCTCACCATCCTCAGTGTCACCAGTGTGCCCAGTGCTACCTGGGCTGGAGTCTGCAGCACTCTCAGCTCATCCTCACTAGTGTGACCAGTGCGACCAGTGTGACCAGTGTGATCAGTGTCACCCATGTCACCAGTGCTACTGGGCTGGAGTCTGCAGCATCCTCAGCCCATCCTCACCATCCTCAGTGTGACCAGTGTGACCAGTGTCACTAGTGCTGCCTGGGCTGGAGTCTGCAGCACCCTCAGTTTGTCCTCACCAGTGTGACCAGTGTCACCAGTGTGGCCAGTGTTACCTGGGCTGGTGGCTGCAGCACCCTCAGCCCGCCCTGTCACCCCCTGGCACTGGGGCCCTGCTGTGGCCCTGGCTCAGCCCTAGCGAGCTGTGCTCCTTCAAGCATGTGCAGGGCGGATTATCCGGGAGCAGCAGAGCTCTGTGACCTCCGGGGCTCTGCTGTGGGTCGGGCAAAGCTGAGCTGCGCCGGGAGCGACGCTGCCACAGCAGGACCCGAGTGTGAGAGTTTCTCCTCCCCGATAATCGTCGGAGTGATTTCCTCTGCCTGCCAAGGTGCTGTGCAGCTCTGGGGAAGGCTGTTCCCGAGATGTCTCCCTGGTTCCTGCGGCTGCAGACAGCGCAGATCCGCCAGAATCGGTGTCGGGAGCCGCTCAGCTGCGTGCTGCCCCTGGGGCTGGGCACTGCTCCGAGGAGCTGAGCCATCCCTAATTCCTCTCTGCCTAAAAGGGGCCTCGCTGCCGGCTCCTCTCAGGCAGCTCAGAGTGAGGTTTTCATTTAAAACTTCCTCCAAGTGAAGGTTACAAACAGCCGCATAATGAAGAACACGAGGGGAAAAAAGCACCACAGAGATTTTTTTTTTCCCCTCTCTTGTTTTGACCTCCCAGTTTTGAAATGTTATCAAAACACTGAAATTTGAGGAAAATTACATCAAATGAAGACTTTTTGAATCCACGCTGATTTCCCCAAATTATTCTTTTCAAAGTGGGGTAGAAAATAAACATCACGGAAAAAAAAGAATCAAAGCCTCTGATATTTGAGAAGTGAAACATTTCCTATCACCAGTTTGGAACAAATTATTTAAAAGCCTGCTGGATTTCCATTAAAAAAAAAAACCACACTCAGATCTTGAAATACATCACTGAATAATAATTCATTTAATTCTGGGTCAAAGAAACGTCTCAGAAAACGCAGTGGCAAAGCGGTTTAATTTTATTAGGGGTAAAATCTGAGTCCAGCTCCATGGGTTTGCCTCTGGAATCACCTTTTTAAACTCAGCTTGGAGCATCCTTGGCTCGTGCCGTGCCGGTGAGGTGACACAGCCCTGGGCGAGCTGAAATGGGCGGTTTGATTTACGGAAATAGCTTCAAATCAATTGTTCTGCTCCTCAGCTCATTCCTGATTGCGGCGTCAGGAAAGCCCGGAATCCGTGATGAATTCCAGTAATCACATTGCAGCTGGCGGTGACACCCACAGTGACACCGGACACCAACTATCAGCTCCCATTTCGTGTTCCCAGAGCCTGGAACGGGCTCCTTGGTGGCCAAAAACACATCCCCTGCCCCCGGGCACGCAGAGCTGGATCCGTTTCCGCAGCACTTTGGAAGAAAAAGATCAATTTCCAAGGGATGTTGTATCCTGGGAAGCAGCCAAGAGGCTTCTCCTAACTGTGATTGTGCTTGACACTCATAATGAAACAAAATTCAGATCACTGCAATAAATTTCCAAACTATGAGTCTCCAAAAAAAAGAAAAAAATAAAGAAAAAAAAAAAAGCAAAAAAAAAAAAGCTTAGCATTTCCCACAAGGCCCTACAAATTCAATCTGCATAAGCTCCAAAGTAAGTGTATTTTCTACCTTAAACTAATACTTGGCAGCAACTTCCAATTGGCTCATTTAATTAAGTTGCTGTGCAGATCCCATTTTAATGTATTTAGTGCCGCTAAAATGACAGGCATACTGATCAAGGGGATTGTATTTTATTATTTTTATGCCTCCTTTTTAATTTAGGCTCAGATTTCTTCTCCTCCTCGCCGTGTTTGCTCCTCCGAGTGCACGTCTTCGGGGTGTGATGCAGCAGAGCACCCAAAACCAGCCCTGAGGGGAGAAGGGAGCGGGGCATGAAATGAGGGAGTGAAATCAAGGCAAATTAATTCGGGCACAAGGGTGTGCTGGATCAGGGAGGAGTGACATGGGGTGACACCTCCCTAATCTCAGAATCAGGGAATCACAGGATGGGTTGGGATGGGAGGGAGTTTGAAGCTCATCTTGCTCCATCCCTTTTCCATGGTGGGGGGATCTCCTTTCCAGCAGCCTCTTGTCCCTTTGTGGTTGCCAGAGGGTGATGCCTTGGAATGGCTGCCTGAAACAGAGGCTAGGCAAGATAGGAGAATAAAAGTTTTCTCTTATTTATTAAAGGTATTTATTAAAGGCCTTCAATAGGTCCACCCTGGGCATTTAAAAGCCTCCCAGAGGCTGTACCCAACATGGACAATGGCCACGAGTTTTTCCACATTTTATAAGTTTGATCCATTCACATATCAGGGGTTAATCTTCCCAATTACAGCTTCAAATAATGAAGTCATTTACTCCAAGTTTGCCCCCCCACCAGTTCACTGTTTTTTATATTTTTCAGGGCCTGAGACAGTGAGGTGTCCTTGATTTTCAGGCCTAGAGAGGAATGGTTTTGTCTGATTAAAATGGGAGGACAGCAGCTGACAGGCCATGGAGTTTTAGTACAGGATTTGAAAAATATAAAAGCTAAGTCCTAAGGCATCACAGGGACACTTTCCACTAGCCCAGTCTGTTCCAAACCCCATCCAGCCTGGCCTTGGACACCTCCAGGGATGGGGCAGCCACAGCTTCTCCAGGCACCCTGTGCCAGGGCCTCCCCACGAACCTCCTCTTGTTCCCAGCAAGAAACACGAGGAATTGGTGGCTTCTTGCACAGTTTTGAGAGTATTGGTGAAAAGTGAGACAGTTCCCCAAGGCTGGGGGCAGGCAGGAGGCTTTTCCCAATGGAAAGGAGGCATTTCAGTCCACTTTGTGTGCACGTGGCTCTGCCTGGCACAATTTTTTAGAACCTATTTATTTCCAAGCAAATCTGAAAAAGGGCTGAAGAGCTCAGAGATGTGAAATTCTCACGTGTTTGGTGAAAATGGGCAGCAGAGAAAGGAAAAGATTGAGGAAAAGGTTTGGAGTGAAGGCCCCTTGTTAGACCCTGGGAAATCTGCACGGGGGAGCCACAGGAACACGGGGTTACTGTTTGTCCTCCCCTCAAGCGATTTTTCTGTGTCCCTGCCTTTCCTGAGGCTCCTCCAGCCTCCCCAGTTGCCCTGAGTGGTCCCACATTGGTGGGTTGGGCAGTGCTGGGTGCTGACAGAACAGGGAACAGCCGAAAGGCAAAGCTGTCTGTGGGCAGGCAGGGAGGAAAGGGCTGGGCTGATTTACAGCTCGGGCACGGCTGAAATCCTCATCTTTGGGCTGCTGGGAGAAATCACCTGACTGACCTTGCAGGCTCTGTGCGTGCTCTGAGGGCAGGGAGTGGGAGAGGGATTGCACAGAGCGGTCCTGAGATGGCTGTGGTGGCCCTGCTGTCACTCATCCTGCAGAGCTCCCCCCTGGAAGTGGTTAAAAGGGGGTTCTTGTGAGTAATTGCAGTTGTCAGTAACTGGGGACAGAATTCCATGGCAGCCTCTGGGATCTGCTAATGGAGCTTCTCCTGGCTCCAGCAACCCATGTCTGATCTCACAAACACGGAGATATTTTTATAAAAATGGGTCCTATCTGGGAGGAGGAATAGATGTGTTGTGTTACCAGTTCTTTTTCTCATACTTTGTGTTGGAGCATCTTTTGATTTTCCTGTGATTACCTGAACCAATTTTCAGTTATTTTCCCCTACCTGTGGTCCATTTGCTTCAATCCTCTGTCCTTACACGGAGAAGATTTTTTTTCCCTTTCTTTGCTTTAAGCCTTGAAGTTAATTCCTCCCTCTCTCTCTCTCCCTGCAAGGATTTTCTCCATGAAGCTTTTGTGGACGTGACAATTTCATCTTTTACCGAGCGCCACTTTGACATCACCTGAACCACAAAAAACTCTCAGCTGCCCTTGCCAGTCCCACTCTCCCTCAAATCCTGCCCAAGGTAGTGAATTACCCACGGCCCAGAAAGCCACAAAGACTTAGGATTGGGCTCAAATCATGTCTCTGCTTGATGGATCCTTCCCTAAACCCCTGAAAACTCACGGCAGAACGGAAGGGATCTCACGGTTTATATTCTGCTTTCATTTGCAAGTGGCTTATAAAAGATTAATAAATGATTAATAGGCATTAAAGACACGAGGAGCATAATTTAGCAGGTGATTATAAGCATGTCAGGAGAAGGCATTACAGAATATTATGAGCAACCTATTGACTGTTTGGGCTTTCCAGTAATCTGTAAGCATTGATTAGTCATTCATTAAAACACCAATTAATAATTTCCAAACGTTCTATCATCTATTTTTGTGAACACTTGACAGAAATCCAGAAGCAACCAGAAATGGTATGTGTGAAAATAGTGCCTTTTTTTCCACAGTCAGCCCTAGGAGGTTTTAGAGCCAGAGGTGCCAAAATTCAACCCTGATCCTTGCCAGGAGGGCCCTCCCTGTTCTCCAGGACAGCAGGAATGACACCAGGGCAGAACCAGGATCCCCACAGAGCTGCTGCTGCTTCCACCCGGACAGCAGGAGGTGACTCCCAGTCTGGTTTGCACTTTCCAAAGAATTTTTATGTTGAGAATAAACAAGTGAGAAAGAAGATGTTTTTTTCCTTAAGATTCTAATCTTGTCCAGCCCTTGAGCTGTGAGCCGAGTCAGTGTTACCTGTGAACCCTCAGAGACGGAGGAAACATTTTCCAGGAGCAGCTTCCTCATCCCTGTCCCATCTTAGTGTTAAGCTTGTCCATTGGGGTTATTTGAGAGCAGTCAGGAGCTGCTTTTAATGAATCCCCCCTGACTCACATGGATTTTTTTGTTTTGTTTTGAAACAGCACATTTTAAAAACTGGATTTGGTCATTTCAGATGCTTTTCCCCCCCTTCCCTTGGTCTGAGCACGCATTTCTTTTCTAAAAAGAGGGAAAAACAAACTCAGGAATGAGTGGTTTCTTTGCTGTCCCTCAGGGGTCAAATCAGAAACCTGCAGGATTTGGGTGACAATCTCTCTGTGCCGCTGTCACAGCCCTCGTGTGGGGTCTGTCCCCCCCTGGACCCGCTCTCACCCCCGTCCCTGTTTTCCATTCTGCTTGAGGCAGTGCCCCTCTCACACTGCTGACACCTCGTGTGCTGCCTTCCCTCAGCTCCCCTCAGGGTCTGAACCCTCCACCTGGAGCACGTTTGGAGCACAAAGACCGTTCCCATCCCGGAGAGCTCAGTCTGGGCTGACAGGCAAAGGGGACACGAGGGACACGGGGCCCTGCATGGGACACAGCCACCCCTGGGACAAGCCAGCTCCTGCTTTGGCACTGGCTGTGTTTTCCAGCAGCAGGGATTTTTAAGGAGGGATGTGCAGGGGGCTTCGCAGGTTTGTGCACAGGATGAGGAACTTTTCTCCCCGTGGTGTCCCCCGGCCCCTGACTGAAGGGAAGCTGGCAGCCACGTGCCCCCCTTGCAGCCTGCATTTTGAGTGCTTTTCTCTGTTTGGGCTGGCGTGGGCCAATTACCAGCTCCATCCCCATGGAATGCTGCCCCTTTACAGCTCCTCACTTAATCGATTTGGATGAAATCTCCCTGAAAATCCTGTCTCTTTTCTTGCTCTTTTTTTTTTCTCCCCCCTTAATGCAGCCTGCTCTAATACCTCACCAATCCTCCTTCAGATCCCAGCGTAGCCCATTAGTGTGTTTGTACTGTAAGATTTCCTTCCTTTCCCAGAATGCAGGAGAAATAATTTCACGGTGTTTTTCCATCTCTGAATATTGACAGAGATGCTGCTGAAAGGGGCTCTCTGTTCCTGCTTGTACCTCTTCACACTTGAGCTCACACTCTTGTTATTCAGCACTTAACGGCTCCCCCCCTTCCCAGGATGAGTGCTAATTGGCCAAAATTAAGCGCAGAGAGATGAAATATCCTTCACACCCCATATTCATGCCCCCCATCCCAACTTCTCAACCTGCTGGTGTTCCAATTAATCCAGTTCAGCGATCTAAATGGCTCCACATCACTCCTGACCCCCTCTGCAGGTTCCCAGGCTCTCGGAGAGATGCTTTAGCAGCTCCCTGTCGGTTTTGTTTGCTTAATATTTGCTAAATGCTGCCACTTCTTGCAGGTCTTGGGGTGAAGTGGTTTGATCCTTGCTCCTCTGTTTTCTGGATGCTCCTGTTCAGGGCAGGGTTAGTCATTGTTTCTGGAGGTCAACCCCCATCCTCCTGCTGTTTCCAGAACATTCCCTGTCAGGAAACCTGGTCTGAAGCACAATCCAAATTTGAAGCCTCTCCTGTCATTTCCTGGCGGTTCTTCCCAGGTCCTGCAGGTGCTTCAGAGGCATCCAGAGATGTGGCTGGAGCTGAGCTGCTGGTCTGGCCTGTGTGGCTGAAAAAGCTCATGGAAAACATCACAAGAAGAAAAATCTTCCTGGCTCTCGGCTCTCCAAACCTGGTGGGGACTGTGGGGTTCGTTGCCACCCCTTTGGCTCATACCTGTTCTCCCTTTTCAGCCCTTATTCCCCCCAGCTTTCCCTGTGAGCCTCTCCAGGGTGTTTCTGCAGGTGAACTCTTGCTGGGTGAGCTCTGCATCTCAATTTCTCCCTCTCCCCCAGCAGGGCTGTAAGGAAATAATCTGTGTGCCAAATGTGATCCTGGGGGAAGGCAGCATTAGCTGCACTGAGGGATCTTTACTGAGGGCAGTAAAGAACCAGAACCAAAGATGATTTCTTGTCCTGACCCAGATTCCTCTGGGAACCATGTGCACACCCCATAGATTTTCAGTTCCCACCATTAAACAGGCTAAAGAGCAGTGAGGATGTGTCCACTGCAGAGGATCAGCCATGGATCCTGTGTTTAGAGTCAGGCTGGAGAGAAACACCACCCAGCACTCCACAGTTCTGTGCTGTCCCCACACCAGCAGAACTCTTCTGCGAGATGGGACTTGTCCTCTGGTGCCCAAATATAACAGGGAAGGGGTGTGGGAGTGTGTCCCAATTCTCTGCACAGCCCAGCTCGCCTCAGGCTCAGCTGGAAGCAGCTCTCACCTTTCCCCATCCCTATTCCAAGTGGTTCATCCGGCAGGGAGGCCCATTCCTCACACAGATGACCGCACTGACAGCCGTGCCACCGAGTGCTCCCTCTCTCATATTTCACTCCTTTTGTTCTCCTGGGCTGCACTGGGCAGAGCTGCTCTTTCCCATGCTGCTGGGAAAGCTCTTTTTTTCTTTTTTTTTTTTTTTGCCTCTGCTGTGCAGTCAATAATCTAGTGAAATCAGAACTATCCATTTGCCTTGTTCCTATCAGTCTAACTCGGTGCTGTTATTGAATCTCTCTGTCGAGCTCGCTGCTGGCTTTGATCTTTGTCGCCGTAGCACCTGACCGTCACACAAATATATATGGAGGACGTGGTCTCCTTGGCTCGGGAGATTTATCTCTCTCTGTTGGTTTGGTCAGCAGAGGAGGGGAAGGAAAAAAAAAGAAAAAAGACAGCGGCAAGGAGAGAGACAGATGGTGTGAGATCCAGGGAAACTGAAAAGGCAGCTCGAGGATGGATAGGGGAGGAGAGGAGGAGGAGTGAGGGAGGGAAGCAGCTGCAGGAAAAGCCTCTCAGGACTGACGGGGTTGGAGAGGCACGAGGGCTGGTGGTGGTGGAGAGGAGGGCCCTGCCCTGCCCTGAAGAGCTCGTTTAGGGGGGAAGGAGGAGAAGAGGAATTTCAGACACCACCAGACAAGTCTGAGGGGGCGGCTAATGAGATCACATGGGGTCAGAGAAAGTGCCAGCGGTTTAAGGCAGCGGCTCCTTCCTGGGAAGCTGTTTAATCAAAAATATTGCGTCTTGTCAGGAGCTGATGAACCAAAGTCAAAATAGGCCCGTTATTATGTAAATCCCTGGCCAGCCTGCTGCGACAAGACAGGCCAGAGCTGGGCTGGGCCGTGGCTGCTGCTGTGCTCGCTGACAAACACGGGGACAAGGCGGCACGAGGGACAATGGGCCCTGCATGGGACACAGCCACCCCTGGGACAAGCCAGCTCCTGCTTTGGCACTGGCTGTGTTTTCCAGGAGCCGCAGCAGCAGGGATTTTTAAGGAGGGATGTGCAGGGGGCTTCGCAGGTTTGTGCACAGGATGAGGAACTTTTCTCCCCGTGGTGTCCCCCGGCCCCTGACTGAAGGGAAGCTGGCAGCCACGTGCCCCCCTTGCAGCCTGCATTTTGAGTGCTTTTCTCTGTTTGGGCTGGCGTGGGCCAATTAGTGGCCATCACCCCGTCCCCAGGGCAGCCCCTCACTGCTCCTCATCCTCATCTCTTGGAGTTCTATAAACTTACAATTTGGGGTTTTGTAAATACTGTAATACTGTAAATACTGTAGCTAGATAAGAGATAATAAACGTTCCAAGTCCGAACTCGAGCTTGGCGTTTCCCGAGTATTTTCCACCCTGACCTTGGCAAGGGAGAAAAGGAAGCCCAAACCATCACAGTCATCCTCCTCCTCATCCTCCTCACAGCACTGATCCCTCACCTGGGCACCTCCAGCCCCTTTTGTCTGCCCCAAAGCCAGCCCAGCCTGGCCGTGTGGGATCTCTGAGGGAAGGATCCCCTCCCAGCCCTGCTGGTGGTGAGGAGGAGGTTCTGCCAAGGCAGCTCCTGCCATCCGAGGGGGATTTGTCCTGCTGTGCTATCAGCAGCCCTGTTCTGCAGGCAGGGCTTGAACCCAGAGCCTTTTATCCCACAGGAGAAGCTCAGCCTCTGGATTATTGCTACTCCCTCGCCTCTCAGCATCTTTTGCTTCTGACATGCTCTTACACTTCTTTTCTTCCTTGATTTTAGGAAAATACTCAGAAATAGGTTTCTTTTCCCTTTCCAGATCACTGAAGACTTGTTAGGTAATCTGTGGGTCGGGGTTTGGTGGTTTTTTTTAGGTTTAAGGTTTTTTTAAGTCTGTCACTTCTCAGGCCCTGCCATCCTATGGAAAATCAGCATGAATGCAATTAGCAGCCACATCTCAGCCTTTGTCACCTGTGCCAAGTCCCCGTGCTTGGCTGAGCTGCTGAGATAAGGTGTTGGCAGCTCAGGTGGTGAGATTCAGCCTCCAAGAAATCTCAGCACAGAGCATCCACAGCAGGGATGAGAGACCCCAGCGTGAGAAGGATGGAAATGACAGGGGAACCCAGGCAGCCCGAGCTGCAGTGCTTTTTATCCAATTCCAGCCTCCAAAACTACTCTAACAGCAGAATTTCCAGACCACTCCTGATCCTTTTACAGCCCCTGTAAAAGACACAGCTCCAGTCCTGGTGGCTTTTATCAGACCAGTTTGGGGAGAGGGTACCAAAATTTTCTCAGCAGATGCCAAGACCCTCCTAATAAAAATTCACATCCAGATCTTATCCAGGTGAAATCCCACTAATCCAAGCAGAGTGTGATGGTTCCTGGCCCGAGTCTGGTCCCATGCAGAGTAGAGGGTGCCAGTGAGAAAGAGGTTAACCCAGGCAGCAGGTTCTGAGCAGCTGGCAAGGATCAAGGAAAAGCTCTTTAGCAGAGGGCAGTTAGAGAAGGAAACTAAGGAGCCTTTTTTTTTTCCAAAGGATATAGCTCTGGGAAGTCTAGGAAATTAGGCAGGACAGGTTTCCAGCAACAAATTCTCAGCAGGGAGCAAACTGAACTAGGTTCTGAGGCAATGCCAATGCCAGAGTGAACAGAGGAGCTAAACTTGCATACAAATTCTGTGCGTGCCTTTCATTCCCTATCCGTGTCTCTCCCCCTGCCTGCCAATCGCGCTCCCAGTTAATAACTCGATCTGTGAGATGAGTGGTAGGAGGGAGGGAGCAGGGCACTGAGCTGGCAGAAAAGATCTCCATCATCTTCAGCAGAGCCTTGGAGGACCCACGAGGCAGAAGATGATCAGAAGGGATCCGGGGATTAGAGAGGGGAAAAGTTGAGCGGTGCTGCGGCTGCAGAGCCAGGCTGAGGGCACTGCAGGCACAGGGTCAACGCTCCCTTCCTCTGGGACACAGCTGGGACACTGCACTCAGCCCTGCACACTCCTCACTGACACACTTGGGAAGTCCAACAACGTTATGTGGGAGTGACAGGGAGTTCAAAGGGTCTGATTAACAAGGAGAGATTCCAAACATCTAATTATGTACGGCTTGGCAAAGTAATAACTGCGAGGGACAGGATAAGTGTCTGCATATTGAGAGAGGATAAATACCACAGATGGGTAATATTAATGTGCAGCGACTCAAGGGAAAGTCTTAATAAGAGGAGAAGTCTCTGTGGTTATCAGAAAATATTCTTACATCTGGTGCATTAGGCAGCAGTGTAGTTTACTGTGGAGAGGGGTGAAATCAGCTGGGAATTGTAGATCTGGGGAAGCTGCAGCGGTGCGAAATATAACGAGGGGAAGCATCCCGTGGTGGGCTGCAGGAGAACAAGGGCTGTGCATGTTCTCCTCCATTAATGTGTCAGTGTGAATCTTTTGCCACTTAGGTTCAATTTCAGTAACACATCTGTGTGACAGGAGACTTGGCTTTGTGTCAGATTGCCACTGGATGTCAAACAATTCCATGGATTTATGCCAGTCAAGTATTTGTTCCCGTTCCTTCAGCTTTCCCTCCGGTCCCCAAGTGGATCCATCATTAAAATCACTCTGTGCTCTCCCAAGCTGGGAAGTTCAATGGAAGCCCAAACCTTGACGTAGTGACACAGTTTAATGAATCCCAGGGCTGGAAATAGCTCAGGCTGCTCTCCAAAGGTCTGGGCTCCCAAGGGATGGAAAAACCTTCAAAGGGGACTCACATTCCCCTTGTCCCGTGGGCCCCTGGCCCGGCTACACATAATTGCAGCCACTTTGGCCAGAGCATTGTGAGGTGGGGCCACCAGAAGGGCCAGACCCTCTCTGTGCTGAGCCCTGTGATCCTTTCACAGCCTCTGTAATTCCCATAAATATCCCTGGGATATTTCAGCTCTTGCTGCAGCACATCGTGCCCTTAAAGGTAGGAGCCTCAGCGCTGGCTAAGGTGGCACCTTGTCACACTTCGAAAGAGAAAGAATAAAATAACAAAAATTTAAATTAATAAAATAATTANATTAATAAAATAATAAAAATTAGTATAAAATAATAAAATATAATAATATAATTAAAAAGGGGCAACCCTGTGGCAGCTTCCCAGCTCCCTTAAAGGCAGCTTGGCAGCTGTGTGGAAAACAGCCATGTGAGAGGCATGTGCTCCACGGAGCAGAGCAGGGCTGCACACCAGAATTAGCACCAGCTGTTACCAAAGGTTCTGAAGGCCAGGCTTTTATCTGCTCTGCACGGGAATTGGCAGCAGTGAATTCGGGTTTCCAGCCCTCAGCTGCAGTTTGAGGAGGCCGTGGCACGTTTTAAATTAATGGAGGGGTTGGGGGAGGGATCAAATTAGGGCTTTATCAGCATAAAAGAACTTGAAACACAAAGTTAAACTCAAAGACTAAGGGGCTGATTCTAATTCATCGAATATCCCCACCGCTCACAGTCCCTAATGAAAACATGTGTAACAAGCCTGCAGGGTTAATTTTACAGGGGGAAAAAAATTCCAATAAAGCTCCGTGAGATTTTCATGTTAAATTAATGTAAGGGATGCTTAAAAGCCTTTCTAATTAGGCATTGTTATTAACAGGAATGTCAGGTGAAGGAAATCAACCCCTGAGCTGACATTTCACTCCCGTGAACTTCCAAGTTGGTGTTTAATCCCTCGCACGTGGCAGCTGCATTACAACGGGGTCGTGGCTTTTCCAAACGTGTTCCTGAGCCACTCCAGTGTTCCCTGAGTGAGGATTTTGCCAAGCCAACCCTCCCTGCCACGAAGCATTCGCTGTTCTGTCAACCTGTTGGGAGGAAAACGATGTATAAATAAAGGAACTGAGAGAAAAAGAGGGAAAAAAAAACCCAAAACAACCCCCAAAACAAACAGGGAGAGAAGTGTGGTGACTTTGGGAGCTGAGATGATTCCTTTTCTGGAGACGTGTCCTCGAGGGACTGCCACAAGACGTCAGCTGTGCTGCCTCGTGGTGGGTGGAATCTGTCTGCCTTCAGCTGGATGTGTCTTCCAGAGGAAACAGGATCGCAGCTGAACGCGGATCAACACACTTCACGGGAGCTGGGGCTGCTGCTGGAGCAGCACCCACCCACACGGGTGTCACGGAGGCAAAACTGCCACCCTCCCGTGCCACTGCAGCTGCTGGAATGATGGATGTGGCAGCCACAAATCCTTCAGGCGTGGGAAGTCCTGTGTGCTTCACTGCAGGGTCCAGAGACCTCCTGGCACTCCAGGCACAGAGCCGAATCAGACTGGAAAGGGTTCGGAGGAAGGGAAGAAGGGCACTTTTATTTCATTAGGAGGGGAAGCTGTGGCAAACAACTCACCTCGAATCCTCCCAACAACTCACATCAAGTCCTCCCTCCTTCCTGGTGCTGCTGGTGGAACCAGGAGTCTGCTCAGGCTCTGCCAGCCCCTGGCCTCGTGCCTGGTTCACAGGGTTGTTCCTCCTCTCAGGGCTCTGTGTGTGCAGTCAGGGAGAACTGGAGGTGTCTTCAGGTCCGTGGGACACCTGCTCCACACATCCCTGCTTGGTCAGCCACGCACAAAGCTCACACAGACCCCTCACAGCGAATTTGAGCAGCAGATGAGGATTCCTGAACAGGTTTTTGTCCTTTTTCCCCAGCTCTGCACACGAGAGAAAAAGAGGGAAAAAAAAAGTTTCCCATTCCTCTGTCTCAGCTGCAGCCACACTGTGCTTGTGCTCTCCCCGCACAGGAGCTGGCTACAGGTGATGCTTTACTCAACTCTCTTTGCCCTTGGGAATCTCAGACTGGCCACAGGAATCTCTGGGATTTCACTGCCTTTTCCACCTTCCCATTTTTGCAGCCTGCCCACAGTGGTGAGCTTCTTCTTGTCTCTCTTCATTACTGCTGCACCACCACCAGAACCATCCCAATGTTTTTCTTCCAGCTTGCTTCTGGCCCTTTACCTTTGGAGATGTGTTTCTACATCTCCCATCTGCATCTCACACAATTCTTCCCCCCCCGCCCCCAAGTTTGTTTGGAGCTAAAAATTCTCAGAGGAAAAAACAACAGTTGTTTCTGCTCAGTGTTTGGGCCTTAATTTCTCTCCTCATCAGAATCCTTTTAATTAATGCCTATAGGAATTTAATCTGTCTGCCTTGTTGATATTTCTGGCTGTCAGGTGCTGAAAGAAACGTTCAGAACCTTATCGGTGCACAAACACGCATTTCAGCTGGTCTTTGCTCCTGTGTTTGCCTAATGGCTTCTTTTAAGATTTCTGCCCTCATTTCTTATCTCTTTCCATAGCCAGTTCCTTGGCAGGTTAAGGAATGCCGGGACAGGCCACTTCCATTTCCTTTGGCTTGAGTTTTGGATAAATTAAGCTGAGTAAAGAACAAACCCTGCTCCTGGAGCCTCTTCCCTCGTACTCCCAGGGGAGCTGCTCAGCTGTGGTGTCACCAAGGGATTTCTGCTGTTTGTCTGCAAATTCCTGCAGGAATATCTGCATCCTCCCGGGCTGCTGGTGCCCATCAGCAGGAGCAGAGTTGGGTTGGGAGGATTCCATGTGGTTTCACGGGGTTTGGGAGAGGAGAATGCACGGATATGAATTACTGGTTTGTTCCTGGACAAACCTGGAGCACGTTGGCAGGGAGAGGAGGGAGGCACAAAAGCCTAATGAATTTTCCAGAGGAAGGAGGCAGATAAATCTGCCCTCACAGAGGAGTCTGACAGGAAAACTCCGTATCTCTTGTTTCTCTCATTGTCTCTCCCTCTCCATCCCCCTTTTCCTGCCCTGTGCACACCTCGGGGTCCCTTTGCACCTTTTCCCAGACCCTTCCAGCCTGCTGATCCCCTTCCACCACTTCTTTTTCCCTCTGCCAATCTCCCTTCAGCTCTTCCCCAGGGAATGGCTGAGCCTGAAAGAGCAGCATGGAAGTGCCAGTGCTCGATGATTCGGTATTGGTGAGGATTTTACCACCCTGTGTGGATTTTGAACAGCATCCATGTCCATGTGCACTCCTCCCACAGGGAGCCAGGTGGGATCCAGGGATCTCTGAGCTGGTTTTGCCGTATCCTGGTGCTCCTGGTGGGCTGGCTAAGAGGAGTGTAAATGAATGTTGCAGCTCTCTCTCCAGGTACACACTGATTTACACCAGCTGACACTGTGGCCTGTGACTCCCACACCTTCACTGAGACATTAGCACTGAAAAAGGCCTATTAATTTGGATATACTCCCCTGGGGCACAAAGGCAGAAGAATTCCCTGCCTAGTCCTGTCTACTTATTTTTCTCATTTCATTTTTTGATGAGGTCTGCACGGGGAAACTCTCCTCAGAGCCAGCTGCCTGCTTGCTATGCACAAGGTACTGCATTGCTCACAGTCCGATTGCTTTCCTCACTGAAGGGCTCACACCTAATAAAGTTCATGGCCATTCTTAAACACAGCTTTGGAATAAGATACTGCTCTGTGCTGGGTCTAGAGGAAATTCAAGGCAAACATTTTACAGATCATCAACACCGAAAATCTCCCCTGAGTAAGAAATAGTATTAGCTCCCCAAGTGGCCCCGTGCTCATGACTAACCATGGGTACACTGTTAAATCTCTTTCTGGCAGAGGCTTCCAGCTGCAGACATGGGAAGATTTCTCCTCTCAGGCTTGCAGGGATGTTAGGAGAGCAAAAAAATGGGGTGCATTCAGCAAGGGGCACAGCCCGAGTGTCACTGGTGGTGCTGGCACTGCTGCCAGTGCTGCTGCTCACAACTGCTGCACCTCCTGTGCAGGTGAGGAGCTCAGAGGGAGGGGAAATGGAATCTCCTGAGAGATCAACCAGAGATCCAAACACAACAGGGAAGAGGCTGAGCCCTCCCTGCTCCCTCGGGATCAGTGGGGTCTGTTCCAGGCAGGCTGCTCCTTTTCATGGAAGATCTGACCCCTGGCAAAGGGGCACCTGGTGTTTTTGGAGCAGAGGAACCTGGGAGCAAAGGGAGCAGACAATAATTGACCTCAGCTTTCATTCACTTGCAGCCTGGTGCTCTTATTCCCGATGCAAAGGTTTGTGTGCTCCAAAGCAGATCCAATAAAAACTCCCCCTCCTTTGTCCAAGCCTTATCCAGAGAGGCTCTCAGGCCCTGCTGCTACCTGTGCTAAGAGAAAAGGGAGTGCATTAGCACGAGGAGCAGCACACAGGCTGCCAAGTAATTCCTGCAGCAGGTCAGGAGTGCGGCTGAGTCCATTTCCTAAGGCTTTGATCCACTCTTGGAGGTTTTGGGTTTGCCTGGAGCTGGGGAGTGATGTTGCAGTGCCCTGCAAGGAGCCCAGCGTGGACTGAGAGCGCAGCCTGAGCAGGGGTTCTGCAGCCACAGCAGAGCCTTTCCTGGTGTTTTGAGCATTATCTGCACATCTGCCTGCTTTGAAGAGGCTCAGCTTGTGATCATGTCCCTCACAGGGGCCACATTTTAATTTTAGGTGTTGCTGAGCGAGGTGAGAGAGACACAGATCCGAGGCAAACCTCAGCCTGGCGAGGCTCAGGATGAAATTCAGGGCTGCCTCACAGCACTCCGTGTTTTCCAAGGGACCTTTTCAATCTGTCTGTTTCTTTCCAAATGATTTTGACAAATTGGAGAAATGGTTTGGAAGAAATTAGATGCAATTTAATAGAGATAAGTGCAGGAGTTTCCATCTAGGCAGGCATAATGAACTGTTCTCATGCACGATGCAGAAAGGCAATCCTGCAGGAAAGTCTGGGGCTCTTTTGTTGATCAAGGAGTGGATGAGAGATGCCAAGTTGCTGTGAAAAATGGCAAAGAGGGGGGTGTAGACACAAGTAGCCCGGGCAGGATATATAAAATGGAAATCTTGCTTTGCCCAGTGCTGTGGGGAGCTCAGCTGGGTGCTGGATCCAGTTTTGGGCACAACTCATCCAGAGAGTTGCAAAGCATTGGAAGAGAGTCCAGAGCAAGGACTGACTGAAGATTGGCAGGCATGGGCTGAAAAGGAAAATTGAGTAAACTGGGATGGTTTAGTCCAAAGAAGAGGAATTCATGCAAGACTAGGAATAGTTCCGAAACAGGAAAAAGGCTGATGCAAACAGAATGGGAATAATCACTTTTCCATGTCCATGGAGCACTGGGCAACTGCAATTCTAATCAAACACTTTGAGGAGCCTTCCCAAAGGAAAAGAAAGTGAAACGTTGGACAGAAAGTGTCAGAAGGGGCAGGGCCTGCATTGGAGCTGCAAGAGTGGCCTAGAGAGACAACAGCTGAAAATGGTCCAGCCACAGCAGCTCTGCATGGGGACAGCAGGCTGGGCTGGGTGACTTCATGAGGCCCCTCCAGCCCTGGGATGCAGGAACCTCAAAGTGTGACCTCACAGCTCAGTGGCCTCACTTTGGACTCACTCAGCATCCCAGTTTTTCAACTGCGTCGTGTTGTGAAGACACCACCAGCACTCTGGAGCTCTGCTGCTCCTCCTTGACCTCCCTGCCCAGCCCAGGAGAGCCTTCCTCATGGCCACAAAATGCCCAGGCCAAGAAAACATTGCCATAAAGACCAGGACCTGCTCTGGCTCCATGTCCCCATCACTGGTGGTGCCAGCCCCGTTAGGAATTCTTGGTGTCAGTGAATAATGGTGAGAGTCTTCCTCCAGCCTCAGGTGGGGGCAATCCCATGGCTGCTCCCTGTGGCCACCAGCTTTTGTTTTGCACTGGGTGAGGACAATTTTCTGAGCTACCTTTGCCACGTTCCTGCCAGGCCTCGCAAGAGAGGAGTGAATTTATTCTCTGTATTAGCCCACACTGAACCACCCAGAGCAGCCCTTGAAGGAACGGTGCTGGAGAACGTTGCTCCATCTGCTCCAGGCACAACCTTCCTGCATCTTCCCCCTCAATGCCTGCTTCCCCCTGCTTAACAGAACAAGTAATTAACGATGTTAATTTTAATCTCATTTGCTAATGAAGGCAGCCTAATTGCGCAATAATTGGCAGCAGCCTTAGCAGAAAACAGAAAACAAACCCTGCATATGTAATTCACTTTAACTTCTTTCTAATTGCCTCTCCGATGGTTTTCCATCATCAATGGTGTCTTCGGGGGATTTCGGTAATAAAGAGAAGTATGGGACACAGGAGATGGTGACACTGAGGGGAAGGAGCTGGAGTGATGGGCCAGTAGCTGCTTTTCCCCAGCTGGGAATTCTAGATTTGGATTTCTAGGCGTGCCAGAGAGGCCAAGTTAGGGCTGGATTCAACCACTGGAGTTCCATGGACTGTGGTTTGGCCAAAAAAAATCTCTTTGGCTCCTCATCCTCTTCCCAGCTGCCTGTTCTCCTGCACACCTTCCCAAGGCTCCAAACAGCAGCTTTCCAAGGAGATTTGCTCTGCTGAAGTGTTCTTCTGTCTGACCTGCTCTTCTGAAGTCCCTTTGGTTTGCACATCTCAAGATGTTTCCAAGTCCTTCACTGATCATTCCTGGATGTGTTCAGGACCTGGATTTTTACAAAAAGGGGAACTCAGGCCCAGAGGGGATCAGCAGTTGCTCCTGGAGCTCCCAGGGCTAGAAAGGCTGGCACAACCAGGAGATGGGTGGCAAGTCCTGCTGTTTCTTCAGGTTTTAGCAATTCTGGGAGGTGCCCCTGACAGTTAAGTGCTTTTTTTAATGGTCCCTTTGGACTTGCTCCATGGATTTGCTGCTCCTCTCAGCGTTTCTATTCCCTTCTCTAGCATCCACCAGCTCCCTCCCCAGTTCCACCTCAGTTCATCTGCTGCATTGTCTTCCTCTCTAATTAGCTCCTTCCTGAGTTGTTTCTTTCATCTGTGCAATTGAATAACAGCTGAAGCAAAGTCGGAAGAGGGAAGGAGGGAAGGAGGGAGGCTCATTTGACTGGAAACAGCTGTCATTCCATGGCTCAGAGGGGCTGCTGGAGAACGGAGGAATGGGGCTTCTGTCCTTCCTCGCCCTTCCTGGCCAAGGTCTCCTTCTGGGGAGAGAGTGGGGACAGGAGCCATTTGCTAAAGGACTCACCAGTGGGCAACTTGCAGAAATTACACCGGCTGGAAATCCCAGCAGCTGCCTCCCAAAGGTTCCCTTGGCTCACATCCCTCCTAGCCTGCTGGCCTTTGAATTAAAACAGTCTAATTAGCGCAGCTCATTATAATCAGTTGTCTCAGGCTGCTGAAGATGTGCAGTGGAGGCTGATTCCTGAGCGCCTTCACAAGGTCTGGGCTCGGGTGGTTCCTGGAGATCTCTGAGGGCAAAGGATGCTTTGTGGTCATCGTGGTGTCACCTGGGCTGGACAGCCCCCTTGGGAAGGATCCCTCAGGAGGGGTGTCACTGCCTCAGCCTGGACATGGAGGATTCAGAGGAATCCCCTTGGCTTTGAGTCACCTTAAGGATCAGATGTTCACCCCTGACAGATTTCCACCCTGGCTCTCTGGGTAGCCACAGGATAAAGCCAGGAGGAGAAGCTGGGTCTGGCTTCTGTTTCTTTAGAGCCAAGGGGCAGTTTGTGCTTTCCCTGCTCAGAAGGCACAGGATGTTTTCCCTCCTCCCCAGACCTGCAGGAAATGATGGGTTAATCTCTCCTCTTCTGCCACCAGTCCCTGCAGGATCTGCCCAGGCAGCTCTGGTGGCACCACTGTCCCCATCAGTGATTCCTGCCAAGCACAAGGAAACCCCAGACTCGCTGTGCTGAGCTGATCCAAACGCTGCCCTCACATCAACACCTCCTGCAGGAGGTCTGGGATTTGGGAAATCCGCCGCTGAGAGAGCTCCTGTGCTCAGCTTCCCTCCCTCCTTCCCCATCCACGTGTCCCGGGACGGGCACAGCTCCAAAGGGGAGCCCAGGGCCTCCAGTTTTAGTGACACTCTGAGCAGAGGTGGCAGCTTCCCAGCAGGCACCAACTCCCACACAGTTCAGGAAGTGCAGGGGGCTGCAGCAAATCCGTGGGGAACACGGAGCCCCCGGGAGCAGCAGGATCTGTTCCCTCTCTGACACTCTCTCACAGCTGGGGACTGACATCTCAGGGGGAGGCCAAGCACGGGCAGCTTTGGCAGATGCCAAAAAACCCCCGGGCATGGTTGGTTTGTTTTTCTTGTTCTCCAGGGTTTCTCCAGCGTGCCAGCTTGCAGGCAGGACAGGAGGTCCTGCGGAGCCTGGCACTGTTTGTCACTATCAGAAGGGGTCACTGCTGACAGATGTCCTCAGAGCTTTTAGAGCCCACAGAGCTGCTAAACACTAATTTTTTAAATGAAGTTGTCAACTGATCTGTGATTTGATTGTGCAATTGCAGCGTTCAGGATAAATCATGCAGAAAATCATCTAATTAAACTAATAAGGAGTCCAAGGCAGGAGATGTTCTCTGGTTGTTGCCTTGGTCACAGGGGGAGGAGGAAAGACCCTTTTTGGACAATTTTTTTTTTTTGCTCAAGACAGGGAAGAAAATGAGACTAATGTGTAATTGCACCTGGACCTTCCTGCAGTCTGGGACGCTGTGGAATCACAGATCTGTGCAGCTGGTGCAGAAACTTTGGCTCCCCATCTCTCATCCCCTGGTATTTTCCTGGTGAGGCCAGGCTGGGGTGTGGATAAGGGCAGGGAACATTAATTTGGGGGCTTGCCTGCCCAGCTGCCTGGTGGTGACTGAGGAAATACAATCCTCTGCAATTTTTTATCTTGCTCGTTTTCCCTCTGTGCTTCCCGTGCCAGGAATGTCCGTGCAGGAAGATGAGGGCTGGTGTGGATATCCTGGAGCAAAATGTGTCTGATACATCTCTGAAGTGGGATTTAGGCAGCAGCTAATTATCCCAGCCCAGGATTTGGACTGGATGGCAACTCTGACACTCGGACTCTGTAAAAATCAGGAGCTTCACTGGCAACAGCTGCTCAGGACCTTGGGCTTGTGCTGCACATGGAAAACAACCACACAGGAGCCCTGAGCCAGGACAGAGAGGGCAGGACTGGCTCAGGGCTCCTCAGGAGTTGTAGGAATGCACCCCACACCCGAGCAGCTGTTTCCTATATAGGGAAAGGTTTAAGACTCACCCCTTGCTGTTCTAATAAGGAAAAAGGACCCAGAAACGTCTTTGCTCTCCCGGCAGTAATTGGCTCAGTGCCAAGACAAAAACACTGATAGGTTTCTTCACCTGTTCCTCAGAAATGCAGCAATCCTCCATTGGGCTGTTTGCCAAAAAAACCCCATCCAAACGGTTCAGTATTTAAGGGAGAGCACGAGGCTTCTCAGCACATTTTTGGGGTCTTGTAGCAGGTTTGTGGGACCCGTCCCTACTCTGTGAACGGGTTTGTTCTTTTGTTTTTTCTATTATTTTCTTCTTTTATTAAAACCTTTTTGCTTTTTCAAGACACGCTCGACCACGCCGTCTCTAAGCCATTTTCTGTGAGGTGCTGGACACCCTCAGAGGCAGTGAACCCTCGCAGAGCTAAATACACCTGGCTCTCCGAGAAATTCCATAAGGGGAAACCCCATTGCTGTCCCCAGCAGGGAAAAGCCCATGGCCAGGAGTGGGGGTGAATGTTCCAGTGCTGAGTGTCACCTCCTGAGACACCTGCAGTGACACCAGCTGTGAGTGCTGGGCTTTGTGCCACTGAAGGATGCCAGGGGGATTCCAGGCAGCTCGGATCTGTTTCATTCCCAGCCTGCCCTCTCCAGCTGCTGCGTTTCCATAACTGCTGAAAAACGCAGGGACGCATCTGGAGGGGGACCTCCAGATGTGTCCCAAAACATCTGGGAAGGCTGCCCCTCCCCAGATGTTTTGTCCCTCTTTAAAGCGCCCATTTGCTGGGCATTAATTAATCACTTTTGGGTTTTATTCCCCAGCCTGCTGGGAAGGGCATTTTCAGAGCTGTGGGATGGACTGGCCCAGTTTGGGTTCAGCTGAGTGAGTGCAAAAATTTTGTCTGAGGGGCAGACAGGGAAGGGAAAATGAAGGCAGAGAAGGGAAAATGAAGCAGAGGCTTCTGCCAGCATTGCAGAAACCTGATTTTTGCTCTGAGGGTAACACCTTTCCTCCAGTGCTGCTTTTGACAAACATATCATCGAATCCTTTAGGTTGGAGAAGATCTTTATAATCACTGAGCCCAACCATTCCCCCAGCCCTGAACCACATCCTCAAGTGCCACATCCACACATCCGTTCAATCCCTCCAGGGACGGCGACTCCACCACTGCCCTGGGCAGCTGGGCCAGGGCTTGACAACCCTTTTAGCACAACATTGTTCCTACCATCCGATCTGAATCTCCCCTGGTACAACTCGAGGCTGTGTCCTCTTGTCCTGTCGTTGCTTGATGTAATCCAGAGAGCAGGAGGAGCTGATTTTCTGCAGCAGGCACAGCACACGTACTGGTACGAGCGTGAAGAACCTGAGAAATGGGATCTGAGCAGGGTGGAAATAAAGGAGTGGGAGTCAGTAGCTGTCAAATCATGCCAAACGAAAAAAGATTGTATTTTGGGTTCGCCTTGCATAAGGCATGTAGGATGGCCTGTAGCACATTTCTTCTCTCTCTTTTTCTCATCTCTCTCGACAATTTCTCATTTGGTCACCGAACTGAAAAATTCATCCTTTGCGCTGCTTTAAGTGGAATTCCATGTCAGAGAGTTTCTCCAGGAGCGGCAGTGGCAGGGATGTTGGTGGGGAAGGTGGCAAGAGCAGCATCAATCCCAGCTCTGTGCTCTGGGCCTGAGAGAGCTGTTAACTCACAATAACACCTCGGGGGATTATTGATTTTCAGAGTGACTGTCTTGTTTTTGACAGCGTAATTTTGTCACTCCCTGGGTCATTTTACTTTCTAATGGGAAGAAAAGTCAGAGGATCAGACTCCTCTTTAATGGAGAAAGAGTAACCTGGCTATTTTGTGGCACTGGGAGAGGAGCGTGCTCCTCAGAGTTGGGAGGTTGGTTGAAAGTCATGCCTGTGCCAAGCAGGATTGGGTAAAGCCAGATCCTTCTGCTCAAAACCAGGATTAAAGGTGTCAGTGCCCCCTGAAACCACATCAAGCCTCCACTGAAACATCCAGGATGGATTTGGTGGCAGTGACAACCAGGTAAACTTCCTGGAAGGTGAGGGGAAATCTTTGTCCCAATCATATCTCAGCTTTTCAGCTCTCCAGTGAGAAACCAAGGAACACAGGATATTCCTGCAGAACTGCTCCTTACTTCCCATGCAGGAAGGAGCCTGAGCCGGGAGGGATCTCCCAGAGAGGACGGGGTCAGTCAGCAGCACTTAGAACATCCCTCCTGTTGGTCAGCAGCTCTGTGCTGCTCCTTGTGCTGGGAATGTGCCGAGCCCACTCCTCCTCCTCCTCCTCCTCCTCCTCCTCCTGTGCTCCAGGAGCTCGGGAGGGATATTCCCTGCTCTCCGGCATCCATTGCTTGTGGGGAATATCACCTCCCCTTCTCTCAGCAGCCCAGGCAGGCTCTGACTCTGTCTGATCTCCAGATCAGCTTCTCCTGGAACTGATGCCTCCTGCCAAATGTAGAGGATTGTCCCGGGAGCCTCTGGAGGAGGAGCAGCTGCTCTGGGTGCTCACAGTTCAGGTGCTCATTGCCCCAGCTTCAAAATCCGCCTTCTTTCCTGAGAATCCCATTGGAGAATATTCCTTCCCTTCTGTTTGAGTTAAAGACCCTGGTCTGGGAAGGTTTTTTTTTTAAACTTAGTTTAACATCAGGGTCAGTTTGGCCTCCAGGCTGAGTTTATTTGCTGGTTTAGTTTACCTGGAGGCATTTCCTGCTGGCACGCACCTTGTCCAGATGTCCAGCTGAAGATCTCCACTGGGAGGACAATTTAACATTGCAGGAGCTTTTCCAGGGTATCCCTGCATCCCTAATTATGCCCCACCAGGAGGAAAACCTGTCCCTGGGGACCTTTCCCATCCCACTGCACCATGACTGCTCCTTTTCCTCTGCTGCCTCTCCACCGTTCCACCTGTGACTTCTGAAGGTGACCACAGCATTACAGGAACCTCTGATTTATCTGTGGGACGAGCAGAATGAAATATCCCACCCAAAATGAGGATCTTACCCAGTCAGAGGAAGGCCACTGGGCTGCTGGGACTGCCAGAGGATGCTCCTATGGAGAATGGAGCTTCATTTCCTCTTGGATATGTGGGCTGGGCCAGCTGAATGGGCAGAGGCAGCTTCCTCAGAGAGCCAGAGCTCTTTAAAACTGCTGGCCTGAGTTATTGCCACTTTAAGGACTCCAGCTGTAACTCTCCAGTTATCAGCTTTCCTATCGTTTACTCCGGGATGTGGGGAGAAAGGGAATAGGTGTGGCTGGGGAGAGACCCTTGGCAGATAAGCTTCCAGCAGCTCATTATCTGCTGGGGAGATTTCAATGCCTGGGAAAATATAAAGCTGCTAATTTGTATTTTAATATTCCTCCTGTGTCCCATCGGCCATATAAATTACGTAAATTCAATCAAAGGCTATCCCTTATCTAGTGCCTGCCTGGGCCTTGCTGGGGAGCTGGATCAGCTATGGAGAGAGAGAGAGAGGCTGGGAATAGAAATCTGAGATCCCTCCCGATATATCAAAGTCAGACAAAGGGGGAGCATTGATCGCAGGCAGCCAGACAACAGCCTGGGCAATAAAAAAAAAAAAAGAAAAAAAAAAAAAAACATGATTTATATGAATTTTATGAAAATGGAAACCAAAGCCATAGATAGATTTATTTTTTCTAGTTTGAGTGTNGAAAAAAGAAAAAAAAAAAAAAAGAAAAAAGAAAAAGAAAAAAGAAAAAATTAAAAAAAAAATATGAAGAAGAAGCAGAAGGAACAATCCCTCTTTTCTCTTCCCTATCAGCATCCTGAGCTGTGAATTACAAGTGAATGAGAGCTGACTTATTCCTTTCTTTGAGGGAGAAACTCACGCACAGGAGCCAGGGCAGCAGGAATTATTGGTCCCCTGGCCATCGTAGATTGGCCCCCCTGTGAGCCTGTAGTATTTTGTAGGACTGTTTATGGGGCTAACTTTAATGTCTTAATATATATGTGCAGTGTGCCAGAATTACAGCTGCAGGGGGAACCATAACTTGGAACTTCCTGACTTTCGTGCGTGTAAAACCTCGGCTGCAATGTTAATTTACTTGAGGAGTTTTTTGGGTTGTTGTTGGTGTTGTTGTTGTTGTTGTTGTTGAGTCGTTCCCTGCCCTGATTCTTTATGGATACAAGAAGGACAAGAAAGCAAAAATGCTGGTTTGGTGCTGGAAGTGATGGATTAGCGCTGGTAATTCCAGGCAGGATGTGGCTGTTGGTGTGGAGGGGAGGTGGGAGTTTCAAGGCCGTGGCTTGGAAGGAGAAAAAGAGGCCTAGAGCTGTCAGAATTACAAGCACAGGATGGTTTAGGAGGGTTTGGTGTTGCTGGAACAATTCCAGGCTGTGGGAAGCAGCAGCACTGGAAATCACCCTCGCAGGACCAGGCAGGCTGAGCTCGTTCTGCTCTTCTGTTAAAGCCAGGAGAGCCTGGGTTCATTCCTGCTGCCAGCACAGCCTTGTGGGTCCACCTTGGTCAGGCAGCAGCAGCCAGTCACAGAATCATTGAATCACTGGGTTGTTCAGGTTGGAAAAGCACTCCAAGGTCATCAAATCCAACCGTGGCCACCGCTGAGCCACGTCCCCAAGTGCCACATCCACGTGTGTGTTAAATCCCTCCAGGGATGGGCACTCCACCACTGCTCTGGGCAGCTGTGCCAGAGCCTGACTCCATGACCATTCTGCCCTGGTTCCATGCCTGAAGTGTTTTGGTTTCCTGAAATTCTTTTCCCAGGGAATTTTCTGTAAACAGGAGAAGTGTTTTTTGTGGCTGTACCTATGTTATTCATTCCTTTCCCTAGGAGGGACTTCTTCCCGATGTCCCTCTGCTCTGACCAATGTGAGTGAAGAGGTTTTGCCTTTGTTTCGCCAATCAAACTGGTCTGTGTAAAATAGTATAAAAGAAAGACACATCCCAAAAATAAAAAAGTCGTTTTCAGCCTTCTGAATCTCGGAGTGTGTGTGTCGCTGTAGTATAAAACAGCGTCACCTGACCACCCTTTTGGAGTAGGAATCCCCCTGGAAAAGGTGGGGCAGACCCTGCAGCGAGGATGGTGAGGACAGCGAGGGCCTCCCCAGCCAAGCAGAGCAGGGCTGATTGTCCAGCAGCGCCAGGCTTGGTTCAGTTTGAAGCTTGCACAACTTTTAAAGTCTCTTCCCTTCCTTTTCCTCATGAGAAAAGGCACCATCAAGGCTGAAGTGAAGAAATTGTTGCCTTGAATGATGTCCCTGGTTTGCTGCGCCTCCATCTCATGCTGCTCCTCTAATGACTTGATCAGGGTGATGGCTCTTCTCTGCTCAGCTGAGTCTCTCCATCTCACTCATTGGCACCTCTGAGCTTTAAGGTCTCTAATTCTGTGTTGAAAGCACTTGAAATCAGCTCAAAAGCTCGGAGGGAGCGAGGGCAGGCAGACTGACGGACAGACAGAGTGCCACACTCAGTTTGATTGCTCCAGTTTTATTTCCAGCAGCAACCTGAATGGGAAAAAAAAAATCGAGGCAAATATGATTTTTGAAGGGGGGGAAAAAAGATAAAATCGAGTTAAAGGAAAACAGGAGTGAGAAATTTCAGCTCTCCTGAAAACACATTGTTCTTCCAGGGGCCAGAGCCTGTTGGAGACTCACACAGGGAGAGCAGCAGGGCAGGTCTGGCTGGGCTGGCTTGGGGGGTTCCTTGTGGCTGTCTGGTGCACAGAGCTGTTTTTTCCACCCCTGCCAGGCACAGCCTGTGCTGTCCAAGCAGCAGAATACAGCTCTCAAACCAGGGCCCTCAAGTGCTGCTGTGGAGTCATCATGCTCTAAGAGCCTTACAAGAAATCCTTTTCCTCCTGGAAGCATCACACCCTGCTGCCATCCCTGCCTGGACTGATTTGTAATCAACAACACCAAAATCCTGCTGCCTTCCTCGTGCTGTTGAAAGCACCAGAGTTACCCCAAGAGCCTGTTCTGCCCCTCCTGCACCCAGAAATGTGGCAGAGAGAAAGAAATCCCAGGCAAACCACCCTGTCTGCCAGAAAAACAACCCCACCTCTGCTCTCCCCAAACTACTCACAGTGCTGAGGGTTTGCTGCCTGCCTCTGAACTCCCCCTCTGGATAAAACCATGCAGAAGGAGAGAGCCTCTTGCCTAAAGACAGCTCTCCCTCCTCCCCACACGGGGATCAGGGAGGCTGAGAGGCTCCTGTGCTGCTCCAGAGCCTTTGGCGACCACAGCACAGCCCAGCCAAGGACTGCAGCTCGTTTTCCCCACGGCTGGTGTAGCATCAAGTTCTTCTCTCCAACAGCAGCCTCTCAAATCGCTGCCTGGTGTGTTACATAAATCCTCCCCAGGATCCTCGGAGACTGCAAGCAATTACACCGAGGTGCTGAGGAAGCAAGTGAGAGCTCAAAGAAAGGTTAAGAGAAGGGGAGGGAGGGGAAAAAAAAGAAAAGGAAAAGAAGGAAAAACAAAAATCCCAGCCCTGGTAGCAGCTTGGAGTGGGAGGGAGACCACATAAGACAAGGCTGTGTGACTTGTATGGAAATTGCTGCAGCTTGGCCCATCCCAAGCAGGGCCCAGGGGAACGTCACCCATCTGCCAACAGTGGGACGACGTGGTGACGATCTGGGATGTTCATTTATGCCCTAAAATAGGAGAAACCGCTATCAGCAGAGCCCAGAGATGGTTCCTAGGATCCGTTCTCTTGAAGGGATTATCTGGGTGCTCCCCCAGTCAAGGACATCCCCTGATACAATTCTGCCTGAGGCCAGAGTGTTACCAGCCCCAGGAAGGTGAATCAAGCTCTGAGGGTTGACCAGCAACCTCCCAGAAATGGCTGGAGAATAATTAGCCAGATGTCTTGATTGGAGGTGTTTTGTAAAAAGCAAAAAGGTTTAAATTAAAGAAGAAAATAACAAACTACACAAAACAAAAGAACAAAAGCCGTGCAGGGAGGTTCCTTGCACCTGCTAAGACACCCCGAAAAGCCCCAAGAATCTCTGTGCTCTCTCTGAAGTATTTAACGATCTAGGAGGGATTTTTGGCTTGCTGCCCATGAGAAAACAGCTCCATTTCTTGAGGAACAGCTAAAAGGGTCCAACAGGTGCCTTTTGTCCTGGCACTGGGCCAATTACGGTGAGAGAAGCACAGAAGTTTCTGGTCCTTCTTCCTTAAAATTCAGGGGTGAAGCTGAAACTCCTTTCCTAATATGGCAACACCTGCACTGCAACAATCCCGCTCTGTACAGACCCCCCCCGTGTCCTCCCCCCGGGTGTGTGGGCATGCAGGAGAGCTCAGGGAAGGGCTCCTCACTCCCTCTCACCTTGTCCTGCAGCAAAAAACCAGCAGCAGCCAACATCTGAGTCCTCGCAGCCTGTGGGAAGCGCCAGAGACTTCCCTGGAGAGCTGCTCAAGGCTGAACCTGGCCTGCTCCATCCCTGTCCTGGAGCCCTTCCAAGGTCCACCTGCAGCCTGGGGTGGGGTGAGGAGCCAGGATTGCAGAGCTTTGGGGTGAAAGGACTGAGCTGAAGTGCTGGAGCTCCCTGGGGCAGAGCCGATGTCCGGCCACGTCCCCGGTGCTCGGGGCAGCCGCTGCCCTTGGGGTCTGGCTCACCCACAGCCAGGCTGGGACTGTTCCAACACCTTCCAGCCAGCTGCAAATGGGAGCTCTTACCTTCCCTGCCTTCCCATTTCCCCTCAGGGCCATCATCTCCATTAGTGAGCGTCTCCAAAGTGCCTGCAGAGCAGCGTGTGGAGCCGCTGGCTCCCGGCTTCCCCCACACTCGATGCACAAGCGCTGTTTTCCCGGGGCTGCCCTGTGCCTAATGCAGCCGGCACTGCCTCCTTCCCTCGTGTTCTGCTCTCCTTCAGTCCCGTAATGTTGTTATCCCTCACCTCCTGACAGCTCCAGTGCCTGGCCAAAGGTAACTTCGGGGGGAAGGGGGGTTGGGGTTGAAGTGAATCCATCAAACAGATTTCCCAGGGCTGCCTGAGTTCCCGGTGCTCGGAACAGACGCATTTCCCTAACAGACACGGGCACGGATTTCACTGCCAGGCAGCTGCATTAAGGAAATGGATGGCAGGTCCTGGAGACATCTGAGCTCTGGGCGGAGAAGGTTTAATCCAGGGACAGTGTCCTGGCCAATGTGTCACTGGTGGGAGGATGCAGTAATAACCATCTCTCTTAGCTGTGCCCTGGAGGCTCGGCAGCTCCTGATAACCTGCCCTTATCAGCAGTGGAAGCAAACACAGGGAAGCTGGAACAGTCAGGCAGGAGCAAGGCAGGAGGAGTTAATCCACAACTGCCCAGGCCAGGCTGCCACACACCAGCACCTCTGAGGGATCCCTGCCAGGCAGCACAGGCAGCCTGTGGACAACTGAATTAGCAGAACATGTGGAATCCTTGCAGAGGGGCGCCAGGGAGCTGCAGGGGTGGTGGATGGTGATCAGAGAGGGTGGCTGATCCCTCTGAACCATCCCAGGGAGCAGCACTGAGTCAGGGGTTTTTTCTCTCTTCAAGTCTAAACTGGGTAAAAAAACTCCCCCTTTGGAACTCCAGGTCCTGGCACAGCCCCGTGCTGGTGGCTGTGTCCCCAGGACCCTCACTTCCATGACATTTTAGCCGGTTCCCACTGGATACCAGGCCCTTTCCTTATTTCTTTCCCGGGTGGGTGTAGCCCTCAGAGGTACCTGGCTGCTCCTCAGCACAAGGAGCTGAAGAGGATAAGGCAAATTTGAGTAAAATAGAAGGAAAAGGAGAATCTGTGGGCCACTAACATCTTTCCTGCCATCTCCAGCATCTTTGAAAGACTTTCCCTTCCTTTGACAGAGGCAGCCAGCTCTTCATCTGGGAACTGCACGAGTCTCAGGCAGCTTCAAAGCCGGATGGCTGCATTCACATTCCCAGCTGCGAGGACTTTTAGAGTCTATATTTAGGTTTTTCCATAGGATAAGGGACAGGCAGCATGGGTTCTGCTGAAGGAAATTATGTTTCTCTGACCCGCTTAAATCCTTTGGATGAGTTAAGAGACCAGTGGATAAAAGGGAATGAGAGAGTATATATACACACAGCTCCTTTTGAATTTCAAAAGCCCTTTTTTTTTTTGATAAAGACCCTGACAGAGAGCTATCAAGGCATAATGGTGAGCAGGGGGTGCAAGTTAAAATCCCTGTGATAGATTTATGCTGGTGGAGAGGATGGGAAGAAATGGGCGATTCCCAGCAGGGGAAATTGTGATTGCCAGGGGGGACGTTCCGTGAGGATATTGCTCCGTCCATTTCCCCCCGGGCTGTGGCCAGGGCTGAGCAGAGAGGTGAGTTTGTGTGTGTGCTGATGACACGTTTGGTGTTTGTTTGCTTGCTTCCCCAGCCTGCTGTCCTGATTTCCACCTCTGCCTGAAGCTGGCCCAGCTCTGCTGCCAAGGAGCTCCTGTGCTTTGCACTCCAGGCCCTTTTGTTCTCAGGCAGCGAGGGCAGCGGACTGCAGAGGGCTCCTGCCGGGGCTGGAATGCTCATTCCCAGCTGCCCACACTCCCCAGCACGCCGGGCTGCCTGGGCTGGCACGTCCTGCTGCCATATGTCCCCAATCCGGGGCTGTGGCCGCCAGTGCCCGAGTCAGGAGAGGGGACACTCATTAGTCTGCAGCCTTGGCAGGATTTGGGAGCTGACAGCGGTCAGAAAATAGATTTTAGGCTCCAGGCAATGGCTTGCAGCCTGTGAGAAAGCTGGGCACCGAACATCCTCGTTCTGGCCTGGGAAATCGTGAGGAGGAACCCAAACCTCCTCCCGACGCCTGGTGTTTTTCCAGCTTGTTTACTGGTAGGGATGTTTACAAAAAGGTGGTGCCCTAAAGGACCAACCCTAGTCATTGTACCCAAACACTGTATAAAAATAATCTGTCTTCCAACAAATTTTGCTATAATACCCCTGCAAAGAAATCAGAGTTCCACGTGTTGTTACTTGGCTGCCCTGAATCGTACCCATAGAAGGATTTTGGGAGGAGGAAGTTAATTAGCAGGACGTGTGGGCCTGATATTTCTGGGTCTGAGAGATTTTATCCTGCTAGCAGCTGCTGACTTTTTCCCAAGGCAAAATTTCTCAAGAAAGCTTCTTCTCCAAACAACCTTGGCCAACAACTCTCCTTTCTCCAAACAATCCTTCTCCAGGTGGTGTTTTGCTGTTTCTCTGGTTTAACCCATGGGATCAGAGAGGTGTCGTTCCTATCCACCCCAATCATGTTAAGTCTGTATGGGAACACCTTATAAAAAGCAGTAAGAATTAGACAATAAAAGCCTCTTTTCTGTGCTCTTTTCCTTCTGAAGTATTTGGAGTCTCTCATCTTTCTTTCGTGTCCTACAACGACAAGGATGCATTTGGACACCTCTCCAGGGCAGGCAGAGTTGGGCTTTGCCTTTAACTCTGATTTTCTCTGTTTCCTCTGCCCTCCATCCCCATGTCTGTGCCTGTCATCGTTGTCCTGCTCTTCATCTCTTGTTGGTAGATCCTGCAGCTCCTGCTGTGGCAGCACACTTGGGATCACACTTTTCCCTGCTTTTCCCTGCTCCCCAGGCTCCAAGCTGTGCTGGTGTCTCCCTGTGCTCAGAGCTGAGCTCACAAGTCCCGCTGAGACTTCTGTCCCCACAGCCTTTCTGCCTCTGCTCCCTCCTCCAGCCCCTCATCCACACTCTCTCCTCTGTCTCCCCACTGGAATTGTGGCTAAATTGGATTAGAGTAATTAACTTTTGGTCACACTTTTCAGTGAGCAGTCAGGAGGGAGAAAAAAAGAAGGGAAGTTAATTGAGATGAAAGGAGACAATGCCAAGCAAGGAGCTCTGCAAGTTAATTCCTGTTGGTGATGCCCAGGGAAGTGTTGCAGTGGGCACTGAAAACCTCTGACATCTTCTTCATTACCCTGTGTCACATTATGCTCTGCTTTTGGGGAAGGGGATTGTTTGGATTGAATTACCTCATTTTTCTCCCCAGATTTCCTTTTCCCCACGTTGATAATGACACAGCTTCCCCTACACAGTGTGAACATAAATTGGACAAATTATTTCAGCTTGATGGGCTCCAAACCCTGCCATAAACTCCAACATGTGGGTGCTGTCTGGTGTGAGAGGCCCTTGTGGAGATGTTCCCATTCCCTGTAAACAAGGATTTGGCCTCACCTCCCACAGCAGCTCCCGGCCCCTGTGACATTTCGATCTGCTCCAGGATTTATGGGAGGGAAGATCGTGCCTCATCTGTTAAATGAACTGCCTCAGATAAGGCATTTCCATTTATTAAGGCAGTTATTATATTATAATTAAGCACCAGTTGCTGGCAGAAAACATATTTATGGAGGTTTAACCGTGCAGCCTGAGGGAGATAAATAGAGGCTGTGGAAGTGCCTGGGGTTTCTCACTCTCGGGGAGGGGCATGACCTGGAGCTCAGGACACTTTCCTGGCCAACAGCTGGCCAGGAACTGCTGACAATGGAATGTTTTTTTTCCAGCAAGGGGCACTGGAGCTGCTCTGCTGAGGAAAAGACACTTTCCAAAGCCATGGCAGCCTGGTTTGTGAGGGCTCACACCGAGTCAGGTGTCCCCTTCATCCTCCTGCTCCTGCTGAGAGCCTAGAGGTCCTGGGCGCTGCAGGACAGAAAGCTCCACTCCCTTTCCAAGAGCCATGATGGAAAGTTTCCCCTCCTTTTCCAAGAGTTGTGCTGGAATCCTGCTCGGAAATCCTTGCCCTCCTTCAGGGCTGTGCAGAGGGGAGGGCAGGGATTTCACTGCTCTGCTGCAGCAGCTGAGGGAAGGGGCAAAGGGAGCGTGGAGAAACCGGGGGGAGTGTGAGCAGGAAAGCTCCCTGAAGCTTGGGATTAGGCTGGGATTTGGGAAAGGTTGGGAAGATATAAAAGGGCCTTCAGAGGAGTGTTTTCTCTGGGGTTCAGACCACAGAGTCCATCTCGGTGCGGTTTTTAGAGCTGCCTTGAGGCTGTGTAACACGGCAGCTTCAAAGAGGAGAGAGAGAGGAGCAGGGAATTAATGGGGCTGCTCCCCACACCCTGCCTGCCCTGCTGCATTCTCACTCCACAAAAACTCAGGATGAGCAATTAATTTGGGAGATGTGAGCCAGTCTGGAGGGTCACAGGCAGCTTGGCTCCTAACTGGGCACAAGTGAGCCCATTTCATGCTCAGCCCGTGTCCAGGTGCTCCCTCCTGTCCACATCCAGAGGGTTTAAAACTTCATCCCACATCCAGAGGGTTTAAAACTTCATCTCACATCCAGAGGGTTTAAAACTTCATCCCCCCCCAGCCCAGAGCACCTTCCCTCCTTCTCCCTCTCTCTCTCCCAGCTTGTTGTTGCTGCAGAGTTTTTTTTTTTCAGCACGTAGTTAAACCCAATAAAATAATCATTATTGCTGCAATTATTTCCAAACAGATTAAATATCTGCCACGCTCCCGGTCCCGGTATGAAACAGGAGGAGCCATAAACTACCTCAGTGCATAAAAACGGGGAAAGGGAGCAGGGAAGGATGACATTTCATCTGGCTTCCTCATGGGCCCGTGTAGTTACTGGGAACATTTGCATATTTTTAATGCAGTGCCTCTTTAATAAATTCCTCCCTCCAGACACATTAAAAATGGGGAGCTCGCCTGAGCATCAGGATAGGGAGGGTTGGAAACTCCAGGATCAGCCACAGAGCAAACAGGCAGGGGGATGTCTGTGGGATCTGGGAGGGAAGGAGAGCAGGGAAGGAAAGGACAGCACATCCCATCACTTTTTTTTTTTTGTGTGTGTGTGTGTACACCATCAGCCAACGCCATCTGTTTAATTTTTGACCTTTTTGTTGTGTGACCTCCTTTGAACTTCGCCGGAATTCTCCAGGGTAATATGGTCTCTTTGCATTCGGGGGCAGGATTATTTGCTATTAAATTGGAATGCAGGGAAGAAGGAGACTTAAGTTCTTCTCCTGACCTGTTAATCTGCTGGGGAGTGAAAATATTGCCTGTAATTACAGGGTTGTCTCCTTTTTTTTTTTTTTTCTTTCTTTCTTTTTGGGTTGAGTTCAGGCCAGACCCCAAAGTTGCTCTTTAAGCCTCTTATGGCAAATATCTCTTTTCTGGAGAACAGGCTCTTGTGTCCCTCCAGAGCCACCATGTCCTGTCCCCTGTCCCCAGCCACGCTGCTGCCTGTGGGCCTGGAATATTCAGGGAAGAGGGAAACCAGGCTGGATAAATATCTGGAGCTCAACAGTGACTCCCACACAACCCCAACGAGGCTGGACTAATCCAAATCCTTCAGGGCACTGCTGGAGGGATCCACACACGGAGCAGAGGTCAGTCAGGTCCCTCACCCTGCCACAGGCTCCCACCTGGAGCTCCAAAGGATCTCCTCGGCTTCTGTCTCCCTGATTCCTCTTTTCTTCTACCCTTTTCCTCCCTTTGTCACCTTTTCTCACCCCAGTGGGGTGCCCAGGGAGAGGTTTCTGGCAGTGTGAGGGTGGGATGAGGGATGTGCTCCACAGCTGTGACTCCAGCCAATGCAGATGTTCCTCCTCTGCAGTTCCCAAGGGATGAGGATGGCTCCTCTGAAACTTCTGCTGGTTCTTCCCTAGAAAATAGTTAATTTCCTGACCACTGCCATCTCTCCACAGAAAAGCTGCGTTCACTTTTCTCCCAGAACACCTGGAAAGTGGGAGATGTCCAGTCCACAACTGCTGTAACCCAGCCGAGTGGAGCAATTCCTCTCCGGGTGGGCTGACCTGCAGTTTGGAGCAGTTGATTCCCTGTGTCCCCTTTGCTCCAGGGCCTCCCCAGTCCAGTCCCATCTCCAGGACATTGCACCTGCTGTTCCTGGCTCCTGAGGAGGGAGAAACCTGTGGTGTACCCCAAGGGGGGATGTCCACAGTGAGCTCCACCTCTCCTGGAGCATTCCAGCAGCCTCAGGAGCCTTCAGCACCTTGAGATTGGCTTGAAATTCCACAATTCTCAGGGAGCTTCTTTCCACTTCCTGGCCAGCTTCGATGCCCCTGTCAGGGAGATGTCATAAATCAAGGGGAGAATATTTTTGGGGTCCTCTCTGCCTTGTTCCCATGTGGGTGCAGCTCTGCCTGGCAAGGCTGAAGGCACGGAGGGTGCGTCTGAAATCAAGAATGAAGAGGAGTTTTAGTTAATGCACTCCAGATGTGGCTTCCACGGCACCTCCACCGACTCTTTTATCAGCAGAACAGAGCACGGGAGGAATTGTAGATGAAACAAATACAGAAAATGCATTAACTGAGTAAGTAATGAGATCTGGGTGAAAATTGCATCTTATGAAAAAGTAATCTGCAGCTTAGTGTGCAAGGAGGAGGAATTTGATGGAATAGAAGGGGCTCTCAAGGAAGGAATGAAGGAGCACATTACAAACAGACAAAGACAGCCAGGTGTGTTGTGGAACGCAGGGAAGCAGTTAAATTAGGATGTAATGGAAAAGGTTATTTTAATATTCTCTTTTATGGATATCGGTGTCAATATTATCTCAGGGAAGGAGAGAAAGAGGGAGGAGGGGAGTGGGGGGTGGAGTTGTGGAAAAAGGCAAATAAACTGCAGCACGTGCAAATTCCGGGCTCCTTTCGTCAGGAGGAGCAGGGACACGAGTGGCAGGTCTGGCTGGTGGCACCGTGGAGGGACACAGAGGTCACAGAGGGGTTTGCAGGCACAAACATTCCCCTGCTCACTCCTGATGGGATGGCAGCTCCTGCAGCCTGAGCTCCCCAAATCCAGGGCTTGTGTCGGGCTGGGATGGGGGGACAGTGATCCCCTGCAGGATGGGATTGTTCAGATGTCTCGTGGCCCAGCAAAACCTTCTCCCTCAGTGTGTATTTCAGTTATTGGGCCTTTTCCTGCAGCTGTTTTTAGGGGGGTTTGTCCCAATGTCACGATGGGGAGAGAGGGACACAGGGACGTGTTCTTAAAAGGGATTTTCCAGCTCTGGAAATGCCTTTACTTTACCCACGCAAATCTCAAACCCAGGGCAGCCCCCTGGGCTCTCTCTCCAGGCCCTGGAGAGGCAGAATCACCTTCTCCAGAGGTTCTGTCACCCCCCACAACTACAGCAAATGCCCACTGCCAGCACCTCTGCTTCAGCTGCGGAGAAGGGGTCAAGGATCATGGATTTGGGGTGGAAAAACGATTTTGGCCTTAAATGACAGACACAGGATTTGTCTGGGCAGCTGCTGAGGCAGAAACTGCCCAAACTCAGCCTCGTGTCTCCCCCCTCTCCTTTCTCCTGCATCCCCCATCACCTGGCACAGCCTCTCCCATCCTGTGCCCGAGGCCCTCCCCTGGCGGGTGACACTTCACACACCTGGCACTCATTAGCCTCTCCCGAGCCAGCCCTAATTAAGTATTTGCCTCATTAGACGGAGAGCTGAGGCCCGGTTGACTTGCTCAGGTCAGCGAGGTGCGCCTGTGAGCTGAGCCTTGTGTTTATTCCTCTCCTCCTGCAGGAAGTGCTAAAGCCAAGGAGCTGTTTAGGGCACGAGGCAGTTGGAAAATGCCATTTGTGTCCTCGGTCAGTGAGGAATCGGGCAGACATCTGGGCATTTGTGCCATTCTGAAAGGATTTGCCGTTCCTGTGTGTCGGGTTCTGTCCCCTCCTCCAAAAAAAAATCTTGGAGTGGGAGTATCTCCTGCCACTGGGGATTTCTGGAGCGACAAGAAATCTCAATTTTCAAGTGTTGCAGGCAGCAGCCAAGCTCCCTGCACAGAGCTGCTCCTCTCAGGGCTCCCCCTGCCCTTGGCTGGCTACAGGAGGCGGCCAGGCTGGATTCATTCAGCCCAGAGTGGAATTTTTTGCTAACTGAAGTTTGATGAGCTCATTTCCTACCTGCTTTGCAATCTGACTCCAGCACCTGCCGCTCCCAAACAAGCTGGGAAATGAATTCATTCCAGCCCAAGCCAGAGTGGGCGATTTTCTTTTGTAAGTTTTGAATTTTTTAGTGGATGGAGGAATCAGCAATGATTTCATTTGGGACTGGAGGAAGTGCTTTGTTCGACGCCAAATGAGGAGTGGGAGGGTTTTTACCCTTTTGAGTACGGTCAGGTGTAATGGGAGCCAGTGTGAGACGAGAATGAGCCCTGTGAGCTGGGAAATTGGAGTGGCTCCTGTGAAAAATGTCACACTCAAGTGTTTCAGACTGGGGGTGGAGGAGAATATTGCTTTCTGCCTTGGCCTTTTCAACTGAATATTGCCAATGCAAATAAATCTGAAGGGGTTTTTTTTGAGCCCAGCCTTCGTGCCACTGTCACCCAGCTCAGGTGGGGACAAAGACCTGAGTCAAAGGTCCTTGACCCCAAGACTTAGTACCCAAAGGGTTTTTCTTTTTTTTCACTTCTCCCACTGACAGCACAGCTCTGCCCTGCCTTAGCAGCATCTCCAAACCTCCTTTTCGGAGGCAGGACACCCTCCTGAGCTCTTCCAGTTTGTTCTCATGCCTGGTGTTTGCACAGCTCCATCCTTGACAGCTCCTCCTGTTTCGTCCCTGAAATGAACCACGTTGCATCCACTCAACACTGCTGGAGCCAGAACATTAAAAAAAGAGATAAATTAAAGGAAGCTTTTTAAAAAAGGCCTCTTTACCTGGGCACCTTTGTTCCTGCCTCGGTGAAAAGGAGGACGGTGTTTTCATAGGCAGGGCTGTGGAAATGAATGCAGATGAAATGGTTCAGTGTAATTAATTAAATGATCTCCAGCACCTCAGGAGGATCAGCAGCGTGCAGAGGACATAATTGGGTGTACACTGGCTGAATACATCATCACACACACACACACATGTGCAGGCTGTGTGCCAGGCCCAGCCACTCCAACCCAGCAGGATTTATACTCCTGCAAAGCCAGAGCTCGGGAGAGCCCGAGGCAGGGCTGCCTTCCCTGAGGGCAACTTGTAAAACCTCACGTAAAACCACTCATGGAACGAACCTGGAGCTGCCAGGAGTCACCAGATCTGTGCCACGTGGGCACACCTTTGCTGGGATGCATTTGGGACGTGCAGGGATCACCTGTGCAGCAGCACAAGCAGGGACTCTTTGCTACTTCCAGGGCAGTTTCTCTCCTTGGTGCTGATCATTAAGAACCAAAGCAGTGCTTTGTTATTTTCCCCTTATTTATTTCCTTTTCTAAATCCATTCTGGGGTGGAGGAATTCAGTGCTGAGCTGCTCTCAGCTCCTGCCTTCTCTGGGGGGCTGACCCAGAACTTGCTGCGACTAAAAGATCTGTCAGCTAATTCCATTGGATTTTAGCCTGCGCCGTGCAAGGTCAAGGCAGATCACAAAAAAAAAGCAAGAGTTGTGAGGGAGGACAGGCAGGCACTCACAAAGAAAAAAGTGCTTTAAACATTCAAGAAGAAAAGTGGCCAAGGAAAATGACTTTCAAAGGTCCCTCCGTGAAGGCTGTGATGGGGAAGGAGCACAATGCCCAACGTGTCTGGCAGCACAAAAGCTGCTCTGGGAGGGAGCTGAACGAGCTGCCCGGTGATTAAACTTCCCAAATCACTGTTGGAGGAGCGGAAAATAACTGGAAATAAATCGGTATCAAATTTCCTTCTTCCTCACTACCACAGGGAAGAGGGAAAATAACTTGGAGGGCTCGAGGGGGAGAGAGCACCTCAGGCAGATCTTGAGGCTGGAATGTCCCCTGGGCCAGCACAGAGCCCCTGAGGCAAATAAAATCCTGGGCATTTCTCAGGCCTGGCCCAGGAAGCTTTGAAAGGACTCTCTTTTCCAACACATCTCCTGAGAGCCAAATTCAGGACAGCCATCGTGGCAACCTCCACTCTGGAGAAATATAGATTTTCTTCCTCTCCTGCCTGTTGTGTGACTCTCTCCTTCCCCTGTCCCCCCCTTTCTCCTGCCATCCCGCAAATCATTTCCTTTGGCTCCTTCTCCAAGCTTCCCCGTGCATGTCACAGAATCCACAAGACCTGAAGAGGGGGAGGAAGGGGAAAAAACACAGCAGTAAGAACCCGGTTTATTATTTATAATGCTCAGCTGTAAGCAATAAACACAGGCAGGGAATGTAAATTCTGCCACTTCCTTACCCTCTCTCTATAATTCCCTGGTAAATTCACATCATTCACTGTCAACCTTAATGTGCCTCTATTTGTCTGAGCTCCCCATTTCTCTGGGACTATTTTTTTTTTTCCCCTGATGAAATAATATCTCCATGTATAGTTCCCTTCCTCTATCCTTAGACTTGTAAATTAAATTAATTTCAAATTCAAAGGGGTAATATCCTGCTAAAACGATCCGCTGTATCATTGCAGGTCATGGTGCTGAACTGTAAAATAAAAGCCTGTTTATAACTTGTCATTTACAAGGCTTTCTTCTCCCAGAAAGTACCACTGTGATGGAGAGAGCTGCCTGAGGAGCTGGAAAAAAATATCTGTAAAACCAGAGGGAGGTGTTCACACGTCCTGGGAATGCAGCATCCAAAAGATGACCTGAGTGCACTTGTTCAACCCAGTGCTGCTGTCTGAGATTCCCCCTTTCCCAAGGCTTTGTTTGCTCTTTAGCCTGGTGCTTTGAAGGAAATCCAGCAGTGGGAATCAATCCCTTGCTCCCAGCTCCCTTCACTGTGGCCACGGGCAGAGGTGAAAGGAGGAAAGAGAAGATCCACATCCCATTTCCAAGACAGATTTACTCCTCAGCCCGTTTCAGGAAGTCACAACTTGGTTTTTCCAGAAGCGGGGGTGAGGAGTTGTTATTCCGAACTTCCTCGTCTCTCAGAAGCAGCAGAAACTTCTGGTGGAATTATCCAAGATAATTTTCTTCAGTATTTCATTTTACCTGTTAGAGAGAGAATGAAAAGGAAAGATTGAGGGGAAGGCTGAGGTCTGTAAAGAGCTAGAAATGTGACTTCTGTCAAATGTTACCTCCTCCCAAACCTTTCGTCCAGTAAAGGAGCCTCCCCCCCAAAAAAGAAGGCAGGAGATGGAAAATCTGCTCCAACTTCTGTGAAGCATCTCTGGACTCCCCTACCCTTAGCACTGAGGAATTTATAAATTTTTATGAATTATAAATTTTGTAAATTTTATAAATTATTATAAATTTTATAAATTATAAATTTGATAAATCCAGGTGAGGGACACACAGGAGCCACCTCCTTTTGACAGGGAGATGATGGAGAAACGACTCAATTTTGCCACCCAGGGCTCATTTGCCTGGACCCATTCCACCGGTGCAGCCCTTCCCTTCCTGCAGCACCAAGGAATGGGATTTGCAGCTAAATGATTTCCTTTCAGTCCCTTCCAAAGCCCCTAAATGGTTTCTTTTCAGCCCCTTAATGAAGACACTTCCCTCGCGCTCCTCACGCACCGCATTCCAAAGGTTTTCCTTCGCCGGGGCTGCTGCTCCACCGGTAGTTTTGTAATTTATGAGACTCTTAGTGGCTTAATTACGCCGTCAGCTCCATCTGTCACTTAAGTGATATGAGGAATGATGGGATGCCATTAGCCAGCTAATAGTTGCTGTAAAGAGAATTGTTTTATGCCGTTTAATCACGGGAGCATAAACAGTTTTTGCTCCCCGATATCCACACTTGCTTTCAGAACGATATTTGAGAGGCCAGTCTTGACATCTTGTCCCTCTGCCTGAAAAAAGTGCTGCAGGAAACATGGGGAAACTCAGCAGCAACAGATTTTTGGATTTACCGTCGAGATGGCGAGCGTTTGGCTTCACCTCTTCCCGTGCTGATGGACTTTTTAGTTGAGTCTTGAGGCCTCTCCTGCTCCTCGTCTTGATCTGTCGTGATGTGGTGTCTTCATCCCCCACGAGGGCTTGGAAAATTCGTGTCTGAGCCCCTGAGCTTTGTTAGCGCATCTGCCTGTGTGGGGAGCGATATTCATTCAGGAGACCCTGGACTGCATCTGCTGGAGGACAGAGTCACTCGCTTTCCATTTCAGATGGCAAAAAATCGAAATTTAAAGCTCATAAATCCCTCTTGTTTAAACCCCGGAGCCACCTGAAATCTAATTTCCAGCGTTAAAGCGTTTCAGGCACCAACATTTCCATCTCCGGGCTCGCTAAGGACAGGCCCAGCCCCGGCAGGACTTGGCAGCTCTGAGTCCTGCCTGAGCCCCTGGCCATTTCTGGCAGAGCCTTTGTTTGCTGTCATTTTGCTGCCAGCCTCGGAGCTGTTCAACACTGAGAATTTGTGGAGGCTGAGGGGAGGCAGCTGGGAAGGAACCGGAGCCACCGGGAGCGTTTGCACCTTTCTCAGCTCTGCTATTTTAATCCCAGACAGAGCCGTCTCACCCGCCCTTGTTCTGCTCCTGCTCATCCCACGTTGGATTTGATTCCTGCAAACGTCGCCTGACAGGAGAAATCCTCCCGCTTCAGCCGAGCGGGATTTCAGCTTTTCCTCCCCAAAACGCGCATCGCCAGAGGCGTGAAACCCAAACCCCGCGGGTTAAGCCGGCGGTGCCCTGGCATGTCCAACATCCTCTTCGCAACAATCCCATTCGCGGGAACCATCAGAGCCTGAAAAGAGGCAAATTGGCCGTTCCGCTTCTCCTGGATGGTTCCCAGGTTTCCATTAGAGCTCGGTGACACTTGGATGTGCCCGACGTCCCCGGCAGAGAGGGGCTGAGGGACGCCGGTCACTCTCCTGCTCAGATAAGGAGCCATCAATCAGCGGGGACCCGCCGCAGTCACACGGCAATAAAACCGGAGAGATTATTTGCCGCCGTGTCATTCATAATAAATGGATCCCGGGGCGCTTTGTAGAATTAATTAATGGACAGAGGAGAGGGAAATGAAGGGCGGGAGACCAGGAATTAGAGCTGAGGCTGGAGATGAGGTGTGGAAGGGTGTCCTGGAGGAAATATCCGCAGTGGGAATGCCGGGGGGCACCCAGCACCACAAGGCAGAGGTAAACAGCTGCACCCTTGGCCCAGAAAATGTGTCACCCCCACGCTGCAGCTGGCAGCTCAACACAGGGGCTCAGAGGAGGAGGTGGGTGCTCCTGGCTGTCCCAAGGATGGAATTGCTGCCTTCCTCTCTTCCTGTTTCCTCCCTGTATTTTCTGGGATGCTGCCCGGCTCCATCCACCAGTGGCTGTGAAATACACGGCAGTGTCACAGGAGAAGGCACTCCATAAATCCCAGATTTTATGATGAATTATTATCCATGGGGACACGCCACTTAGGGGTTCCCCCTCGATAAAGATGGTGTCATGCAGCGAGGTGAGCCCAAGAACGTGGTCAGGGCGAGGGGGATGGAGCCAGGAGGGGAAGAAGGGAGAAGTTTCCTGGTTTTTTTTCAAAGAACATCTGTTTGCCTGCAGTCCCCTCCCACTCAGTCAGCTGCATTTCCAGGCTCCGCACAATTCACGGCAGGAGGTTGCAGTGGTGCTCCTGAGGGCTCAACCTTTGTTAGACACTGGGGAATCCACCTGGGAGCAAGACCCTGGATTGCCCAAAGTGGTGGGACAGTGGGAACATCCCCCACCGGCGTCACTGCTCACGGAGGATCTGCTGCGGGATGTCCCATGCCTGGCCCCGGGGCCAGACACTGATTTTGGGTAGGGACAGGCCCAGAGAGGGGGATTCAGCTCAGCCTGGACCTCATGCCCAAAGTGTGACCTTCACCCCTGGAGTCCTGGGTGCAGCAATCTCAGAGTTGGGAGGACACGGCTTGGCTCTGGGGGCAGGACAGATCCCACGGAGCCCGTCAGAGCAGCCGTGTGAGGCAGCACGAGTCCTCCAGCCCCTCCTTCCTTTTCCCCTTCGTTAAACCCCAGCGCTATAAACCAAAATGTCAATTTTCTTTTTAAACATCTTTGATGGCAGCTCTGATGCGGCTTGGCGGATTGATGGCCCGGCTGACTGACGGCTCCCATTTATCCTCCCATCAAAGCGTGCAGGATTCCCCGGCACGCACAGCCCTGACAGGGAACGAGCACCGGGAAGGGGCAGCGTGCCAAGGAGGCGGCGGTGGCCCTCAGTCAGCTCTGCCGTGCTCCTCCTGCCGTCTGCTGGATCAGCCAGCCTTGGATCTGCCCCCTGCAATCAGGCCGGGGATGGACCTGGCGGAGCGGAGACGCCGTGCCAATTAACGAGGCTGCTAATGAGGGCTGCCAGCAGCCGCTCCTCCGGCAGGGCAGGCTCGGGGTCAGGGCAGAGCTGCGCGGACACCCGCATTGCCACCCTGGTTGTGCTTTTGGGGAGGGTTTCTGTGTAAATTGGTGGGGTTCATCCCTCCGGGACAGCCCTGCGGAGCTCCCAGCCCGGCCGGAGCTGCACCCCGGGGTGATGGTGGGGTCACTGTGGTCCCTTCCAGCCTGAGCATCCCCGCAGCTCCCGAGCTCCTTCCCGGCTGCCGTGCGCCTTCCTCTGCGCTCCTTTTCATTTCTGCTTTCATTTCAAAGGGAGGAGAAGAAAGCGGGGCGGCTGCAGCGGCAGACAAAAGCCCCGGCAGTGGCAGGCGGAGCGCTGGCCCGGCTGTTCTGCTGACTTGGTGCTTCCACTGGAGCGAGAAGGCGCCCGGGCAGGCTGGGAAGAGCCCCGCGGTTCGCGCTGACGAGAGGGAGATTAGCATAACAAAGGCTGAATTTGGCAGCACCCGGCAGATGAGCCAAGAGATGCAGCAACACAGTAAATAGAGTCTTTTCTTCCCCTCCTCGCCTGTTCTTCTCTCTCGCTTCGTGGCCAGGCTGCCCAGCACCTCCGGCTGACCGCGGCATCCAGAACAATCCAAGCAAGGAGCCCACGGAGCTGCCGCGCTCCCGGCACCCCGAGAGGATGCTCGTGGAAAGGCAGAGCTGCTGAGAGCCGGCGATAATCCCTGTCCCAAAGCCACAAGGGGCAGCGAGGAGGGGACAGAGGCCACCTGGCCCTGGGGACTGGCCAAACTCGCCAGGGCTTTGAGGTGGACTCAAAATCGCAGCGTTTTAGGCAAAGGTCAGCACCCCATGGAGATGCTTCAGACTGTGGCTGATGCCTTCAGACTGATTTCTGCACACAGCAGCTCCTCTTCACCTCGATGCCCTTTTCAGCTTTTTCTGCATTTTTCATATATTTGTAGCCTTGTAGGCTTTAAATATGTAGCTGTGTCCTTTCTAGTAATTTTCCTGCCCTTTCTCGTAATAAGCCAGCCCTTTCTAAGACATTCTCGGAATTCCGCTCAGTCTTATTCCGAAGAAGTGGATTTTCTGGCAAGAACATCTTGTTTTCCACCAGAACTTAAGAAAATAGGGCAAAGAAGCCCCTGGACCAACCCCAAGGGGCTGACCCAAGCGTGGGTTGCTGGGGTAACTGATTCCCTATTGGACGTACCTGCTGCATACACTCATTAATTAACTTTATAAAATTTATAGAAATCCTTTCTCACACACACAGAACCATATTTGTGCATCTGAAAGCTTTCATTAAAGCTTTTATCTTCCCATTTCGACACTGCTGTGAGATTTCTTCCTTTTGTTTGTAGGCAACAACCTCCTGTGTTTCATCTCGGGGCCTTGCTCCGGGGTTATCCCCCTGTGGAAGAGCTCGGATTCTGCTCCTCGCTGCACCCAATTATTCATTTAACACATTCTTCGGCGGCTGCTGCTCAATTCACTGTGAAACCGGGTGAGAAGGCACGAAACAAAGGGGTTATTGTCTAATTGAACCGCGTGTCTTCAGCAGGACAGGCTCTGGAAATGGCACTTGCCCTGAGAAAATTCCAACACGGTGATTTTCCCCGGTGGCTTAATTAGGGAAAAAAAAAATAAATCAAAGCCTCGGCATCTTTCATTAAATTCTTATCGGTGGTAATCCCCAAAAATTTCCCTTTCTTGGCTTAAGAGCTTTTATCGGGGGGACTGAATGCGGTCAATATTTGACCTCAAACATCTCCTTGGAAATTCTTGCCAGGCTCTGGACCACAAGTGTTCATTTCCCAGCTCGGCTCCATTCGCAGCCTTCCTCCCGAAAAGCTGTTTCATTAGGGAAGTGTCACCTGTCCCTCCCTGTTAATGCAGGACACCCTGAGCCTTCACTTGGGCAGAGGTGCTGAGTGCTGTCTGTGCCGAATTAGCTCCACCAAGTCTGACCTTTCTTCTTTCCTAACGCCGAGCAGAATTCCCACCACCGCTGCCTCCTCAAAGGGGGAAGCAGGACGGGGTTGCCCAGGTGAGCAAAAAAAGAGAAAAAAATATCCTGTTCCTTGTCGGGCCTTTAATGAAGCTCTTACAAGATCAAACAGGAAGAGGTACCCTCCCCCGGCCTTCTTAAAGCTGTAATTAATTGCCAAGTAAGTGGCATATAATTGCTTTCCCCGAGAGCACCCCGGAGAGCAGGGCCATACCTCGACAAAGGTGCCTGAGCGAGAGTAGGTTAATTAACATCAGGAATTAAGTGGCTAATTGCATTGTTCTGACGGGGCAGCGTTCCCGGGGTGTTTAATCCCTGCGCCGGGGTGAATTCCCTCCTCGTGGATCCAGCCCACAGGGCAGGAGATGTCGGCAGCATCCCACTGGTGGTGACCCAAAGGACCGTCCTTCAAAGTCTGTCTTCCTTTGGGCCCTTCCTGCTTTCCCTCGGAGTGTCCCCTGCATTTCTGGGCTGGGTGACACGTCCTCCAGCTCACACATCCAGCCTTGAGCCTCCCTCCCTCCTGCCCAGGCTCTGATCTCTCCTGCTGGGTTTCCAGCCTGGCTCAGGCTGCTCCCAAATTCCCTGTTCTCCCTGTGCTCAGCCCACCTGGAAACAACCTGGGGCACTGTAAAGACACAAAGGCTTTGTGTCTTTGTCCAAGGCTGAGCCTTGGAGGAGAGGATGTTAATTCCCTCTGGGAATGCTTTTCCTGGGACTGGACATCTTTCCATGGGACTAAACATCAGCATCCATGAAAGGAATGAGGAGGAGATGTCTTTACAGACAAACTGTGGGCCTGCTGGGAGAAAAACACAGATACTGAGAGGTGAAAGAAGCAGTGGGGGGAACCATAAATTCCAGAGGAATTCCATGAATTGACATTGACTGTTACTCACCCAGACTGTGCTAAACCCCTGGATTTAGAGTAAAAGAACAGAGACACAAGGAAAAAGAAATAAAGAGGAGGGTACACGTTAGAAGGGGGTCTGTATAAGGTGATTGGGGAAGTCTGTACCTCTCCAGTACCTCAGCCAGTGGGGAAAGAGAGAGGGGGAAATGTGGCTGGGAAATGAGGATAAGAAGGAGGCTGTGTCCTCCAAATATTTGAGAGACCCCAGGGGAAATACCCCACGGCCTCTCCCTTTATTTGAATAACGTCACAGGACTCCTCTGTCTCGTTTTTGGACACAAACCTCTGGTGTTTGTGGGTGGATTTTCCTGCCATCCGTGAAGGCACAGGGGGCTGAGGGAGAAGTCTGGCTGTGCCCTGTCCCTGTGCTCGGGCTCTGCTGCCCCGTTCCCCTCTCGGGTACAAAGCACCAACCCTTCTCAGTGAAGAGCCTTTACGATCCTGTTTCTTAGATAACAGCACTTGCCTTAACCTCTCCCCTGGCTCTTCTTCCTCTGTTATGTTGCTGTTAATTCCGGGGATATTTCTTCATCTCCTGACAGTCCGAACGCCGCAGCCAGGGTAATAAACAGCATATTAGTTGAGCTTTGTTAGAGTGAACGAGGCTTTCCCGATAAAGAGTCGCCGGGGCCGACGAGAGGAGTTGCTCTCCCGGGCAACATCTTCATCGTGCTCGGCTCCGAGTCATTTCCTGCCTCTGCGGAGCTCCCCTGACTCTGGGTGACTCCGGGATGGCCCCCTTCCCACCCGGCGGTGGCACGGGAAGAGCTGATCAACGCTGTGGGACAGGTCATGGCTCTGTGAAAAGACGAGGAGGAGGAAGCAGAAGAGAAATTGGGTGCCCCGAGTTGCCCTGGCGAAAGCTGGGATGGCCCAACCGGGCAGAGTTGGTTCTCAGCGTGCTCAGAGGTGATGCCAAAGGCTCCATCAGTCCAATTAAGGACCCAGCAGAGGTTTGCCAACAGCCCTCAGGTTACTTGTCAGTGATGACAGTCTCCAAGGGGGCACAGGAAATTCAGTTCCTGCTGGATGGCTTCAAAGAGGTTCTCCAAAAAAGAGGAGTCGGGTCTGTGCTGGGCTGAGACATCTCCCTGCACTCACAAACCCTCACCCAGGGAGTGCCCTCACCCTGGGGTGGGGACAGTGGGGAGTTAAGGCTCACTGGAGGAAGAGGAAAACCTTGCAGCTCGTGTTTGAGCCTTGCTCAAAGTGGATAAATGAGTCGGGCAGACAGGGCAGTCAGGTGGGATGGCAGCTCCTCACTGCGCCCTCAGAGCCACAAAGTTTTGGGGTGCCGCAAAAAACCGCGGCCCAATCCTGTTTGTGTGGCCACTGACCAGGTGCCTGCCTCAAGACTAAGATTCATTTCCTGGCCCTTCCCCTTCCCAAACCCCCTCCCTGAGCATCCCTGCTGCCTCCCAGCCCCGTCCTGCCTGCCAGCACTGAGGGAATGCTGAAGGGAGGATAATGGAGTGTGCCAGGCAGGATGGGAGAGGAGGCAGCTCCTTCATTCGGCCTCTCCATTCCCGTTTGGGAAACATCTTCCCGAAGGGGCCTAATGGAGCAGAACCCTGGAAATTCTTCCAGGCTGCCCAACGTGGCATTACCCCAGCAGCTAATTAAAGCGGGCCCGTCCCAAAGTGATGAGTTTGCAGGGAGGCTGCGGCTCTGAAAGAGATTGATGTTGCATGGCTTATCAATTTTCAATCTCAACACAGCCAGATATTTATCAGGCTGCAGAGAACAAACACTTGTAATATTTAAAGGGGGAAGTCTTTAATGAAATCCATTGCAGATCACCAATTTCTGTTCCCCTGGGCTCATTCCTTTCCTCTTCTTTCAGTCATTTTTCTTTTTTTCAGTCTTATTTTCTATTATTGTTTTTCCTTTAGCATACAACAGTCAATGAGGGAAGGAGAGTTTCATTTCAAATGCTGGTTCCCTTCATCTCCCCCCGCTTCCCCTTTCCCTTCCGAAAGGTTTATGCATTTATTTGGATAAAAGGTTTTAAACAATAAAGAACTGTCTGCAGTAATTTGTGAAGGTAATAGATTATCCTGGGAGGAGGCCTTGGCTGAAAAATTCCCCTACTGCAGAATTCAGTCCTTGTCATTTGGTTATTTTATTAGGAAAGGGAGAGCAGGAGAGTCGGAGGGAGAAGAACACACCTGCTGGGCTGAATTATTTGCCGGAGTAAATCCTCCCATTTTTGCGAGCAGCACCTGAATCTGGTTCTTTCCCACACTCACTCCCAGGTCAGGGCCACGCAACCAGCGCCGAGGGCTGCCAAGTGATTTTCCCAAAGTCACCTCGATGGGACACATGATGACTCCAGCCCCGGGAAGGCAATTGGATCCGATCCGGGATGAAAACCACTCCCCGGCTTTCTCCAGGGACACCTCGAGACAAATTTCCCGGGATGGTTCCAGCCAAAACCCAGCTCCGAGCTGGTCCTGAGCCTGTCATTCCCAACCCAGCTTTAGATTACAGGTCTGGCCTTAACGCTGGTCCTGAGCCTGCCGATCCAAACGCAGCTTTAGATTACAGGTCTGGTCCTAAAGTGCTCATTAGCACAGCGGGAAGAGCGATTGTAATGAATGCGGGCTGCCTAAATCGCTAATCAATAGCGGGAGGCTTTGGCTGATCCTCCGCATCACCTTCAGCACCTTCCCCCGCCGCGTTAATAAACACGCGCTGCTGCTGTCTGGGCCAGCGTCTCGGGCTGACTAATCACCTCCGAACAACTTGTAAATGCATGGTTAATGAGAACTGCATGAATAATTGCTTTTTCATTCTCCTGCCTAACCAGGAAAAAAGAAAAAACCCACCCAAAAGAAAAATGAAAAAAAAAACCCAAAAAACCCACACCCCAGAATGAGATTTCTTTCGCGGAGCTGCCAAAATTAGAAAGTTTTCCAGCGTTTTTTTTTCCTGCTGTAAAGGAATTCGTGTGTGTGAGAGCCCTCTCCACCTTCTCAAAGCCTTTGAGATGAAATGGAAGAGTCAATATCATCCAAAATAAACCAGATTCCTGTTTGCTTTACACTCGTTTCACTCTCTTTTGAAAGTTCTTTAAAAATTAGGTTGAGGCAAATGAAATCTTTGAGCAGTGTTTTGAATGGAAATGGTTTTATTTCCCCATTCTGGGAATAAAAGATCTCTTTGAAACCCGATGAGAAAATCTCCTGGCATAGAAGGGGGAAAAAAAAAAAATCTTTTCTATCATTTATTAAAGATGTCTGAAAGAATCTCAGGTCGCTGCATTCCTCAAACACTGCAGTCACCCCTCCCTGCAGCTCTGGCACTGGGAAGATGATGGGATTGGGAGGTGGGCTGACCCTGGCTGGGCCCACATCTGCTCTACCCCTGCCCTCCTCTGCTGGAAAGCAGAGAAAATATAAGGAAAAACTCGTGGGTTGAGAGAAGGATGAGCTGGAAGCTTCTGGCAGCCACTCCTGTGTCCCCCCTCTGTCAGACCCTGCCACCCAAACCCAGCACAGGCTGTGACCCACAGATGGACACAGACCTCCAAGGATCTTACACCTGTGGCCAATTTGGCGTTTCCAGGGGATTTCTGGGTTTCTCGGGTCGGTTGCCGTCCCCTTCCAGAGATAGTTCCACCTCATGGGGCTGGAGAGCAGCAGGGACTGAATGCAAATAGGATCTGGATCCTGTTTATTTGCTGCCACTTCTGCGAGGGTGTCTTATGCTTTTTTAATGGTAAATTCGGGGCTGGCTTATAAAACCAATCTCTAATTGAGGGAAAGGAATTCAAGAAGCTACAAACACCCTAAACCAGACTAGTTTGCAGCAGCCTCTAAGCCTGTTTTGCATTAAATCAGGTTTTCTCTGTAAATGAGGCCTTTGCTATAATTGCTCTGGAGCAGCTTATTCTGATTTCTTCGCCTCTTTGGCTTTGGTAATTTGTCTTCAGCAAAACACTGAGGACAGACAAAGCCCAGGGGAAGGCAGGGGACGCTCAGGAGGACAGGCCTTGCTGGCACAAGCTGTTCCTCCCCTCCTCCCATCTGCCCAGCTCCTCTCCAGTGGCAGGAGGACCCTGTGGGAATTCTGAGCACTTCCCAAGTCCCCAGTCCAGGGGCTGGCCCTTGGAACGGGGTCCTGGGGACTCTCTGAGGGAGCCTGGTGACTTCAGTGTCTGCAGCACCATCGACGGTGGGGTGATGGCAGATGGGTGAGGGAGGGGCTGGAAAGAGGGGCTGGAAAACCAGTTCTTTTAATTCCAGCAGATGGAAAAGTCCTGCTTTATTAAAATCCACCTTGAGTTTATTTACAGGGGCTGGGCTCTCACAGCTCCTCAGCCCCAGCAGCCCTGGAGGATGTCTCAGGCACATTCCAGCCCTTGTTCTGTGTGCTGAGTACAGGGTGTGCACGGGGCTCTGTGGCCCCAAAACACCTGGGCACATCTGGGCAGCCACATCCCCACCCTGCTGTCACCCTGTGGAGGCCTGTGGAGGTTTATCCCCGAGGTTGTCATGCCTCAGCCCTGGAGGGACCGAGGCAAATGGGGAGAGATCCCCTTTTAGGTCATGGTGAGGAAGACCTCCCTCCCATGGGGCTTTGCAGGCACATGTTAATATTTCTTAGGTTTTGTTGTTCTATTGGTTTGTTACATTTATGTCACCCTGTTCAGCCTCATTCACCATTTGTACACTCATGCCAGAATGTTCTTCTTTCCCTTGAACCCCGCTGGGTTAATTTTTCTGCCCTGTTACACCGCTGTAACCCCATTAGTCCCCTTAGTTTACATTTACCCCTTTGCACCACTTTTTCCTATTCTTACTGGATCCTGACCTCAGACCTGCCCTATCTGTCCCATTCATAACCCTGTGCCCTCGGACTCCTTTCAGCCCTCACCCCTGGATTTTATTCGAGGCTGTTGCATCCCTGAACCTCTATCCTGTGTCCCTGGAGCCCTTGGCTGTTCCTGCCTGTGTTCCTGAATAAACAGCTTTGGGATCCTCAAAGGAGAAGCCCATCCCTTGGCTCAGTGGTCGGATCTGTTGTAGCAGCGTGCCCGGGGCTCAGGGACACCGGGTGTTCTCCAGGACCATCGCTCTCAGGTTGCTGCATCACCCCATCCCAAAGGCAGAGCTCAGCCAGGACGGGGGATGTCCCTCCTCACACCCTGCAGCCCTCTCAGCCAGGGCACAGAGAGCAGGAATTCCCTGCTGCAGGGATCAGGAGGAGACAGAGAAATCCACGTGCTAAACACGACCCGACATCAGCAGGGATGCACTGGCACTTCCCTGACCTGCCTGTCTCTGGGGCTCTGGATCCAGATTCGGGGTCATGGCTGGGCTTCCACCTCTTCACACAGCCACCCAGGAGATCCAATCCCCGAGAATCCAGAGGGGATTGGAGGAATTGCAATCCCAAATAATCCAGGGGGCCAAACCCTCCTGGAGGCAGCTCAATAAATAAGCAACATCCAGCACAGTTTAGTGAGCACAGCTGGGCTCTCCCAAGGAGTTCAGAGCTAATTCCACCTCTGCACTGAAGACTTTCGATGACTGTTAATGAATTTAAATGATGGGGATTTTCTTTTCATGCTTCATTGCATATGCTCCTCGCATTAAGATGCTAATTAAGAATCCATCAGCCCAAGCTGGGAATGATGTGGCCGAGGAGCAGAGTGGAGCTGTGACAGTGGCTTTGGGGCTGCTCAGTGGGACCTTTTGTTGAGTCTGATAAATGATTTGCTTGCACAAGGCTGCTCTGTACAGGTCCCACGGGGAGCTGAGGTTTGCTGTGGCTCTCATGTGTCAGTGGCTTGTTTGATCCCACTGGGATGTCTCAGGGATGCTTGGGCAGCCTGGGCTGTGTGTGAGAGAAAAGGAGGGCACAGAGAACAAATCCCTCAAGGGCCAGTGGATATAAACTCACCATCACTGACAGGGGAAGTCCCCGAGCAAACTGTCCCCAGCAGACTTGTTGTAGTTTGTGAGATATTCTGGATAACAGCACAATTTTCTGCCTTTCTGGTGTGTTTTCCACGTTTGAACACAACTGCTCTGGGCAGGTGGTGCTGTTGTGGTGTTTTCAGGTGATTCAAAGCAAAGCCTTAAATTATTTCGCTTTTGGTTTTTGTTTGCTTTTGGTTCCAAGGATGTTTCCCAGGTGCTGACACATCCCACCCTCAAGCATCCTGTTTGCGAGGAGGGTTTGGCCCTGGGATGTCATGGCATTTCAGGTGGGAAATTCCCCCCCTGTAATCCACCAACCCCTGTCAGGATATCTCAACAGCAGTGAGAAATCGAGAAATTACTTCTAAAATCTGGGCTGAGCCAAAGTCTGCGACTGCTTTTTAAAAGTCAAGGGGAGGGCGAGAGAGAAGAAAAGGTTTATAAATCATGAAACCTATTAATCTAATCCTAGAACAAATTTACCAATTCTAAAATGGATTTTCAGGGATGATGGGAAAAAATGGATTTCGCGAATCTGAACAATTAGTCCTTCTTAAAGAGCTTCTTACTTCCCAGAGCAGCTTTGTGCTCGGGACAGTTCTGTGAGAGATCGTTCCTGGCTGCCTGTGGCCTCTCATTATGAGAGGGATTGCAAATGCTAATTCTGGGGCTGGGAGTCTGCTCAGCCCTCCAAGAATTGTCAACGGTGTGAGGAAACGAATTCTCACACTTAACCACTTCAGTGCTGCTCGGCTTTCTGAGGAAAATACCTGTAGCCGCAAATGAGTTTTGAAACAGCGGTGACACGGCTGAGATCTCAGATTTGACCCTAGTGACCCCCGAACCTCAGGAAACACCACCTTCCCCAGTTCTATCCAAATTTTGGGTGCAGTTACAGCTCCTCTTCACTCCTTGGAGAAGAGAAAATCTTCGGTGCTGGTGTGGTCACTTCAGGGCCGTTCGTTAGAGGTTTTCACAACGCCGCCACTATTTTTGTGGCATCCACCCAAAAACTAGAAGAGCGGGGGGAAAAAAAAAAAAAAAAAAGGCTGGCCTGAGGAGCGAGGAGCTTGTTTTGCAGTGGAGCCTCTTGGCTTATTAAGCTCAGCAAGACAGAAGTTGAGTGGGCACAGGATCGCTCCCTCTGTGTACATCGCACCGCACGGCACCGCGGGGGGAGAAGGGCGCAGACGCCTGAACAGAAAATTGGCACAGGGGGTAAAAAAAACAGGCAGAAACCCACTTCAGATGGCAATTTGGCAAAGATCCTGCTTTGGCACAGGAAGGGAGGTGGCTGCCTCGGGTCGTGATGACCCGTGAGGAGAGCTGCAGTCTCCGTTCTGCTCCAGAAACAGCGTGTGGCACCAGAGGCGGCGGGTGCGGGTGGGAGCAAACACGGGGCACAATCTCCTCTGCTGCTGGGAGCCTGTTCGTGTCAGTGCTGCTGGAATACCCAGGGCCCAGCTGGTGGGGGAGTTTATGGAGAGCCCGTCCGCGTGGATGACAAATCAAAAGGGACGCGAGGAATTAGGAAAGGGAAACGTTTATTTTCTGCCTTTTCGAATGCGTGTCGTGCCCGGTTGAGAGCAAAATTAATTCATTCATTAAAGGCACTCGGCGTGGCAGAGGAAGTGGCAGAGCCAGACTGGGGGTGGCTGCTGCCTCACCGGGCTGAGGGCACCGATGGCACAACAGGGACCTGGGCAGGCTCTGGTGCTGGGACAGCCTGGGATGGAAGCTCAGCCAGGAGATGCTCCCAGCCCAGGAACCCCAAGGGGGAATTTTGCCTCAGTCAAGTTTACACACGAGGTTTTTCCTGCCTTTGCTGCACAGCTGCTTGCGGTATCTCAGGTATTTGGCTCCTGGGATGTCTGTAGAGGTTCCCACTTTCTCCTTTCCTGTTTTCAGTCTCAGACAGTGCCCAGTGTTGCTCCTGGGGGTTATCCCCCTTTCAAGGGAGGCTCTTCTCCTTGAGCCAGCACAGCAAAGAGAACTTTCCCAGGGCTTTGGGGGCAGCAGAGGTGCAAACTGTGCTGTGTGAGGAGTTCTGTGGGCTCAGAACAGGCCACATCCCACTAGGAGAGCACCAGGCCCTGCCCAGCTGCTCTTCCTTCAGGGATCCCTGGTGCTCAGCACCCCTGGTGGCTTCCACACCCCTCCTGCAGTCCTGCTCCCAGATCCCCCATCACCCACGTGCCCCAGAGCTGTGATCATGGAGCAATCCAAGCTGAGGAGTGGATTCTGACACCCTCCTGGCTTTTCCAGCTTTCTGGAGGCGGGTGATGAGGATTTGCTGGCGCACAGGCTGTGACGCAGCTTGTGTTTATTTGGGAAGTCATGGATTGTGCAGAGGCCCCGGAAACTTGGGTCTCAAACGCCTTAAGTTTGAGCTTTCATGTTTTCCAGATTCTGTGCTGCCCAGGGGTGCAGTTCTGAGCCTCATATTAAATTCTAGTAAGATTCCTTCACAGGGCAGGGAGACAAAACAAATCCTTTTCCTGCTGCACACCAAGGACAACTTTCAGGCCCAAAAACACAAACAAGGGTGGGCTGAAGGGAGGAACAAGAAGGATGGGACCTCACAGCCTGGAGCTGGGATTGGACAATTAAACCCCAACATGCAAATGAACCAAAGCTTATAAAAATGTAAGACCTCGTGACCACTCAGCCATTTTGTCACCATTTTGGGTCCACCTTGGGTGTAGCTCTGGCCAGGCTCTTGTCCTGCCCAAGGTGGATCCTGGAGGCCTTTCGATAAATCTCTATTCTCCAGCTCTGTGCAATCTCTGTTCCAGATCAGCCTTCCCAAGGCATCACTACAGCCTCAGTAGCTGCAGCCAGTCTCCCAGCCCTCCTGGCAGCTGGATCCATGCCATGACTGAAGCTGAGTGCCACAGACAGATCCTCTCCCCCTGTCAGGAGGTCACAGGTACTGCCTGCATCCTTCTGGGATCCTCACCTGGGAGCGAGGCCAGGACAGCACACTGGGCAGGGCCAGCTCTCTGTGGGGACACAAATGTCCCCAAGTCCACCCCCACTTCCCCTGGAGCCCCCAGACCCAGCCTGGGGGTTGTGGGGATGCTGAGGCAGCACAGGAACAGCCGCTCCTGGGTGGGTGAGAGCTCCACACAGCCAAGCAGGGCAGCAGAGGAGCTGGAGCTGCACAATGCAGAGAAAAGAGCATTTTGGGGTTTGCAGCTTCCCCTCAGAAAAGCCTCTTGTGGGTCAGAAGTTCACGTCTACAAAAGCCGGCCTGGTTCGTGCCCTGCTTTTGGATTCCCCTCACAGGGAAGGGCAGTGAATGGCTCTTTCTGCCAGCCCTCACTGGCGAGGAGATTCTGCCTCATCCTGGCAGACAAGGACCTGGCTGAAGTTCTTCATGACTTCATCAGCCCTTGGCCAGACTGCAGCGCTGCCTGTGCTGCGCCCCAGGCTGTGCCCTTCAGGTGTCCCCGCCGCCCAGGACAGCCCAGGGCCACCTCCTGTGTGGTGCCATCAGGGGACAGGCCCTGAGCTGGGTGGGACCTGGGCCAAAGGAGGGAAAACCAGGGTTTGGGATCGCTGAGAGCAGCGAGGAGGTTTCGGTTGTGAGGCTGATCTTGTGTTTTCCCGTAAGGAGAGCGCAGGACCCACGTGTGGGTGCACAAAACCCTTTTCCTCTGTTTTGGAGCCGCTGCAGCTGCTGCCATGATGATTTTTTGCCTTTTCTTTTTTATACATTTATGTATTCTCAGTGCCCTTAGCATGCATACTCGTAATTCCTTAAACCTGATAACTTAGCACCATCCTGGTATAGGCCAGGAGAGCAAATATCCCAAAGGCCTCACAGCTGGAGGCTGGAAAGCCCTAAACTATCCTGGGAACCAAGGTCCCCTCTAAAATACATCCTGTAAACCAGGATTAGGCCCATCCAGGGAGGAATATTTCAGGAATACTTCACACTATTCACTGAAGCCTCTCCTTAGGGCATCTTTGTTAGATATGCCGATTTGCAAGCTATACATATATGCTAATATACAATAAAATGATATTTAAAAAGGAAAAAATATATTTCTTTTTATTTAAATATTCAATTTTCTNCAATAAAATTAAATTATATATATATAAAATATTTTATAATTTATAATTTTATATATATATAAAATATTTTTTTTTCAAGCAATACATATATGCCACTATACAATAAAATTGTATACAGGCTCTACCATGGGTGTATATTTTGGCACATCCCACCTCGGGGAAGTGGTGCACCTTAAGGATCCTTATTAAAACTCTGAGGTAAAAACCCCTCATCCCTTAACAGAGTCTGGCTCTCAATTTCAGGACCAAGGAAAGGCCAGGACCTCCAGGATCTTCACTCCAGCCTCGCTGCCGCTGCTCCTTTGTGAGCCCTGCCCCAGACACGGATCTGTGCCCGCAGGGACGGCAGGAGCTGAGCTCAGCACCGCTCCTTTATCCATGGCTGCCTCTCCCCCAGCTCCACAGGATCCTCATCCCTGAGGCGGGAGAGTCCTCGCAGAGCATCCTCGGGCACGTTGGGAAAGCAGCCACCTCTGGCTGTTTTGTTCCCAGCTCTGAACGTGTGCTTGGAGAGAGAGGGAAAATGTGTGATCTGAGATGGGAAGGAGGGGGCTGTGATTCTCCCACTCCTCCTCTGGCGCTCCCCAGACAAAATGTGCGAGGGAAAAACAATTTGTGCACAAGGAACGGGAGCAAGGAGCCGGGAACAAGACACACGGGAGGAAAGAAAGGCTTTGGAGGAAGTGTCAGGGTGGGAAGGGTGGGGAGAGGGGGCAGAGCTGACGGTGGAGAAGGGAGACAGGCCCAGCTGGGAGGTCAGGTCGGGATCTGTGTTTAATCCTCTGGGTGGGAGGTGTTCCTTGAGCAAGGAGAGGGAAGAGTGCATGGGATGCCAGCTGGGAGCGGAGAGGGTTTCCCCTCTCACAGGGGACAGCCTGGCACTGCTGAGGGTGGCACAGGCACCTCCAAGGGACACCAAAAGGGACAGCAAAAGGGACAGCTTCCTTTCCTGCCCTGAAGGAAAGTGCTCTGGCCAAGTCCCTGCTGCTGCCACACGAGCAGTGGGATAAAAGCAGAGCCTTCCTTTTGTTCTCAAACACAGGGGTCCCTGGGGAGGGGACAGCAGAGTCCCCTGCAGTGGCCGACACCTGACTGTCCTGACTGAGCGGCCATCGATCCGCTGGCCCTGCCCACGGTAATGATCGATGCTAATTAGTCATTTGCATCCAGAGCTGGATGCCGGTGCGTGTGAGGGGGTGCCAGCGAGGCTCATTTGGGCTGAGCAATGGAGTTTTAATTCAGCCTCCGCATTCCCGTGCACTCTTTGGACAGCCCAGAGCTTCCCCTGTCCCCAGCTCCTTGGCTAGAGGAGACAGTGAAGGCCTGGGAAAAGGATGAGGGGATGAACTCTCAGGTTTTGCCTTGTTTGTAGCCCAGATTTGGTGCCTGATCTCCAGGCAGTGTTTCCTGATCCTGCAGGCGGAGATCCCCAGCCCTGTCTGCAGGAATACGAACAAAACCCGAGCACCATGTGCTCTGGCCACCGAGATCTCCATCTCCTGCTCCTGCTGCTCTGTCCCCACCCGCAGCTTGATTTAGACACTTGCTGGGGAAGCAGCCCTTGTCCCTGTGATCCTGCAGGGATGGCTGGTCCACTCTGGGGCTCTGGGAGGACCTTCCTGAGGTGAGTTCTGCCTTTCTGCTCACACGGGGCCCAAGGAGCTCCTCTGAACTCCCTGCAACGGGTTCCTGCTGTCAGCAGCTTCTATCTGCAGAGCAATTGATAACAGCAAATAATTAAAAATGCATTTCTGTTTCAGCAGCCTCTGGGTGCTCTCTGTGGCAAAAACAAGGGCTCGTCAGTGTGGAGGCCCCCAGGAAAATGTGGTTTTCTCAGCTGTGAAGTGTTGCTCCCGAGCCCTTTTGTGTTCTGCTCCGTGTCCATCTTACCTGCCGCTGTTCCTCGGGTCAGGGGCTGCATCTTCTCTGCCTCTGCACCGTGGGATGCCAAATGCAGGCAGTTTGTTGCTATTTTTCCGTGCTGTTCGCTTGCTTTGCTTGATTTTGGAGCTGAGATGACACGCCGAGGGGATGGCAAAGCTCCGCTGCTGCTCTTAAATAATTCCCTGTGTAGATGGGCTTCCTCTGGAATGTGAATGGGCTTTCCTGATTTAGCTAAATCCACTTCCAGCTCCAACCTGCTGCCTGGCCTGGGGTCAGAAGGTGTGTGAGGGGAGGTGCCACAGGGCAGCTCCATCCCGAAATTCCAGCTTCCATCCCTGCAGGGTTTGTGGTCAGAGCTGACCAGGGGCACCTGGGGAGCAGCCACCAGAAGGTCTCAGAGGACACTGACCCCAACCTCTGCCCCCCTCCAGCATTTCTGTGGCGTTTATTGATTAGCTGTTAGAGCAAAATCGTGTTGTTTGCAGGGGTGGCTGTGCTGCGCTGGGGGTGACAACAACTCCCACCATGTCTCCCCCACACAAGGCAGGCCCTGCCGACCTAAATAATGGATAAATATGGATCCAGCACCCTGTGGGATGTCCCTGCTGCTCCCCTGTGTCCCACTGCCCACCCTGGTGCTGCCAGGGATGTCACTGCAGGCCGTGCCACCAACACCCCATGGTGCCCGCGGGGCTCCAAGCGCCGCCTCCTCGTCCCCAGGGAAAGGACAGCAGGGCCACTGCTGTCCCCTGCCCCAGCCCAGGGTGCAGCCCCTGTCTGCAGGACGCTGGGAGCCACTGGGTGTCAGTAGCATCCCACTTCCCGGCCGTGGAGTCGGCAGGATGAGTTTTCCTCCATGGAGAGCAGCTCCATCCCTCTGGAGAGCAGCTCCATCCCTCTGGAGAGCAGCTCCATCCCTCTGAGAGCAGCTCCATCCTCCTGGAGAGCAGCTCCATCCCTCTGAGAGCAGCTCCATCCCTTTGAGAGCAGCTCCATCCCTCTGGAGAGCAGCTCCATCCTCCTGGAGAGCAGCTCCATCCCTCCAAGGAGCAGTTCCATCCCTCCAAGGAGCAGCTCCATCCCCTGGTGATCAGCTCCATCCCTCTGAGAGCAGCTCCATCCTCCTGGAGAGCAGCTCCATCCCTCCAAGGAGCAGCTCCATCCCTCTGGAGAGCAGCTCCATCCCCAGGAGAGCAGCTCCATCCTCAGGAGAACAGCTCCATCTGTCCAGACAGCAGCTCCATCCCCTGGAGAGCAGCCTGAAGGTGAGCACCCATGAGGTGCTGCTGGCTGGTGATTTTCTGATCATGTCATTTTTTCTCCCCCCAGACTTTAAAAGTTACTAAAATGAATAATTTTTAAATTATTGTTATTATTTATTTTTTTTTCAGGCACATGTCACATGTGGGGTGACATTTCTGGCTCAGAGCAGGAGGAATGCAAAGCCCTGGTCCCCAGCACAGCCAGTGAATCCAGAATCCCAGCACCCAGCACGGAAAGCTGGCTGTAACTGCCCGCCCACCCTCGCTCACAGCCCAGATCTGACCCCCTGCCTTCTGTTGTGTGAAAACCCGGCTGAAGAGCCGCTCCTGTTGCAGGCAGAGCCCTTCAGTCCCTCCTGGTGAAGATGTTCCATCTGCTGTTAATAATTCACCTTGAAGTGAGGCTGTCTCCAAGCCTCTCTTTCATCACTGAGATCTGCTCATTCCTGCTTTCCCTCTCTCCCCATGACCCTCATCTCCTCCTGCACCCACCAGGCTGTCCAGGGATGAAGGATCTCTCTCCCGAGTGCCCAAAATCCTTGAAGTTCTGAAAACAGAAGGGGGAAACGGCCGAGGTCTCCAAAACAATGCTGGTCCCTGCTCCTGGCCGAGTTCCCGGCTGCAGTCTGTGGGGTCTCCTGACTCTTCTCGTGGATGGTGGGATTTCCCCCAGAGCATTCCCTCCCTGGGAGGCATTTCCTGGACAGGCTCCAACTCACCCAAAGTCATGAGGGGAAGTGGAGTTGAAATCCACGAGCAGAGGGTGAGGATCCCCCATCTCCCGCTCCTGTCAGCAGGTCCCTGCTGTCCCCAGAGCTCCTGGGGATGGAAATGCCCATTCCTGCAGGCCAGTAATTGCTGCCAAATGCACTTTGCAGGCCCATTATCCCTTGGCTGCCAGGCACTCAGCTCGGGGAGTTAATGGTGTAATGGGAGCTGTGCTGTGAGGGGGACAAGCCCCGGGCAATCCTTTCCTACACCAGGCCTTGGTTCAAGGCTGTGCGGTTAACTCTGGGGCGAGGGGAAGGGAAGGGCTAAAAGCCCTTTTGGAGCTGGTGGCACTGAGGTGAAGCCAAATCCTCTTCACCAAACCAGAGCTGATTGTGCCTCTCCATGCCGGGAGGAGAAGGGCTCGGTGAGAAGCTGGGATGGCACAGGAGGAAGACTGACAAGTCTGCAGCAGGGCAGAGCTGGGACCCCTCCGCCACGGTGGATCCAACACGTCCCAGTCACCCCTGAGTGCCCTGGGTGGGACGAAGGCAAAGCAGAAATGTCCATTTTGTGAGGGGACACTGCTGATGTCACCCTGCAGGGGCAGGCAGAGGGTGGCACCTCGCCCTGGGCACACCCCGAGGTGATAAATACCTACTTCATTCTCTAGCTCTGCCCAGTCTCTGTTTCACATCAGCCTTCCAAGCTCCAGCCCCATCCCTGCCCTCCGACAAAGCCTGGCCTGGTGGATCTGTGCCCTGCCCAGGCCAGGCTCAGCTGGGACAGCGCAAACCCTCAGTGCCCTGCCGGGCTCCAGCAATCCCGGACCTCGTTCAACATCAGGGACCAAAGGAGGCTTTCCCTGCCCTCATGAGCAGTGAGTTGCCTCCACTCAGGCTCAGTTGATGCCTGCCTGGTGCAGTTCTCAGCCAGGAGAGCTGCCATCCCACCTGAGGGCCGTGGCTTTGGAAGCTGCAGGGTTGGATTTGGGATGGACACGGCTGAGCTGCAGCTGCAGGGTTGGATTTGGGATGTACATGGCTGAGCTGCACCTCGGGGTGCTGGAGGCTGGTGGGGTCAGGACCCCCAGCCTGGTGCTGACTCCCACAGGTGGTTTCACCCCTTCCTGCCCCTGTCCTGCCTCATCTGGCCATCAGCAGGGCGTGTTCCTGGTGCTCTTTCTCCAGGAGAAGCTGGGATTGCTTGGAGCCTGGCAAATGCAGTGCTCTGGCCTGCTGGGAGCTCACATCCCTGTGTGTCCCTGCCTGCCAGGGCAGTGGGGAGGAAGAAAGAGGAAGAGGAAAAACCAGCACAGTGGTGTAGGACAGAGAAAACCTTTTGCTCTTTCTCTTCAGGGGCTTTCTCCTTCCCCAGGGTGACAGAACTCCACACAAGTGTTTTCAAATTGGGGTTTGTTTCTCAGCAGCAGATTGGTTTTAAGTTTAGATAGGACTGGAACACTCCCTAGTTCTGGCCAAGGGCTCGTGGATCTGCGGCCTGGAGGCAATTTGCTGGGCATCAGTTCATGTGCTGAACTTGGAGATTCTTGTTCAGAGATGCAGAGCTGTGGTTTGATGCCCCTCATCCCACACCAGCCTGGTGGAGAGCAGCAAGGGAACAAACTGCTGCTGCAAGAAGAGCTCCCTGCATCCCTCAGCTCCTTATTTCTGCCCTTTGTACTTCCCTTTTCTGTTTGCTTCACTTAAGCACCTTCAACAACCAGAACTGTAAACTCTTGGTGGGCTTCTTTTTTTCCTCCATGCCCAGAATTTCATTGTTTTTTTCTGGAAATAGCTATTTATTTTTCTCTGCTGTTGCTTTCTGCTTTCATGTTGCTTTCTCTTTCCTGCTCAAGTCAGCAGTCCCCCTTCTTGTGAATCTGCTCTCCCCCGAGACATTCCTGATTTTTGATCCCCTTTTCCACACTCCTGGCAGCTCAATAGTTTTTCAGCCTTTCCTTCCTCATTCCCAGCCCTTTACATTTATTTTCAGTGGGACTTTTCTGCCTCCCCTTTACCCCACCCTTACCTTGGCACAGAGATTGGGAACAAGGGAAGTTTCCTCTGGGATGGAAGGATGGAGTCCCAGGCTCTCAAGGAGGATGTGCCCTCCTGGAATTAAATCCCCGGGTGGTGGAGCTGCCCCCTTGAGCCCTTTTAAGTGTTTGCTTTCCCTTTTTTTTCTCGTCCCTCCCCTGATTTTTATTTGTGGACCTCGTTCCTCCGATTAACCCCGGGGCCGGCGCGGCTCCTTGAGAAAGATGCTCTCACTTCATTAAGAGATAATGGAAGCTGTCAGAGGCTTGAAGGATTGCACTCGTGATGGGAGCAGGAGGGGGAAGAAATATATTCACAGCAAAGTTACATTTTCATGTAAATTGTTTAAAGATTTAAATGGTTTCTATTAGGAAGGGTCACTGGGGCTGTGCAGAGGCCTAAATTAGTCCTTCTGTGCAGAACTGTAACATTGTCTATAAATGAAAACGAATAAAAAAAGCTGTTAAATTTTTTTTTTCTTTCTTTCTCCCACTCTCTCATTTCAGCCCACATTTTTATTTTCTCCCTCTGCCTTTCCAGCAGCCTTCCCCTGATTTTCTTCCATTCTTGGGTCTTCCTGCTCTCATCCTCAGGCCGGACTTGGCGATTTTGCCATGACTTTGGCCCTGCCTAAGCTGAGCTCAGCCCAGGCAGTCCCCAAACACCTCCTGCCAAAACGCAAACGCCCTGCTCTGGGTTTCCAGGCACACAGGATGCCCCACGGGGAGCGGCAGGCCCGGGTGATCAGTTAATTTGTTAATGCCTATCCCACGCGGGTTGTGCTGACATGTTAGGTGGAGTCAGTGCTGCAGGCTGCTTGGTAATTCATCCACAAACGCATCCTCACACAAATAATCACGAGGCAGCGATTTGCTCGGGTAACTCGCAGCCCAAACGTTGGTTTTTGCACACGCCGGCGCCCGCCTAAATGTGATTGCACCTGAGGGGACGGGCCTCTGCTCCCAGCCTGATCCCAGCCCTGCTCTGGATCCAGCCTCGTTCCAAAGGGATGCTCCTGGCTGGGGAAAAGGGGCTTTGCCTTCCTCTGGGAGCCCTGGCTTTTAGAAGGGGGCACTTGTGCAATCTCTGCTGGTTTTGCATACATGTGTGTCAGGAAAATCCACCCACAAGCACCAGGGGTTTGTGTCCAAAAAGGAGCCAGAGGAGTCCTGTGACTTTATCCAAATAAAGGGAGAGGCCGTGGGGTATTTCCACTGGGGTCTCTCAGATTTTGGGAGGACGCAGCCTCCTTCTTATCCTCATTTCCTGCATTTCCCTCTCTCTTTCCCCATTGCCTGAGGTACTGGAGAGGTGCAGACTTCCCAAAACACCAAATACCTAACACCCCCTTTCTAATACGTACCCCTCCACCCCCCTTTTTCTTTTCCTTCTGTCAAACCAGTGGAATTCCTATGGAATTTATGGTTCTTCCCACTGTTTCTTTCATCCCTCAGCATCCAACTTTATTTACCAGCAGCCCCACAGGTTGTCTGTAAAGACAAATCTCTCTCATCCCTTTCATGTGGGACCATGGTTTGCCCTCTAAATGCTCACTGAGAGGTGGTTTCACCTGCAAACCCGTGAGGCAGAAATCCGAAGGTGCCTTCCCTCCCCAGTGCCCCCTTGCTCGGTTCATTCCCGAAATTTGGTGGCTCCTGGCTCACTGCGTGCATGCCCTGGAGCAACCATAGAAGGGTTAAACCACCTGCATTCCCACCGGGGTCACAGGCCAGAGGAATGAAAGAGCTTTTGGGCAACCAGTGATTTAATTTACAAGGAGCCGGACGGATTTTTCCCCTGCGAGGGCAGGAGCAGAGCAGGAGGCAGGGCGAGGTGCGCGCCGTGTCCTACAGCACTCCCCGGGAGGCTGCCTTGATCTCCGGGCTGTAAAAACCTCCTAAAAACTCCCCGGCACGCAGAGTTCAGCCCCCTTGGCTCATCCCTCCCATGCAGAGCAGCAGAGATCAAATTCATCTGGCGGCTCCGGAGGCTCAGCTCCAATTACGGGAGGTGAGGGGCTGATTGCTCTGCACACACACACACAGAGGCAGGAGCACCGCGGAGACCGCTCAGGGGTGGGAGGTCCGCGGGGAATAGCAGGAGGGAGAGGGGTTTGCATGCAGATCACCGGGAAGGCAGCAAAAGCAGAGGCTAAAAGGCTGTGGCTGAGAGGAGGAAATCTCCCTGTGCTGGGTTCTGAGGGGTTTGGGCAGAGGCAAAGCTGGCCCAGCCTGCTGGCGGAGCGACAGGCCTCCGGTTTTGATCTTGGGAAAGGAAGGAAAGATGCCTTTTGGAGATTGCAGGAGCTCAGCAGCAGGCCTGCCTTTCAGGAGGAGCAAATCCAGAATCCTGAGCACATTTCCAGGGTTCTGGATTTCCAGGGTTCTGGATTTCCAGGGTTCTGGATTTCCAGAAGCCAGTTGTGGAGCTCAGAGGGAGGCACACCCCAAACATCCACCCCAAATGACAGCTCTGCCATAAAAAAGGCACCTTGCAGGTGGCTGTTTGTGGGGTAGAGAGATTGCTCAGGTTCTCCTGCTCGTCAACCTGAAATTCCCCTCAGTGAGACAGAACATCCTCCCCTTCCTGAGCAGATCTGGCTTCTAACTCAGCTCCTCATCCCCTGCTCCTCGGAACTGCAGTGTGTCCCACAGATTTGCTCTTTTCATGGTGAAGGATCCGCTAATTCCAGCTGAAGGATGTCCTTGGGCTTTTAATCTCCATCTCTTCAACTGCCAGCCTCAAATAACTCTTTTCCCTGTTTCCCCAAGCGTTCCTCTCTCAGCTTTCTGTTCAGGCAGCAGCTCCATCCCTTCCCTTTGCTCTCCACTCTGGCCAAACCCTTGCAGGTCCTCGAGGAAGGATCTTCACCCCACCAGTGCTGGTTTCAGTCAATCTCTGTTGAGTGTGGCTGATTCAGGACTCCAAACACAGCTTTTCTCTAAAGGGAACATTTCCCCTGACACCTTCTGCTCTGGATTTTGCCTTTTCCAGAGCCACATTACATCAGAGATTTACGAGGGGCAGGCTCATCCCTCCCTGCCTTTCCCTTCCTTGTTTCCAGTGTCTGACCTCCCAGCTCCTTTCACAGGAGACTCTCTGCAACTGCTGTTCCTCAAGGTCACACAATTTCTCCAACTTCCCTTCAGCTCTGGGGGAATCAGCAATCTTCCTAAAGCCAATCTGTCTCTCCGTGCCAAATCCATCAACGGAGATGCCAAAGAGATGAGTCCCTGGGTCACTGTTTGAGGAACTCCACTTGTACTGGTGGCATCCATCTCCTGCACTGCAGGGCCCACATGGATTAGCTGTCCCAGGTTTCCATGCCTGGTCCCCTTCTCCAAGCAGGGTGCCAGTCAGTGTCACCAGGTTTGCGCTGAGGAGTTCAAGGCCTACCAGAGAAATCTCATTTCCAAGCCAGAAACAGCAGCCCCGAGTTCCTGTCGCCAGCTCTCCCAGGGTGGTTTTGCTCCTGGGCTTCTCAGGGCAGGAAATTTTGGCAGCTCCTTCTCATTTTTGGCTTCCTACTGCAGAGTGCGGCCTTGTGGCTATTGGGGGAGGTGTCTGAACAGCACACGACCCATCCTTTAGGAAAGCGGATTATTTTAGGCTCTGTTCTGTGCTCTCCTCCAAAAGTGGCTGGAAATGGAGGCGAGCTCCTGAGGTCAGAAGAGAGGCTCTTTAGCTGTCACGATTGCTCTGCCCCATTTCCCTGAGCGTGGGAGCTGTGTTGGGTAAACTCCAGGCATATGGTCCCACTCCCAGTTTGTTGGATGCGGGAAAAGTCCTCGTCGGCGCCTCGGTAATTTCGTGTGCTAATTCATCCCAAACAGCCCCAGCCACTGACCTGCTTTAATACCTCCTTCCATTTCATTGAAATGGCATCAACTTCTGATGGCTGGCCCCACACTTATTTTCTAGGTCAACCTCTCCCGCAATGTCTTCGCATTCCCTGAAATCCTACTAAAATAGCCTCGTGTCGTCCTGGATCAGTAACCATTTGGAGACAAAATCTGTTTATTATCGTGCTCAGGAATAAGTGGTGCCTGCAATAAGCAACATTTGCTCCGCAATCTGTGCCTCAAAAATTAAAACCTCCATGATGACTCAGTCCCAGCCTGACTGGGGGGATCGAAGCCCAGGCTCCAGCACGACCTACAAACTCCTCGCAGAGTTCTTTTCCCCCCAAACAACTTTTATTTTCGCCAGCCTAAGCCGTCCTTTTCCTCTGGTCTATCCTTGCCAGAGTCTGATTCCGATAATCAGATTCCAATCCCCGTGTGTGGAGGCAGGGATGATGATTATGTGATATCTGCAGGTCCCTCTGTTTCTCCCAGAGCTCTCCTGAGATTTGTCAGCCTTAATGTCAGCACTCAGCACCCAAACATAACCAGGGGGGGAATTTGCTCTCTGGAAATAGCTCAGCATCCTCAAACCCTTCCCATGGCGTCAGGTCTTGATGAGCCTGTTGGATTGCAGGAGCAGCCTCTGACAATCACTCAGGCCTCCCTCAGAACTCCCTCCAGCCCGGGGCTGGTGCCTGCAATCAATTCCTGTGGGATTCTGCTGCTGTTACTGTACCAAGGTAAAGGGCAATCAACAGCTTTTTACCTTAAATTCCTCTTTTTTCTTCTGTTTTTCCTTGCAGACCCCACAGCCTTCTGCTCTTTGGTCCCAAACATGCAGCGGGCTCAGCATTTCTTCCCTCACTGCTACCTGCCTGTTCCCAAGGTTCTGCAGGACTGGTTTTCCCCCCAGTCTGGTTTTCCACCTGCTTTCTGGTCATCCCATTTTCCTTGAGCAGCATCCTATCCCTCTCCGGCTTCAAACCATTGCACTCTCCGCTGTGTCTCCCTCTTTTCTGCTGAGCTGGTTTCACACTCCCATTCAGAAGATCCTGCCAGCCTGGGGCTGGGATCTTTGGATGTAAACACTTCCCTTCAGGAACACCTCTAAGAACGACACAGATGCCAAGCCCCCAGAATCCTGTTCATTACCAATTGATCTGTGGGGCATTTCTTCTCATTGTCACTATTTTTTTCAGTGGAAAAATCTAAATTCCCTCCCTGGCACTCTCACATGAGATCTCCTGTTTGCTTTCTCCTCCCTTTCATATTTTTTTTTTATTTCCCCACTTGCACTCCACGCTTTCTCCAACACATTTTCCTCCAGCTCAGCAGCTGGAGAGGATGCTCGGGGAAGGGGCTGTGGGTGGCAGCCCAGGATGTGGAGGAGGAAGTTTTCCTTTATTCCTGGTGTGCTGAGGAGGGGGTTGAGAGAGAGGGATGGAGCTGGATGTAGAAGCTGATCTGGCTGGCAGTGTGCCAGAGTGGAGGGGACACCTCAGGCAGCTGACACCACCTGCAGCCCTGGTTTTGTGCCTGAGATGTTTTTGGTTTTCTGAAATTCTTTTCCCAGGTAATTTTCTGTAAACAAGGGACGTGTTTTTGTAGCTGTAACTTTGTTTTCATTCTTTTCCTTATGAGGGACTTCTTGATGTCCACCTGCTCTGACCAATGTGAGTGAAGAGGTTTGTCCTTGTTTCACCAATCGAATTGGTCTGTGTAGAATGGTATAAAAGGGAGACACACACCAAAACTGTCATGTTCAGCCTTCTCAAGTCGGAGTCTGTGTCGTTGTGGTGTAAAACAGCGTCAACCACCCCATCCCGTCCTCCCACTGCCCCGTCCCCCTGAGCCCACACCACGTCTCCACTGGACCCCCGTGTCACGGAAGGACACCATCAATATTATATTTTTTCGCAGACATTATCTCGAGAGTCAGTTCATGCCTTGTTGCAGGTCGGGCAGGCGGCCGCCTGCGCGATCCTCCAGCCTTTGGCGTCGCCCGGCGCCGCTCGGGCGTCGCGGAACTCCTTCAGCTCCTCCACGGCCTCTCCGCAGAGCTGGCGGAACACCGGCAGCCTCTTCTTGGCCTCGGGGGAGCCTCTCACGCCCACGGCTTCCCTGGAGAGGGCGAGGAAGGCGGGGAGGTGCTGAGGAAGAGAGAAATCGCAGTCTTCATCTGTGCTGAGGTAGTGCTGGGCTGTAGGGTGGCAGGGCGCGGGGCCGGGGGGGACGTTGCTGGCTCCTGCCCCATCCAGGGGGTGGTGGTGGTGGTGGTGGTGGTGGTGGTGGTGGGACGCAGGGATGTTCCTGCAGCTCTCCAGGAAGATGTAGCGGATGTCCCTGGAGGTGTGGTAGGGTGTGCATTCCGGCAAGTGCAGGCTGCGGGCTTCGCACTGGAAAGCTGGTGCCGACATCGGTGCTGCTCTTGCGTGGGGAGAAATCGCAGAGTTAGCGGGGTGGGAGGTGGGGGAAGCCAGGCAGGAATTCTCAACTGACCCTCCTGTCTTTTCCCCCCGCCCCACCAGGAAAAATGCCAGATTCCCAAAATCCTCTCTCCCCCTCCACCGACAGCCCGGTCAAAGAGGAATTTTTAGGCACCAGGCAGCAGCAGAGCCTGTGGGAAAACAAGTCAGGCAGACTTTCCCAGGCATTGCTCTGGAGGAGCTGGGAGAAGACATTCCAAACAATTCCTAATCTTTGCACCTGCTGCCTCTCCAGCTTGTTTACTTGCAAAGATGTTTACGAAGAGGTGTTGGCTTGAATGACCAATCATACCCAATTGTACGGGAACAGCATATGAAGAAGGTTTGCTTTCTAATAAATTTTAAATTTCTACTTTGCTTTCTTTTTTCTATATGCCCTCCAAGGAGATCTGGAGTCTTATATGGTTATTCACCCTCCCTAATACATAACAATACCCTCCCTTCCCTGAACTGACCAAGTTGCCTCCAGAACAGCAACACACACAGCTCTACCATAAACTTTCACAGCAAAATCAGGAGATATCTGTCTTTGAGATGGTCACAGAATGACACAGTATCAACTTTTCAGAAGGCTCCTTATTATAACCCCATGCTGTCTTTTATGTGGTTTTTACAAACCTCGAGGGCAACTTCTAATTGGTCAACAGCTTTCTTGTTAATTGTTCTGTTGGTTAGTAAAAGGTATTTTACTTGTCCATCAAATCGATCTGTTCTCGGATTGTTTACCTGTTTTCCTGGCTGGTTCTCATGGGACAAATCCCTTGCTGTTACAGGTGCACTTATTTTTCACCCTCAGAATAGATTGTGCTGTTAAAGGAACTTCTCATTCTCAAAACAGCTTCATATGAGAACTTAAAAATTGTTTGTTAGCTGCACTTAGAAGAAATGACAGGCCAGCTTTTTACCCTGTTCCTACAGATACCCACCAAAGTTAAGGCTTTGCTGTGTCTGTATCCCAAGCTCCAGTTCACAGCTGAGTACAGCCACCACCAGCCTGGGTGTGGGAGGGTGCTGTCAGAGGCAGACAGGTTGTCTCCATCCCTCCTGGAGCTCCCAAGGGGAATGAGTAACCACTGAAGGGATTCGGGATCTGAAACTGCCTCTTTGGGGAAAGGCCGGCCCTGTGCGCTCCCTTCTGTGTTCTTCCATCACCACTCACTGAATATTTCAGCTCTTTCCCAGGTTTGGTACACTTGTAAAAACGCAGATTCTTGGGAGGGGGGGGGATATATCCCGACCTACTCCGTGCTTTGATACCTGGCTGGAACTTCCAGAGTTGACAAAGAGACAAGGCGACCAACCCGGTTCATGGATAATTCATCTCATGCATAACTCATGCCCACACATTTCATGGATAATTTAGGATAAGGGCTTGCAAGATCAGGATCTCACATGGAAGTGAAGGGTCTCTCCTGAACAAAGCTGATGGCAAACTCTAGCTGTGGGACACCGAGTTTCTGCCTGTGGCAACGTGCCAGTGGCTGGGAGAGCAGGAATGGTGTGGTTCCTTGGATGTTGGCATCTCCCAACCTCAGCAGGCTCAAAATGCCTTTGGCATCACGTCCTGTCCCTGAGAGTGGCCAAAATCTGATCAGAGGAGGTGCAAGCATCCCAACTCCACCAGGAGGTCTTAAAATCCTGGGGCTTGTCCGGAAATCCAGAAAAATCCCCGTCCCCCGCAGCCGTGGCAGACAGAGGGATGGTGCTGCCATGGGCTGGACCTTCTCCCAGCAGGCTGAGGCAGCAGCTGGGATGTGCCCTCAGATGGGTTCAGGAGCATTCAGTGGCCACTGAGGACCACTGGACTGGGGGACAGCGGTGCCCTGTGCCACCCCAGAGCTCTGGGACAGGGCAGTGGCCTCAGCTCCACTGCTGGAAACCCACCCGAGCCACCCTTGCTGTGCTCACGTTGGTGCCTGGCTCCATCCACTTCCCTACAGCTTTGGTCGGTGTCTCTAAGAGGAGCAGGATGTAATTAAGCATTTTTTTAATCCTCATTCATTACTGCTGCTCTTTCCCCCTCTCCCAAGCACAGCCCAGAACGGGATGGTTGATGTTTTCTGGTGGGAGAACAGCGGAATTTCACGCGGTGAAGGAAGAAATTTGTGTTCTTAGGCTTGGCCACACCACGGGAAGTTGTTTAAACCACCAGCAGGCACCCAACCAAGAGCCCAAACCCTGAGATTCACGGGAGGTCGGATCTTAAAGCTCAACTCCCAGGCATCAAACATTTAAAGAGACCAGTGGAGAGGCTGAATTATTCAAATGGCCCGACGTGAAACGTTTCCCTGCGAGGAGAGGAGCGCTCTCCTTCCCCGGCTCATTGTCTCTGCGGGGTGTCAGAAATGCTAAGGCTCATCCTTGCCTTCCCCATCCCCCCTGAGATACTTGGAACAAGTGAAGCACTCCCAGCTGCCAAGAAACATTGAATATTTATGAATTCCCTTAATCACAGAGGCAGGGACCATTCCAACCAGCCTGGTTTGGTGATGGTTCTGGCCTCGCCTCCTGGAGAGGAGCAGGACTTGCTCCCACAGGTCTTTGTCAGCGCCCTGGAGCTGCTCAACAGTGGCCAGGGCAGGTGGCAAAGCCCAGCAGGAGCTCCAGGGGTGGAGATATTTTATTCCTGCTCCTGCACTGCCTTCTGGGATAAGGAATGCAAATTAATTTGCCTTGGGAGCAGAGAAGCAGCAGGTCCTGGGGAAAGTGTCCTGACTTCCCCACTGTTTTGTCACCATCGTTATCCCATTGTTCTCCTGCACGTGGTGTTTGTGTCGACCTCCAAAAGAAGAGCAAGCCCAATACAGACACCAAAGAAGTGATTTTTCCCTCTATTTCTTCCTTTTTACCCTGTTTCTTCTTTTCCATTTCCCCAGATTACAGTAACAGAGGGAACTAGGGGAATTAATCATGAGGAAAGTGTTTTTTCTTTGGTCAAAATGAAATCCAAGTGGGAAGAGCAGGGCGGGGGGGTTCTCTTTTATCTTCTTGTGTTCCAGCACACACAGAAATACATTTTTTAATTCCTCCTAAGCATTTGGTATGAAAGGAGAAGTTCTTGGGGCTTTTTTGGGTTTTCTGGGTTTTTCAATTGGGATTTTCAGGGTTTTCATTTGGATTCTTTTTTTGTTTTTCAGCTGGGTTTTTGGGGAGATTGTGTTATTTTGTTGTTAAAGATGCTTGTTACCTTCTTTTAACTGTCTCTATCACAGAATGTTCAGAGACTCTGGCTGAGAAAGCTTCTGAAACTGGGTGTCCTTCATGCAGAAAGACTTGCAAAAACCATTTGTGGGTGCTCACAGCCTTCCCAGGTAAGAGATTCGTCAAAGGCAAGTTACTTCCACTTGAGCTCACCAAGCAAACATCTGGCTTTCAAACGAATTCCCAGGGAGGAAGCAGGGTGAGAGGCTGCTGCTGTGGTGGAAAGCTGTGGCTGGGAATAAACCCAAGGTCTTCAAAATCCCGATTTTTCTTTTAAAGAAAAGCCACAGTTTTCCAGCCTGGAGAGCTCTCCACGAGGAATGTGTGCGCAGGGAAGGCAGGAGGGGTTGATGACTGGCAGGAGTCAGCTCTCTCCCTGCTCCCCACTCCCCAGGCCACCTGGTTTGGTGGAGACTCCTCTGCCCTCCCTGGCGCCAGCAGGAGCAGGGAAGCCGCTCAAATATTTATTAAAAACCACGGACGTCCTTACAAGACTCACCGAAATCCCGGATACTTCTGTGCTTGGTCCTGACAGGAGATTAATGTCTTCAGAAGACTTCCACGAGGAGCTGGATGGTATCCACCCTGGCTTTGGGGATTCTGGCAGGGGTTGTGCGCGGTGCTGCTCTTGGAACATTCCGTTGTCACGCCGAGCTCTGGGCTCGTGTCACAAAGGGGCAAGGCCTGGCCTCGTGTGGCACCAGCCTGGGGCTTTGTCTCTGCTGAGGGGTTGGGCATGGCCAGGATGGGGAGGGATCTGAGGAGCAGAGAGGTCCCAGGGTTCCCCAGCAGCTGGCTGGAGGTGTCACTGTCCCTAGTGAAGGAGTGGCAGGTCCCTTGGGGAGCGGTTGTCCCACTGGATGTTGAGCTGTGGTCTGGTCACACCAAGGTGGTCACAGCTGCTGCCCACACGTGTCACAGTCCCCTCTGTCCCCAGACAAGCAGCCACCCCCAAAAGGGACACCTGAGCACCGGTGACACCATAAATGTGCCCACACACCGCTGTGGGATCCCTGAAAATGTGGGATTTGGGGACGTTTTGGCCGCTCCCTTCATTCCAAAGTTCCCCTGAGCAGAGGCTGCTTGTCCTGGGATAACTCCTGAGCCAGAAAAGATCCTTTCACACTTTGTGCTAAGGGCTGAGTGACAAAACCCTGGTCCCTCCTGTCAGCACAGAGCTGCAGAGCTCTCCTGGCTGGTGGAGGTACAGCAGAGCCTCGTGTGCTTCCGGAGGGCTTCCCGTCCTAAAACATCCCTCGCAGCTGTTAAACATCTTGCTGCATTAAGAGCCATGAACAAAGCAGTCTCATCCTTGTGAAGAAATAGGTTGCAGGACTTTTAGCGCTCTGGGAATTGGGAGCAACAGTGCTTCGTAAATTAGATCTATTAAATACTTAGTGATATCAAAATTTCATGCGGTGCTTTTCTTCAAAGAAAGCCGAGGTGGCTCTGCTCACCAGGCACTTCTCCCTCAGACTGACCCGGCCTTCCAGAATCACTTGAAAGACCCTATTTGATCCCAAGATAATTCCTAATGAGATTTCCCACTCCCCCAAGGCCGGAGCAGAGCCTTTCATGCAGACATTTCTCAGCTTTGAAGAGGTTTTTTACAATACCAAGCATGGACAAAGTAGTTCTGGTCCTTGGGAACCACCAGCCTGGATGTGAGGGAGGTGGTTCCTCCCTGCACTGGGTGATTCCTGCTGGGACGTGGATTTTATTGAGGAGGAGGCTGAGTTTTGGCTTTGTGAGGGTGGTGGTTGCAGACCCCCAGGCACCAGATTCCCCAAATAACAGCGGGAAATGGGAACCGTGCAATCAGCACGTCCTTTGTGAATGAGCCAACAATCCAGGGATTGGGAGTGCTCCTGGTGGTGCCAGTGGTGTTTGCTGGGATTATCAGCTCATCCCAGGGCTGCCTGGAGCTGCAGAGCTCCTGTGGTGCAGCACGGATCACCCCAGCCCTGGAAAACTCGGCTGCTGCGGGATGGAGCCTTGGGAAGCGCACACAACGCACTTTTCAGCAGATTTCTGAAAAGCCAGCCCACATTCTGGACTGGAGACTCAGTTTCAGCATCTCTCCAGACTGGAAATAGGTGAGTGGAGAGAGACAGACCCTCCCAGCTGGAGCTTCCCACCCTCCAGGGCTGGCAAACAGAGCCGGGTCCCTCAGGGAGGTTCTGGGATCTCCCTTGTTTATCCCTCTTGTTTATCCCCGCTCTGTGTTGGTACAACAGGTCAGGCTCTGGGAAAGAGGCTGCCAGAGATAATGCACACCCTGTCACAGTAACAAGATCATCAGGAGGAAAAGTGGGGAGATAATAAACCGGCAAGAAGGCTGAAGAGTGAGAAACAAAAGAGGAACGGAGAAGAAGTGACAATGTAATCTCTGTTTAATGCTCCTCTGAGTCACCATTAGTTATTTAAGATACTCATCTGCCAGCTCCCAGCCCCGTCAAATTAAGAGATCCAACGAGTGCTGGTGTTTATTTGGGGTTTTTTTCATTGCCAAACAAGTTGCTGTGTCCCAAAGGGAGAGGGATTTTCCATGGATGACGGATGCACGTGCATCCTGGCTTCGCTCGGGAAGCCAGGAGGAGGCAGTGCCACGTGGGAGCACTCGGGATTGCTCCTGGGCCTGGATGTTTCCCTGGTGGTGGATCCACCAGGACAGGAAGGATGAAGGACAACGTCAGGGATGAGGAGAGCAGTTCCCACAGCTGGAACCCAGGTGCTGCACGGACAGGGCTGGCAGCATCCCGGGAATCCCTCTGGAAACAGGTTGCCAGGTGGGGGGAAACAGCTCAGATGTGCTGAGGACAACAAGTGTGGGTCCACTTTGGGGTAACCAGGGGAGGTGGCGCTGTGGGAACCGAGGGGGTGACAATACGTTGTCACAGAGAGCACCAAACCCGACCCCAGCCCCTCACACACCTGGGCCAGGTGACACCTCTGGGCCACCTCACTTCTCCTGCACTCAGAGACAGATCTCCAAGCCAGGTGGAGACACCCAGGACCAGGTGGGCAGGACCCCGTGTGCATGTTTGGAGAGGCCTCTCCCCTCTGCCTTTTGCTCCTGCCAGTGAACCCGGGATGCAGGAGAGCAGCAAGAACATGAATTTAACATAGGGGCTCAAAATAGCCCAGACAGGGTTTGTTTCCCTCGGGGCTTTGCAGGGAGAGAGGCGGCACCTGGCAGGGAGAGGTGCTGAACAGGGAGGGAAGAAAGGAGTCACGACTGCCCGGCTTCCCTTGGTTGGTGTCTGTGGCAGAGGAGGGGGCAAAAAAATAAAGGTGACAGGAGGTTCAGAGAGCCCTGCCTGGGTGAGTTTTCCCCTTGCACTTGGAGCAGCATCTCCCCCCGGGGACAACCAGAGGTCTGCAAACCGCCCAGGCGTGGGATTAAATAAATTAATGAGCTGAGGAAAGTGGATGGGAACACTCATCTGGCTGGTTTAAAAAAACCCCAACCGAGGAGCAGTGAGGATTTATGGCAGGGGTCAGAGGGTCCCAGCCCTTTCTGGATCCGGGCTGGAAGCTCCACGGGGTCCCTCGCTCCCGAGCACACCCATTGCCAGCGTGAAGGAGCAGGACAATAATTACCCCAACCAAATAATTAGCAGCAGAGCAGCCAGGAGGGCTGCACAGATAGATAGTGTTAAAATGTTAAACTGCAGCTTTAGCATTGTCAGGGGCTGCTCCTCCTGCAGCCAAAACTGAGCAGGGGAGGATCTGAGGCATCGGGTGGGGGAAGGCTCCACGTAACCCGGTTGTCGGTGGCTGATTCGGGCCCTGCAGCTCTCCTGCTGGAATATCTGCTGGATGGGACCGTTTTTGGCACGTGCCATTCCAGCAGGAGCTTCCCTACCCTGCTGAAGGAGGCTCAAATCCATCCCTGTCCCCACAGCAGCCCGGGCTGGCACTGGGCAGAACAGTTCCCTCGTGCCGACCCCGAGCTTGAGATGAGCCCTCCAAAAACAACAAAACCTCCAGTGGCACCTCTTTCCTGGCTGGAAAAACACGTGAGGGCTGAAGAGGGAGAATCTCTGAATCGTGCAGGGAGGATTTCAGTGAGGCCAGGACCAACCCCGCTGCTGTCCCCGTGGTGGGCTCCGTGCCAGCAGCCACCCGTGCCCACTTGGCATTAACGGGGTGTTCCTGCTCTGCCCCACGGCCAGCGGGCCCCCCCAGCCCATCTGACAGGGCTGGCAAACATCTGCCCAGCCCTAATGACTCTGCCCGGCCCTAATGACTCTGCCCGGCCCTAATGACTCCGTGCTGACCTCGGGCTGGAAGGCACCGAGCCCATGGCCGATCTGCCAGCCCAGCTGTCACCCCCGGGCACAGCCGGGCCACCAAAGCCTTCCTGCCGCCACACCACGGGGCTCCTGCAGCTGTAAACACCTCCAGGAGGAGCCCACAGCTCCCTGGGGGGATGTCTTTGGAAAAGGTTTCCGAGACCTCGGCGCTCTGGCTTGGCAAAGCCCCAGCCTTGGAAAGAGCCGAACATAAAAGCTGTGATGTCCCCTACTTCTATTTTATGTGTTTGTTTTATTCGGGGCGTTTATTTTCGAGGAGATTACCAGTAAATTTAATGTCAATACAGTTAATCCCCGTATATATTTAGTGAGGGCAATTAGCTGGCGTTTTTTTTCTATTAAATATACACAATAGAGAGGTGGATATACAGTTTATACAGTATAATTAGATATACACACACACATAAATAGATGCATAACTCTGTCTGCGGCGTGTATGGGTGAGGAAGGACCGGGGTAATGTGCCATGACAATATTTATCTCCCACCATATTTATACCCTGGGAGCTGGAGGAGCACAGAGGGGCTCCACAGAAACAGCCACGAGCAGGGCGGGTGTGCCAGAGAGATGGGGGCAGTGCCAGGGGGATTTTGGGGGGGAGAAAAGGGGTTTGGGGAGTCAGCAGCGAGGGGAGACTGGGTCATTTAGAGGATCCAGACCAGAGGGAAGCAGCTGCAAGGGGCACAGGAGGTGGGTTTGGGTGCACTTCCCCACTTTTATTTTTTTTCCCCACTGCATTTTGCTGTGGTGGATAAATTCCCTTTGCCGCGGTGGATAAATTCCCGTTGCTGTGGCAGATAAATTCCTGTTGGATATCCTGTAAATCCTGTGCTGTGAGCAGGCACAGAGTGGAGGAACCCTCCTGCCCCTTGCCTGGTGCCAGAGCATCCCCTGAGGGCAGCACCAGCCCCGTGCAGTGAGCAGGAAAAGCCAGAGCCCTTCAGCACAGCCCAAGTCCGGCCTGGCTCCAGGTGTGGGAGCAGATGTTGGAGGGAAAGGCAATCTCTGAAAAGCAAAAGCTGCCAATCTCCCTTGGCTTTTTTCTCCAGTATTCTTTCCTGGGTGAAACCCTGCCTTGCTCCAGCTGGAGTCTCGGTGGTTGGGGAAGTGTGGTGGGGAAGGGGCTGGATGATTTTCTCTCCCAGCCTGGCAGCTGCCCTCTCTTTGGAGGGTCCACCAGCCTCTCCAGAGCAGAGGGAGATTTGGCATTTCATGCAACTGCAGCTCTCAGCTCCTCTGGAAGCACAGGACAGCAGCTGAGGGGGTGGCTGGGTTAGAGCACCAAAGAGAATTTCCTTTATTTCCCACCCCTCCTTGAGAAGTGCCATGAGATGTGGAGTCATTTCTAGACCTCATCCCACCAGGAAGGGAAGGCACTTTGGAGATGGTTTGAGACAGATTTTTAAACCCAGAAAAATGTGACCCCTGTGGAAAATTTTCACACCCTCATCCCAGCTTTAGAGTGGGTGCGAGTGTTTGCCCAGGATGCCTCTCCCCAAAAAAACACCCCTTACCTGGATACAGCCAAGCCTGGCACTCTGCAAGCTCGCAAAAGCCGGCAGGATTTATTAAACATGCAAATTATAGTTTATCACTAGCAGGAATAAAAACCAACACTGTCATTTCCCCTGTTCAGCCTCCCCAGCAGCCGTTCCCACTCCTGCTGGAGCTGCTCAGCTGAGCAATGGGAGCTGCTCATGCGTGAGCCTCCGACTCCATCACCCCAAACCCTCTGGGAGGGCAAAGAGCCTCCCCCTCTCTCTGCCTCCAAAACCTGTGGCCCATCCTCGGGTGGCCCAATTCAGAGCCAGTCCCTTTTCTGCTTTAAAAACAAAGTCAATTTGTTCCTTTTTGTCTTCCTTCCACCTGTTCCTTCTTGGCCGCCACCAGCCCGGTTTTCAATCACGCAGAGCTCTCGCTGTGGGTTGCACAAGGCAGTGTTAAAATCCTGCCTGCGGCTACTCGCGGTGTGAAGCTGCCTCCAAAAGGCTCCCAAAATCCTCAACGTCCCTCTTTCCCCTCTGAGCTTCTCCAGCACTGTCCCAAATATAAACTGAGGGGCTGAATCCTGGGATCACGTTGCCTCCCCTCAGCTCCATATCCTGCTCCTCCAGGGCAAGGAATGAAACCTCCTCCTCCTCCTCCTCCTCCCTTCCAGTTCTGCTCAGGGAGTTTGATTCCCAATCACCATTTCTGGGCATCGATTCCTGCACTCCTCACCGTGGTGGGAAGTGACCTGGAACCAGAGCAGAGTGCTGGGTTTATCAATCTCCTCAGGGTGGGGAAGGGAATAAACGCCGTGAGTGAGAAGAGTTGGATTACCACTCAATGGGGAAAAGCTGAGCCAGGCAGGGAAGCCCTGAGCTCCACCACGGCCAGCCTGGAGGAGCTGGCTTCGGATACCAGGTCAGGATTTGGGAATATCTATCCTGGGCTCCTGTCCCATTGCCAGCTCTCGCCTTAGAAAGGTCTCCTTGCCTTGGAGAAGCCATGAGAGCCCAGCCTGGGTTTGGAAGGGTTGGATAAGAATGTTTGTGACCATTCATGGATCCAGAACACAAAAAAATTCCTTTTTCAGGCAGATCCCACCCCTGCAGCCCAAACCAGCCCCTCTCCCAGTGCCCTGCCGAGGAAAGCCCTGCTTGGCATGCTCAGGAGCAGCCCCGGAGGGATAATTATCATTTTGGCCTCTTTCCTGCTGAAATGTTGCCTGCAATTAACTCCCACCCGGGGAGGCAGACCCTTCCTGGGAGCAGCGCTGTGTTTGGATCCTTGGCTGGGATCAGCCAGGAGCGAGTTCCTGGTTTAGTAGCAGGGATCTCCCCCGGTTTGAGGTTCAATTGCTGTGAGCAAACTCGGCAATCTCAGGGTGATTAAACGACCCTGCGCCGCCAGAACAAACCCCGGGCTTCCATTAGCAGGCCGGGAGCAGCAGGTTATCTGCAGGTGTGCTCACAGCCCCCTGCACAAACAGATTTCCAGGGTGCAGGAGGTGGCTGGCAGCGGAGAGTTAAAAATGAGAATTAAACCCACGTCTCCTCAAGGCTAAGACAGGGGCCTTACCCCTAAATAATCACTTTGCTGCTCCTCCGTGACCTCTCTGCGATGCAAAATAGCTTTTTGCAGTGGAAGGGCTAATTCATTCTCGCAGCTAAAAATGATCATTGCTGCGAGAAAGTGTTCTGGGCGTGAATCCTTTGCGCGGCAAATAGCAGCATTAACAGGTTCATTTTCTCCCAGCAAACGCTATCAAAAGCTCTTTAAGCTGCTTCCAGCACTCAGCGCAGAGGCAGCAGCCTGCAAAAGGGGTGGGAGATGTGATTGCACGGGCAGACCTCCCGCCTCAGCCCGCAAAGGCAGCCCAGCCCCGTGCTGGGAACAGCCAGCCCCAGGGTTGGGACGGTCCCTGTCCCCTCCTGAGGTGGCCCTGTCCCAAGAATGGCTCCACTTCTGAGCGAGGATTTGGGGAATTTCTGCTTTTCTGGAGACCAGCAGGCAGCACTGGGGATGGGGTGGTTTCCCTGGACAGGATGGTTCCATGTCCTCCTCCTCTGAGCTGATTTTGGGATTGCTGGGCATCGTGGTTGGCCCGCACTCAGTTGTCACCTTCTGCTTTTTGGTGTGGTTAATTGGCGTGGTTAATTGGCGTGGTCCCAGCTCTAACCCCCCCATCCCACCTCGGTATCTCCAAGCTCTGGATGGAGGCCGGGTGTCAACCTTTATCTCCTGCACTTTTTTTCCAGAAAATGAAGGAATAGGTAGTTGAATCCCTGAAATTACTGGGTGGGATCACTGCCAAAAACCGGGATGGAATCACGAGCTGCTGATCCTGTCTTTATCCAGCCGCAGGTGCTGTAACTCAGCTGTGGTTGTGCTGCTCCAGCCCAGGTGGGTTTGGGAATTGTGCTATAGATTCCATTTGGGGCTAATTCCAGCTGTTTTTTAGACATCTTCCCGGGGGCTCCGTGACTTTTGGGCAATCCTGAGCATCAGAGAGGCACAGAGCAGTCTGGGATGGAAGGGATCCTCGAAGGTGCTCCAGGCCAGCCCTCCAGCACTGAGCAGGGACATCCTCACCAAGACCAGCTTGCTAGAGCCCCATCCAACGTGGCCTCGAATATTTTCGGGGATGGAGCGTCCACCTCCTCTCTGGACAACGAAAAAAAAGCTCCTTTCCTTAGATCTAATCTCAATTTCCCCCGTTTAATTTAAAGCCATTCCCCCTTGCCATGGTATACTCCATCACAGGACGGAATTTGGGGTTTGAGGCGCGGCGATGGGGGCTGGCAGCAGGAGAGGGGACAGGGCTGAGCGTTGCTGTGGCTTCCCAGAGCCCAGGGACGTGCTGGAGGCAGCAGCCGGCTCTGAGCAAACGCTCCCGGAGGGTCGGCGGCGCTGCTCCCTTGGCGGGGAAGCCCACACGCCTTCCCCATGACAACCTGTTACACGCTCCAAGGGAAAACAATGTTGCTCTTTTTTTTTTT
>VXBN01007125.1:105881-119531 GCA_013397395.1 Sinosuthora webbiana | reverse complement strand
TCCTTCTTCTTCTTTCTTTTCTTTTTTTTTTTTTTCCTCCATTAGTTCCTGGGTTGCCTCTTGGCGTTCAGCAGAGCTGCTGCTTCTGCCTCCCCGAATCCCAGTCGAGGCGTTTGGGGCGCTGGGGGTTTGTGCTGACCCCACCAGCAGGTCCTGGGGGAGAGCTCGGCCCCTGGGTTTTCTTGGCCAGAAATGGGGAGGATGGGAAAGCTGAGATCAGATCAATCTCTTGCTCCAGTTTCGTACCACAGCGATGCAGCTGTCAGGAAAATCGACCCACAAGCACCAGGGGTTTGTGTCCAAAAAGGAGCCAGAGGAGTCCTGTGACTTTATCCGAATAAAGGGAGAGGCCGTGGGGTATTTCCCCTGGGGTCTCTCAGATTTTTGGAGGATGCAGCCTCCTTTTTATCCTCATTTCCTGCATTTCCCTCTCTCTTTCCCCACTGGCTGAGGTACTGGAGAGGTGCAGACTTCCCCAAACCCCAAATACCCCCTTTCTAATACATACCCCCCCTTTCTCTTTTCCTTCTGTCAACCAGTGGAATTCCTATGGAATTCCTGGTTATTCCCATTGTTTCTTTCATCCCTCAGCATCCACCTTTATTCACCAGCAGACCCACAGTTGGTCTGTAAAGACAAATCTCTCTCATCCCTTTCACAACCCCGGAGTAACCCGGCAAGGAAGCAGGAGCTGCAATTCTATGGGGGGAAAAAAGGGGTAGGAGGAGGATTGTGGAGAATTATGGCACAAAGATTTGGAAGAGGAGTTGGACAGAGATGTCCCTCTGTCCACCTGGCACGAGGAGCAGCTCCAAGGCAGGAAAAGGAGCCCCAGCAGCCCCAAACCCCTGGCTCCAGGGGACATTTAATTGTCCCTTCTCTCAGGGACAGCCTCAGAGCACCCACCCCAAAGAAGGGCTCAACTGAAAACCCAGGCTCCCTTCCTGGATCCATCACACGCCCCCTCAAGCACCTTGGGCAAACCGCTGAGGCTTCCCACAGCAAAGCAGCATCGNCCCTTTTTTTTCCCTTTTTTTTCCCTTTTTCCCCCCCTTTTTTTTCTTTTTTTTTTTTTTTAATTTTTTTTTTTTTCCCCCTCATGGAAGGAAAAAAAAAAAAAAGAACCCATCAAGATAAATTCCTGGCTATCAAATCAAAAGATCTTCGGTAACCTCTTCGGCTATTAAAGTCAAATAACGATCATAATGAGCACTGCAGTTTCACTCGTCTCAGAAGATAAAATAAGAAAAGCCAGGCCAATTTCTTTTTTTTGCTTGCCAGCAGATAAGAGAGCCTGACCCAGATTGGCAGAGCTCAGCTGCCTCCACAGCTTTGATTTTTTTTTTCCTTGGGGGAAGCTCAGCTCTGGCTGGGGGACCCCCAAACCCTGAGGTTCCAGACCTGGCGCGATGGGGAGCACCAGCTTTGCTCTCCCGCTTTTCCTTCTCCCTGAACACAAAATCCATTTAAAGACCAAAGAAAAGGGGTAAAAAAACCAAACCCCTGCTCCAAGTTGTGAGCGCTGATCCCTTGGGAATTGCAGCCTGAGGTGGAGAAAACCAGCAATTAACGCTTTGGAGAGGACGAGGTTTGTGCTGTCCCCCCGGTGCCTTTGCATTAATTATATTTAAAAGTAGTTTCTGCCAAGCCTCACACTTCAGGATCATAAAAAGTTCCTTTTGTCACTTCCCCCCCCCTTTTTTTTTTTTGGCAGCCCTGTGAGCGGGCAGGAGAGATGGAACGGGCTAAAATAATGCGATCTGATTGAGTAATGAATAAAGATTAATGAATTTTTGCTACCCTCAATGATTCTGTGGTAATTGCTTTAATAATATAAAATTATTTTCTGCTCCAAACTATGATTAATGATACCAATGGAGCATTTGAATCATGGGCCTTGTTTTTTGGTTTTTTTGGGGTTTTTTTTTTGTAAGTTCACTGATTAAATAACTAATATAATAGTTTACTCTTAATTTTTTCTATGGGCAGCAATCACCCACTAATTAATTGGGGCTCCAGGGTTGAGCGAACCTATTGTTTTGTGTATCAAAACTCTCCCTCATCTCTTGACTCCTCACCAACACAGTTTAAAGGAGCAACAGTTTCTTTTCTGTGTGGGTTTATTATTATTATTATTATTATTATTTATTTTATTTTCCACTTCAGAAAAAATGTTCATTAATTGTATTTTCAGGGTAGTGGGTTGTTGGTGAAATGGGGGACGTTTCATTTTAGGGCGAGATGGACACGGAGTGAGCAGGGTCCTGTCCCAAAGCCAAGGGGAGAAGAAGAAAAAAAAGGATTTTCCACCCCATTTTGGGGCAAAACCATCCCATTTTGTAAATGTTTCATATTCACTAGACCTCCCTGGATGGGGGTGGGCCCTCATTTGCACCCCAAAATCTCCCCATCTCTGAACCCTTTTTTGCCTCTTCGGCATCCGAGATAAATCAGCCTCCGCGGGGTGTTAATGAAGCGTTTAATCATTTACTGTTCCTCTCGCTCTGCCTCCTTTTTATTTCGGTTTGCAGGAATCAGGGAAACGCTGGAGCGTGGCAAAAGGCAGCTATTGAAAGTCTGTGTCTGTTATTTGCCCCCGTGATGGGGAATTAATTGCCTGCTGATTAATGAGCCCTTCAGAGCCGGGGCTGAGGGGAAGGGGGAGAGAGGAGGGAAGGAAATCAGCCGCTCTGCTCCAGCCTCGGTGCTTTCTGGGCGGCCAAGGAGGGGTTAAAGAGCCGAAAGCTGGATGGGGAGGGATGGTGGGAAGGCAGGGAAGGGAGAGGGAGAAATCTTAGTCCTGGCATGTGTCAGAGAAAAGAGAGAGAGAGAGAGAGAGAAATTGAAGCAGCAGTTTTAATTCTGTGAGTGCTTTCACGCCCCTTGAATGGAGAAGGGGAAAATTATTTAATTAAAAATATATTTACTTTTAATGCAACCATCAATATTTCCATCCGTGCTGATTGTGGAGAGGGGCTGTGTGTTTGCATGTTTAAACACTTGGGAGCTCTGCCTCCCGCTGCTCCTGCTCCCGCAGCGCTGGGGAGCGAGCACACACAGGTACTGTGCACACACACATCCTGAGAACGCCCAGATCCCTGTGCACACACAGGTACTGTGCACACTCAATCCCTGTGCACACTCAATCCTTGAGCACACTCAGATCCCGAGCACACCCAGATCCTGTGCACACTCAGATCCTGAGCACACTCAGATCCCTGAACACACTCAGATCCTGAGCACACCCAGATCCTGAGCACACTCAGATCCCTCTGCACACTGAGATTCTGAGCACACCCAGATCCTGAGCACACTCAGATCCCTGAGCACACTCAACCCCTGAGCAGACTCAGATCCCTGTGCACACCCAGATCCCTGAGCACACCCAGATCCTGTGCACACTCAGATCCTGAGCACACTCAGATCCCTGAACACACTCAGATCCCTGTGCACACCCAGATCCTGAGCACATTTAGATCCTGAGCACACTGAGATCCTGTGCACACTCACGTGGATCCCTGAGCACACTCAATCCTTGAGCACACTCAGATCCCTGCGCACACCCAGATCCTGTGCACACTCAGATCCTGAGCACACTCAGATCCCTGAACACACTCAGATCCCTGTGCACACCCAGATCCTGTGCACACTCACCTGGATCCCTGTGCTCACCCAAATCCCTGAGCACACCCAGATCCTGAGCACATTTAGATCCTGAGCACGCCCAGATCCTGTTCACACTCACCTGTATCCCTGAGCAAACCCAGATCCTGAGCACACTCAATCCCTGTGCACACCCAGATCACACTCACCTGGATCCCTGTGCACACTCACATCCTGTGCACACACAGATCCCGAGCACACTCAATCCCTGTTCACTCTCACCTGGATCCCTGTGCACACTCAATCCTTGTGCACACCCAGATCCCTGAGCACACTCACCAGGACCCCTGTTCACACCCAGCCCCCTGTTCACACCCAGAAACCCTGATCACACCCACCCAGCTCCCGACTCCCCAGCTTCGGGGCCTTTTTGGGAATTCCCAAGAGGATTCCCATGAGCAGCCCCTCACCCTGTGGACCCAGCCCTGACACCTCTGGGTTTTTTAGGTCCCCCGGGGTTTTTTTGCTGTCACGACCTTGCTGGGTTCCTTTTGTGGCATCAGCCAACCCTGCGGTCCCAGTGCACCCCAAACTCCATCCCCGCTGTGCTCCCGGGCTGGTCGGGGTGTCTGGGTGCTGCTGAGTGAGGTGCTCCAGGTGCCAGGAGCGTCCCCTAAGCTCCCAGGGGCTGGGAGCTGCCCCTGCTGCTGTCCCCTAAATAATTCAGACAAGGGAAAACGGCAGGATTCAGGGATTCTGCCCACAACCCGCCAAGAGCTGTACAGCAAAGCTCCTTCGGATCTGCATTCCTTCCCAGTGCCCAAACACTTCCCAGGTCCCCATCTGCCCGCCGTGTTCCTGCCCTACAGGATGGATTTACAGGATTTCTCCACCAAAGCCTTTAAATCCCCCGGCTGGGCGCTGCTGAGCGGTGGCACACTCTGATGAGGCTCCGCCGGCCGGGTCCTCCCCCGGGGCTGACCACACAAGGATGGACAGGGGCTTTGTGTGAAATACGACTCCAGAAAGGGGGAAACAAAAAAGTTCGGCTGGTACAGGAAAAACAAATTGCCTTTGTCAGTGTGACCTTGAGGCTCGGCCGCCAGCCCAGCAGGAACGGCAGCTCCCGCTCGGGTGTCATCCCTCTTCCCCTCTCCAAAGGAGCTCCTGTCTCCCGAGACTGGCAGCATCATTCCTTATTTCCAAGGCCTGCACTCTGTTGCTCTTATTTTACTGATTATTTGCTGGGTTTTGATATTTGCCAGGCCATGAGGAACAAGTCCTCCTCCCCTCAAGGGCGCTCTGATGATTCCCAGCCCCGTCCTCACCTCCCCAGGGCTCGCAGGGATGAGGATCCGGGTGGGAATCACAGCCTGGGATTCCAGGAGCTTCCCAACTCCCATCCAGCAGCTCTGCCCCTCCTTGTGGATGCAGCTCACAGCTCCCTTTCCGCTCTCTCGTGTTTCAAGTGGAAAATGTGGCGAAAACAAAAAAATTAGCAGGACATCCTTGGCGGAGCAGCAACAAGCAGCACAATCTATTAGCAACGGCCCTTTTTTTTTGGTTGGTTTTTTTTTTTTTGGGTTCCTGTTTCCAGCAGAGCTGCTGAGGGATTGGAGCAGTCACCAGCTGAGAGCCCGTGGATCTCCCTTCTCCTGGCAGCTCCCTGGCCTCAGCCCACAGGACTGCTCCCATCACTCCGCGTCTCCCTGAAGGAAAAAGCCGCTCCGGAGCCTCCGGTGAGACACAAACACGATCTGCTGGTTTTTCTGAAAATGCTGCTGAAGTGATATTAATCCCTGGCTCCACAGGAAAGATCAAAAGAGCCAGGGAGGCAGTGTTGGAATGGAAATGGTGCTCTGCAGGGAGAGGAAAGGGAATTAGAACTTCCTGGTGGAAGCAGGCGGGTGTTTCAATCAACCCCAGTGGTGGCCAAAGTTGCCTCTGCTGGACCCAACCCATTGAGCAGAAATGAGGACAGAGAGCCCCAGAGGGCTCCTGTATGTCACTCCCTGTGCAGAGCAGGCTCTTCCTGAGCAGTTTTGGAGACAACACTGCAGCCAGCCCTTTGCCTTTTATTGCCACAGTCTGTTCCACTTCTCATCAAATCCAGCCCTGGATCTTTTTCCCAGCCCGTTGTGGCCCATCTGGTGTTTGTGTTGAGCTGTGCTCTGGCCCTGCCTGAATTTCACCAGCTTTGCAGGATATCTCAGGCCCTTTCTCCCGTTTCCCACCACTGGCTCTCAGCTCTGACTTTGGTTTTGTGTCCTCCCAAGTGCCACTGGCCCTTCCTGGGGTGAGCCCTCCACAGATCTAATAAACATCCTCTCTCTTCCATCACTGGGGAGGTTAATTGGAATATTGAATCATGGCAGATGAAGAGGGACTCCTGTTAGCCACATCCCTCCTTTCTGACAGGGAGCCATTGATAATCCTTCTCCAGGCCCAGCCAAATTGCCAGATAAAGCTGTTTGCTGGTGTGCTGAGGAGAATGTCACGGGGGGACAGCTGGGAGAGCCTCCCTGAAGTAAGGACAGATGACATCTCCTGCGTCCTCCCCCAGCACTGTCCCTGCCACCCTGTCACTGGAGGAAATTAGATTGCTTTGACCCAATTTGGTCTTTACAAATTCATGTTGGCTGTGCCTGATTTTCTCCTCTGTTCTTCCAGGTGCTCGCCTTGTTTGAGGCAAACTCCTCCTCCCTCCCCTCTCCCAAAGGCAGGTGTTGCCTCTGTCCTTTTCCACTTTTTTTTTGCACAGTCATCTTTTCAAATATCGCAGTGCTGGCTCCAAAACTGTGCTCAGTGGCTCTCCACGTGCCTGGGGATGGAGCTGGAAAACGCCTGAGTGTGCTCCAAACTCCTCTGTCCCTTCCCAGCCCGCTCCTCCTCAGGGTTAATTGTGTCAGACACCAACTCACAGCTGATCTGTTTAGTAAAGACTAAACTGAAAGAGGCTTCAGCCATCTCAGCATCATCTGGCACAGCCTTCCCTCTTCAGCCCCTCTGACATTTCCAAACGGGATTTTGATTATTTTTTTCCAAATTCAAGCTGACTTTTTCAGCTGTTTTAAAATGTAAATCAAATTCGGCTTTTAAAAAAAAAAAAAATGGAAGAGTTTTAATTGACTGCAATTGTTGGAATAAAATGCTTTGAAAGAGCAAAATGTTTCTTGCTACTCGTGATCAGCTTTCTTTGGAACGATTATTAATGGTGGGGCCAAAAATCGAGGGGATTTGAAAGGGAAAAGATTTTTTTTTTTTCCCCCACCCAGATTTTTGTCAGTTTGTTTCTCAGTAATCAGGAGCATCGCACTCGCCCTGCCAGGTGTTGGCTCAACCAGAGCTGCAGTTATTCCCCTGCAAGATTTCCCTGGGCCAGGAAACTCTGGATTCTCAGGCAACTCCATCTGCATCGACAGCAATCCGTGCCACCAGCCTGCATCCACACCAGGCGGAATTGGACGGGTATCGAGCAGAAATGTGCCTTGTCCCACGCACAGCAGCTGAAAGCTGGCCTGAAATGCAAATGGGATGGGGAAGACTATGGAAATTCAATAGAGAAAAGCTCTTTGGGGCTCTCTCCATCCAGCACGGATCGTTAGGAAGAGCTCTGGCTGCCCGGAGACCTCTGGCGTGAAACAGAAATATGAAACCAGACCTCTCTGCCTCGCTCGAGTCCGAGTCAGACACACCGTGTGCATTCATGTCTGGGCTCACCTGCCCCAGCTCTCATCCCCTCATCCCACCAGGAGATCATTCCAGGAGACCTCTGCTCCACTTCTAACCTTCCCCTGCCTTCCGGTGGGGATTGATTTGTGGCCCAGCTCCTCTCGTGCAGGCGCTGTTTGTTAAGTGGAGCAGCTCTGCCGTGCCCGTGTCCGGGTGATGGATGGAGCAGGAGCCTCTTTGCATCTCAGCTGTCTCCCACAACAGCTGCTGCTCCAGCAGGGAGAGGGATGCTGGTTATCTGGGCAAACAGCTTTCCCTAAAAAGGGATTATTTCCGAGAACACCCATCAACTCTCTAAAATCGACACCCAAGCGCTTTTAGTGGATTGGAGATGTCCGGTGGAGAGCGGAGTCAGGGGGTTCATACAAACAAAATGGTAACTTTTCATCCAGAAGTTAAAGTTTCCCTTTTTTTCCCCCTTTGGTTTTGGCTGACCAGACGTTTGAAATAGAAAAAAAAAAGGAACTGTTTCAGAGGATAAACCTCCCAGCAGCGCAGCCCAGCTGGGCTGAAACTGAAAATCTCAGAAAACTGAGATTCAGGAGCTCGAGGTCATTCCTGCATTCCCCACTGGTGATCAGTGGATGGCTTTGAGCCACTCCTTCGCTCCCTGTGAACATCCCCGGAAAAGGGAATGCAGACATGCAGGGGAAAGGTGTCAGAAGGGCCTGTGGGGTTGTCTGAGCAGCACTCAGGGAGACAAAGAGTGGGAATGAGGATTTGTGGGCCAAAGAGGGGAGGGATGAGGATGGGGCAGGATGAGGATGGAGCAGGGTGAAGATGGGCCGGATAATGATGGAGCAGGATGAGGCAGGATGAGGATGGGGCAGGATGAGGATGGAGCAGGATGAGGATGGGGCAGGATGAAGGTTGAGCAGGATGAGGACGGAGCAGGGAAGCCCCAGTGGTGCTCAGGGCAGGGGATGGGAAGTGCAGGGAAAACACCTGGGTGTCCTGGCCCAGAACAGGTTTTGCTGGACTCCCATTTCACTGGGTTGGTTGTGGGGCCAGGTGAAGGTGGAGCTCTGCACGTTCACCCCCCTTGGCTGTCCCCGTGCCCCCCCAGGTGTGCTGTCCCCACAGCCGGGTGCNGGAGGATGGAGCAGGATGAGGATGGAGCAGGGTGAAGGTGAATCAGGATGAAGATGGGGCAGGATGAGGATGGATGAGGATGGGGCAGGATGAGGATGGAGCAGGATGAGGATGGGGCAGGATGAAGGTTGAGCAGGATGAGGATGGAGCAGGGAAGCCCCAGTGCTGCTCAGGGCAGGGGATGGAAGTGCAGGGAAAAGACCTGGGTGTCCTGGCCCAGAACTGGTTTTGCTGGACTCCCATTTCACTGGGTTGGTTGTGGGGCCAGGTGAAGGTGGAGCTCTGCACGTTCACCCCCCTTGGCTGTCCCCGTGCCCCCCAGGTGTGCTGTCCCCACAGCCGGGTGCCAGCCCCGTCCCAGGGGTGCCCACACCCCTCTGCCCGCCGTGCTGATGTGCCGGGGCAGGGAAGAGCCCGGCCAGGACGTGCCTGGCCTCCCCAACCGCGGCACAGCCGCTTCCCAGGAGCGCCGAGCCAGTTGTGGAAAGTCCTTAAATCACTAATTAAAGCTGTTACCCTCCGCACGACACTGGAACAGCCTCTCCCGAGCCCGCCTGGAGGCCCAGGGGATGCAAGAGATGGCTCAGCAGCTCGTTTTTCTGCCTTGCACCTCTCCCTTGGCCGTTTCCTCACCACCCCTGCTGCCGGCGATCCGCCCCGTTATCCTCGCGCACATCCCGCGGCTCGGGATGCAGATCCCATTGATCGGGGCTCATTTGCATTCCCCCGTCCCTTCCCATTCCTCCTCCGGAGCCCCGGCTGGGTGAAGTTTGGAGCGGAGAAGGAGATCTGGTTGCTATGGCTACCAGCGCTGCCTTCCTCCCGAGGAGGAGGAGACGGCGGGAGTTCAGGGCAAAGCCATTGCCCACAAACTTCTCTGCCCCTGAAACTCAGCCGGGGGCCTTGGGGCACCCTTGGGGCACCCTTGGGAGCCACCAGACGCTCCCTGCGGGCAAACAGGAGCTGGGGATGGGCAGCAGCCCCATAAAAATCCTGTTTGTCCCATCTGGGACTGGACACTCGGCTCAGAGGCCACTTCTGTCCTCCCGGAAAGGACAGTGGGGGGACACCTTGGGAAAGGACTCAGGGGACAGTTTGGATCCCCTCCTTCCCAGGGGCTGGTGGCTCTCTGGACTGATGGATTCTCCCACAGGGCTTTCAGCACCCCAATATTGGGCAATCATCTCTTTCTTTTCGCATTTTTTGCTGCCGTATCCCCTGAAATCAGCACAGAGGACTGCAGTGACACCCCCTCCCTCCCCTGCACCCCAAACACCAGGGTTCCATCTCCCCTGGTGAGGGAACAGACAGGGGAGGCCTCACACAACACGGATCCCTTTGTTCCCAGCTTGCTCAGGATTGTCTGTAATTATTTCCAGGGATGCACGCCACGGCAATTGTTGATTATTTGAGGCTCCTGTGGGAAATGCTTCCCCGGGAAAGAAAAGCAAAGAGCCTTGCACAGAGCCTGGATGAGAAATTCAGATCTGGAACGGGCTCAAGAAGGGAATAAATAGGTGAATAAATTAAATAAATAACAGGTTGAGGGGCTGGGGGGGGTAAGGAGCGAGATGGCCTTGCCGTGTCAAGATAACTGTACCTTGTCCCTCTGCTCTGCAAACTCTGCTGAGCAGATTTATTAGTTTTAATTAACAAGAGGGGGAGAGAGAAAAAAAAAAAAATGGAGCTGGGAATACATCCAAATTTCAACTCACAAAATCACTGCTCCTTCCTCAAGATTGAGAGAGAAAGAGGGTGAATGGCCAGAATAATAATCAGGGAGGAGATCTGGGTGCCAAGGAAGCCACTTCTCTGCCCGGGCTCTGCGCTGGCTCCTGGGGTGGGCAGGAACTTTTTTCAGAGCAGGACGGGAAGTCCCGGCAGGGTCAGAGCTCAGGGCTGGGCCCGTGTGAAATTCAGAGTGGGGCAGATGAAAGTTCCTGCCCAAACTTTTCCTTTTGGTAGAAAACCGGGGCTGGGTTTAAGGTTGTGCCTGTAAGTGCTGTTTTTTCACAGAAAATGTGATTTTTTTTTATCATTATAAGTCCTCATCCCCAGGGATGAGTGCCTTGGGGACAGCCAGTTGCTGGTGTGCCCTCAGCAGCCACAGGGACATGTCCCCACACTGCCCTGGCCACTGGGGAATAGGATTTTTGTGCCCAAAAAACATCAACCTACTCCCCACGGGGTGCACTCCGGGATGCTGGGAGGAAGGTGTTTAACTTCAGGTATTTGCTTATTCCCAGTAGCAGAAGAGAGCTAAAAAAAATAAAATAATAAAAACTCAATTTCCAGTCCACAAAACACTGACAATCCAAACCATCTAAAAGAAAAACAGTGCTGCCTTTTATTTATTAGTGTTTTTTCTCCTGTTGGCATCCAGTCGACATTTGCTGCCAAGGATTTATGAGGATGAAATGCTTTTTTTTTTTTTTTTTCCTCTGTCAGAATGGCCTGGGAGGGAGGCCTGGTCTGGGAGCATCTCCCTCCTCCTGCAGAGCCCTCACCTCAGGACCAGCAGGAGTGCAGCCTCGTTAGTTCAGCTAATTAGCCTTGATTAATACCCAAGAGCTGAGGCGTTGCTGGGCTTCTCCTGCAGCCAGAGCTGTCCCATGGAATGGGAGGTGCTGGCTCGGGGAATTTGCCTCTGGTTTGATGTGGAAATTCCCTTTATGGCTCTGCACCACCAGCTGGTCCCTCTGAGGAGGCCAAACATCGTCATAAAGCCCCAGGAAGGCCCCGAGTTCCTCAGGACAGAGAAGGAAAATGGGCTTTGCTCTCCCTCCCATGTTCCCTTTCAAATTTTCCTTTGGACCATTAGAAACCGTTTGGGAAGAGCTGGGAAGGNCACCTTGGGCAGGACAGGGCCTGGCCAGGGCTACACCCAAGGTGGACCCAAAATGGTCACAAAAAATGGCTGAGCGGTCATGAGATCTTATATTCTTATAAGTTTTGGTCCATTTGCATCTTGGGGTTTAATTGTCCAGTTCCAGCTCCAGGCTGTGAGGTCCCGTCCTTCTTGTCCCTCCCTCCAGCCCACCCTTGTTTGTGCTTTTGGGGCTGAAAGTTGTCCTTGGTGTGCAGCAGGAAAAGGATTTGTTTTGTGTCCCTGCTGTGTGCAGAGCTGAGTGACACTGACTGTGAGCTCAGAGCTGCACCCCTGGGCACCACAGAACCTGAAATACATGAGAGATAAAACTTAAGGCATCACTGGCCACCAGCACCACCAGGATCCTGGGGAACCTGGAGCCCTTGGTCCCATCCCTGCCCTTTCCAGAGGTTCCACGAGGAAACACAGCCTCTCTCTCCAGGAAACAGCAGCTCCAGCGTTTTGTCTTTGACTTTGGCAACTCCAACAAGTCCCTCGGGAGAAGCACCGGTGAGTTTTATTAAAAATAAAAAACCCTCGTGGAGAGGACGAGCACTTTGTCTTCCAGATTTGCCAGGAGCTGCCAGAGACAGCGGAGAGAGTTCAGAAAAGGCTCTCGGGGAAGAGCAGGACGTAAATAAAGAGAAATAATAACAGCTGGGCCCAGCACAGGGAGAGGGGTACAAGGCCCTGAGGCCACAGCCGGGTTTGTGGCCAAAACACTGGGAACAGCAAAAAATTCTCAAGGAAAACACAGATTCAGGGTCCCCACAGTAAAATAATCCGACTGAAAACCTGGCAGAGAGGTGTGTCCTGGCCCTGGGATGAAGATCAATCCCCTGCTTCATCCTCATTTCCAGGCTGGCCTGGCAGAGGGCCGGGGTGACTCCATGGATGTGGCAAGGAGGGAACTTTGGATAGGGCTGGAGAAAAGGGTCACTTCTGCTCCAGGTCTGTGCTTGATTTGCAGGCCAGAAAGGTGCAAACTCCAATCTCCTGCCAGATGGGAAATTTTAGGAAGTTTTGCTCATTTAAAATTCATTTGCATCCAATAAAAGCCAGACCTCTGCCACCTTCCACCTCGTCTGGTGTTGGAAATCCAAATATCACTGATTCTGCACCGTGATTTTTGAGGACCCAATTACCTGCAGGATCTCAGCCCATCTGTGCTTGTGATGTGCCCAGGTACAGCCAGGTTTGCTGGTGAAAAGGTGACAAAGAGGCACGGAGAAGGAGTGATTTTTACAGCCTCAATTCCCCAGGGAAGCAAGCCAACAAGAGAGGTCAGATCCTGGGTCCCGTGGCATATGTTCAGATTACTTCATCAGAGCTCTGGCTGAAACATTTCCATGGCTGCTGCTGGCAGAAAATTTGTCTTTTTTTTTAAAAAAAAATAAAAAATCCAAATTATGTTGGGTATTTTTTCCCCCCTTGAGAAATGTTGACACTGTGTAAAAAAAAAAAAATCCCAGGCCAAACCCAAATGTTGAACAAATAGAGACATTTTCACTTTGGAAGCAGAAATCAAAACAGATCTGTCGAAAACAGAAATAATTTCATCCGAGCAGCACCACTTACAACCTGGCCTCCCTCTGATTGCTAATTCCACGCCAGGCCGCTGGCACGGAACCACGAGGAGCTCTGGAGCAAAACCCAAAGGAGCAGCCCAGCCAAACCTGGCTTTGGGCTCCTCACACGTGTGCCACCGGGGTTTACCCCACCAGATCTCCCCCTAATTTCGGAGCAGTGATTAATTAATTTGGAGGGTGATGAGAGTCGAGGCTGTGCCACCACACTGAGCTTGGTGTTGGGTCACCCAGAGGTGCCCAGTGACACGGGTGTCACTGTGTCTGCCACAGCAGGAGCAAAATTCCCAGATTTTGGCCCGTCCCAAGCTGGCAAAGCTCAACTCCATGAGGCTCTTTCCCTCTTTTTTTCGTGCATTTTCCAAGCAGGGTTTTGGGAGGGTGGAAATCCCAGGGTGTCCCCAGCTCCAGAGCCTGGGAGCCAGGCAGGAAGAGAGCTGGAATTTACACATAAACATCCTGGCACGGAGCCACCTCCACAAGGAGGGGAAAAAAAAAAATCCAAACAGAAAGAACATGAAAAATTAATAAGGGTTTTAGACTATTACATTTTCCAGGAGTTGCTGGATCGTGGTTCTCAATTCTCAATCAATCACGTTTCAATTGGGCTGATTAATTTTCCGAAATGCTTTGTTGGCCGCCTCTGACGTGCTCGAGTTCCTGGGGAGACAAGCCAAGGCCAGGATTGGAATTGGGGGACTCATGGGGGGGGACCCAGGGATGGAATTGGGGGATTCATGAGGGGGCATCCCGGGGATGGAACTGGGG
>VXBN01007125.1:81688-105633 GCA_013397395.1 Sinosuthora webbiana | reverse complement strand
ATTGGGGGATTCATGAGGGGGGATCCCAGGGATGGAACTGGAGGACTCATGAGGGGGAACCAGGGATGGAATTGAGGAGGCTCCCATGGCTGGAATTGGGGGACTTATGAAGGAGATCCCAAGAGATCTGGAACTTGGGGACTGGGTCCCAGGGCTGGAATTGGGGTAGTCATGAGGAGGGTCCTGGGGCAGGAACTGGGGGACTCATGAGGGGGTTCCAACACTGGAATTGAGGAGGGTTCTGGGGCAGGAATTGTGTGACTCATGAGGGGGTTCCAGGGATGGAACTGGGGGATTCATGAGGGGGTTCCAGAAATGGAATTGGGGAATTCATGAGGGGGTTCCAGGGCTGGGACTGGGGGACTCATGAGGGGGAAACCAGGGCTGGAATTGGGAGATTCATGATGAAGGTCCAAAGTCTGGAATTGGGTACTCATGGGGGAGCTCCCAGGGCTGGAATTGAGGAGGGTTCCAGGGCTGGAACTGGGGAGCTCATGAGGGGGGACCCAAGGCTGGAACTGAGGAGGGTCCCAGGGCTGGAATTGGGGTAGTCATGAGGAGGGTCCTGGGGCAGGAATTGGGGGACTCATGAGGGGCTTCCAAGGCTGGAATTGAGGAGGATCCCAGAGCTGGAATTGGGAGACTTAAGAGGAAGGTCCTGGGACAGGAATTGGGAGACTTATGAGGGTGATCCAGGGCCGGAACTGGAGGGCTCATGAGGAGGGTCCTGGGGCAGGAATTGGGGGATTCATGAGGGAGTCCCAGGGCTGGAATTGAGGAGGGTCCCAGGGCTGGAACTGTGTCCCAGCACCCGAGGCTGCCCCGGTTTGGAGCCGGATGAAGCTGCAGGGATTTCAGCTCCTCCCGCGCCTTCCATCTCCTCCATCCATGCCATCCTGTCCTCCTCCTCCTCGGCCTGATGGCCCCGGCCTGGCCGCTGGCCCCGGGGTTAAGGAGAGCACTTTATTGTGCCTAACGAGGCGCTTTGCCCAGCAGGGAGTCGCAGCCAGCTCAGCCCTGGATTGTCTTTCCCTTTTTTATTGCCCAGCGGGAGGAGCACGGGGAAGGTCTTTATGTGATTGTAGAGAAAGACAAAATGCCTTAATAGCAGCCGGCGCTGCCTCTCTGGGACCCAGGGGACACTGCAGCAGCCCGTAATAATCATCGTAAATAAAAGGGGATGGCTCTGGTGTGCGGCATGGGCCGTTAAAACAAGCCCCAGGGTGGAAGGGATGTCTTAAAAACAAGCTGGAGAGGATGTTTCTCTCCTCATTGCCCCTCTAATTCTCCTTCCCTGCATGGCGGAGCAGGGGAAGGCTGGCACAGCTCAGCTCTCTCCCAGCCTCCATTAGCCTAAACAGCACTTAGAGATTGTTTATTATTAGCTAGGATCTATTTTTATTAACTGTTTTATTTTTATTTTTATTATTGTATTTATTATCTGTGTCTTTTTGTTTTACCTGTATTTTGTCTCTATTTATCTTTATTATCTATGTATTTATACGCATTCTGTATTTTATCTATTATCTGTTTTTATTATCTATATTTTTATTGGCTATGTATTTATTTAGATAAATATATGATATGTGATATATGATATATATTATATATTATATATTATATATATAGAAAAATCTATATTTTATCTATATTTACGTTTATTATCTATGTATTTATATTTATCACCTATATATTTATTATCTGTATATTTATATATAATCTCTATTATCTCTGTTATCTATTTTCATTGCCTATATCTATTATTATCTTTTATCTATATTATTATCTATTATCTCTGCTCCTGTGGCCTTAGGGAGGGAACTCCCACGCCCTTAGGCTCAGGCCTGACTTTCTGACCTAGCAAAACTGAGCCCAGGCTGTGCTTAATCTCCCCAGCCCTTGCAGCCCAAATTTCTCCCTGCTGTCCCTTTACCACAGCCCTTTTTCCAGCTTGGTTTTCCCAAGGGAACCTCTCTGAGTGTCCCGGGGCTTTGGAGGTCTCCCTGCATCGGGTGGGAGGAGAAATCCAGAATTCCAGCCCGGAGATGCAGAGCAAAAGGTATAAACCAACCTCCACAAGAGAGAAAGGGAGAGGTAAAAGGGGAGGAACACGGATTTTACTAACAGGGCATGCAGCCACGTCTCTCCCAGCCTCCCTGCCCGGAATATTTAACTCAAAGCCAGGATTTTTGCCAAGCTTTAGTAGCCCTGGGAGTAATCCTGGATGTGGCATCAGAGCAGAGCTCCTTGGGACAGCCCCAAGGGACGGAGGGGCCTCCACGCACCAGAATAAACTTCCAGGAGAGAAGGGATGGCTGAGACAACTTTTCAGGGAGCCTGGTGTGGGCTGAAACCTCCTTCTTTAATGGCTTGGAGCGTGCTGGGGACACAGGAGGTCTCAGGAGGGAAGGGACCTTAAAAGACTTCAGCAAAGAGGACGCATGAACTCCTTCTCCTTCTCTATAATACATGCCAGTCTCTCTCGGGGTGTTTTTCATGGCTTTGCAAGCAACAGATTGGCAGCTAAAACTGTTTCTCTCTCTCTCTCTCTTTGCTTTAGTTTCTTCCCCCCTCTGCAAATGTTTGGCAGAAAGGAGAACCTGCAATAAAAAAAAAAAGGAAAAAATGGGGGAAAAAAAAGGGAGTTGATTAAAAGCCCTGAGCTCTAGCTGCGAAAATGTTTTGAAGCAACTGTAACTACCTTTATTTTCTACATAATTCTTGCGCTGTGTTGCTTTCACACCCTTCACAGCTCCATCTGTAATTCCGGCGTGGAGCTGCTGGCGCTGGGAGGGAAGGGCTTCTCTTGCCACATGCAGGGAACCGCTGGCCCACGCCCTCCTCCAGCCCTGCAGGCTGCTCCTGGGCTGGGAGATCTCCCAGGAATGGCTGGAAGGGCTCATTGAGAGGGTTGGGACACAGGGAAGCTGTTCCTGGGGTAGGAGATCTCCCAGGAATGGGATTGATCCCGGGAACCCCTGGCACGGAGCAGGGCAAGGGCAGGGCCAGGGCTGGCACACAGGCTCGGCTTTCCATGTCCTGCAGCATCTGGCTGTTCCCAGGGGTTAAACCTGACAGGAATCCCCGGTTCCTGGGGCGGGACAAAAGGCTCCTCGTGCTGATCCACACGGGATGGGGCAGTTCTAAATGCACCCCTGGGGTTCCAGCTCTGCCTCAGGGCAGGGCTTGTTCCAAAGCCCCAAATTCCCTGCAACCCAAATTTTCATGGCCAGAGCCAGCCCTGCCTTCACATCCAAACTGCCTCTGGCTTTTCTTCTCATGGAGCTGAATTTTTTTGGGATGCAGGGAGTCGTGGGGAAGGGGGGAAAGTCCAGGACCAGCCTCCTGCTCTGCTCCACCTGATGGAAACCAACCCAGCCAGGAGCAATCCTGTGTGGGGTATTTATGGATATTTCACTCCAGCAGAGCAGCCAGGAGGGGTTTGGTGCCTCAGCAATCGCATCCAGAGCCAGAGCCTCATTTCCAAGATGTCCTGGTGAAGCGGTGGCACTGTCACAGCCAAGGAGGACTGTGCCCTGCTGTGTGCCACGTGTGCCACCAGCCCTGTGCCAGCACAACCACTGCAGCCTGGCCAGGGAATGCTGGGCTGCTCCGTGCCCGGATTCCTCCACATTCCCCATCCCATGGATGGCTCCTGTGGCTCCTCAGTGCCCTGCCACCCCAGCCACCTCTTCCCATGGCAGGGAGGATTTTATCTGGGGAGCTCTGCACATCCTGGGGGCACTGCTTTAGAAATCCTACAGGGAAAAAGAACAATTTAACAATTTAACACCACGGGAGCTCACGTGCTCTGCCTTGGGGATGGGAAAAGCATTCCCAGAGATGGGAAACGATCCCTTCCTCCTGGACAGCCCCTCCAGGTGCCCATCCTGTGGGCACTGCCAAGGCCACAAAGGGTGGGGATGGGGACAGTGCCCACCCTTGGGCTGTCCCCATCCCACAGGAAGAGGGTCAGGAATGGGCAGGGCAGGAGATCCTGCTCCTCTGCAGGCTGAGTTATCCCAACTAAACCCAGCCAAGGCTGTGCTGTAGGAGAGGCCCTGCCCTGGTAATCCCTGAGGGAAAACAGGGAAAATGAACATTCTGACTCTGAACTCAGCTCTGTAACCTCAGCTTTCCAGGGGCTGCTCCTCGAAATACGCTCAGGCAATCCTGGAAGTATCCAGGGATGGAGCAGGCTCAGGATAACCCCTGTGTGCTGCTGGAGGCCTGGGACGCTGCTGCTCCCATTCCAGAGTCCCCAGGGACACCCCATGGGGAGCTGGGAGCCCTTGGAATAGGACTGGAGCCACAGAGAGAGAGACACAAAGCTTTTATCAAATCCAGTGGTTCCTGCTGTGGGATCAGAGAGATGGATAAAGGACCTGTGGGTCAGGGCAGAGACATTCCCAGCCTGGGAATGGGATCCACTGAGGGAAATGCGGTTCTCACTTCACTGCAGTGCTCCAGGATGCAGGAAAAATGCACCTTCCATTTGTAGTTCTGAGTCAAATGTTCTGACTCGGAAGAGTTTTTGCAGCCTTCTTTTCCTCTTAATGTGTTTTGAATAATTTTTTCCCCCCTTTATCGTTTCCTTAGAAAGCAGAACATTTTTGTAAAAGCTTTTTTTTGTTAAAATCTGCAATTTCCAATTCAAAAAAAAAAAAACCAACTTGTTATTCCCCCCCTTTTTATTTTTTTCCTGAGGTACAGATGGAGTTTTTAATGAGGAAAAGGCACTGATGCTCATCTCAGGAGAACTCCCTGGCATTTTCCAAGCCCAGACCCACATGCCGGATGAGCCACGTTTTCCTACAGCTGCAGGTTGATGGGATTTTCCACACTCCCTCCCACATCCAGAGGATTCCCTGCATCCCCCAGGAGGAATCCCACCAGACCCCTGTGGGTCTCAGGTTAAGCCTGCTCCTAATCTCCCAACCCAAATATCTCCTCCTTTATCGAGTGTGACCCAAAATCCCTGGGATCAGTGGAGGAGGAGGTTCATGGAGTGGGGTTGGGGTGCAGCAGCCACTGAAAAGGGCAGAGTCCAACCTCGTGGAGGCTCCAAATCCTAAAATAAATCCTATTAAAGCGAGGGGGGGAAAAAAAAGCTCAAATAGGATTTATTTTAGGATTTGCATCTGGAGATGCCTCCCCCTCCCCTCTGGTGGAGAGCCAGCGCTGAGGAGAGGTTTGAATGCTGAGGTTCAGCTCTGTGCGTGCTCAGGGCTGCTTTAGGGAGGGATCCTGGGCTGCTTTGGGATGAGGGATGCTTTGGGATGAGGGTGCAGATGGGGCATTGCAGGGTCCCCCGGCAGCAGGAGCCTGGCCCCCTGGAATCAGCTCGGATGAGCTCATTCCCGGAGCAGAAGGATTGGCAGGAATACTGAGAGGACGGCTGGAAATTAAAAACAAACAGAGGAGAGCCAAGAATCATTTATTTGGAGGACGTTTTGCAGGTTTTGTTTAGGGTCTGGTTTTAGCCTGGCACTTGTTGACTGTGTTTGCGCTGGAAATAAGATAAATGTGACACCTGCTCCAAGTTAATCTTTCCCTCCCTTTTCCTCCCCCTCCACCAAAACTCCTTTATTTTAGGAATTCACCAAAAGACATTGGGAAAGCGGGAGAGATGTGGGATGATGTGCCTGCTTAATGATTCTCTGAGGGGAAAAGAAATCATTTACCCACGATGTGGAGCACTTTTGATTGAAAAGATATTTGAATTCCGTGTTCAAGCCAGGAGCGAAAAGCAGGATAACAAACCCAGGAAAGCTCGTGTCCCTTCTGTTCATCACCACCGGCCCAGGGGGCTTTGCATTGCTATTAAAACAAGATATTGGGTGAGTAAATAGGAGTGGAAATGAGTAAATATGCAAACAGGCTTCCAAATCCAACACAAACAGGGCCAGGATGGAGGGAGGATGCAAGGAGTGCAAGAGGATGCAGGCTGGATTTACAGGGACACGAGGATTCCTTGCTCTCTGTTGTGTTATTCCTCTTTTTAGCAGGTTTTTGTCCAGGGAAATCCCATTCTCAGAGGTGGGGATGCACTTCCAGCCAGGAAAGCTTTTCCCAAAGGCTTGGGAAGCTGGGCTTGGCTGAGGGGGATTCAGGTCAGGAGAAGTTTTGCCCTGAGCAAAGATCCCCAGCCCTGCGCAGGGACAGCTCCAGTGGATTTATTCCGTTCTTCCCATCACTCCTTCCGCAACAGAGGACCATTGAACCCAGCAAGGCAAGACCTGGCATCGTTCTTCCCCATCTTTCCACGCGGGCTTTCAATATCCACGGAAACAAACCAGCAATCTGCCGCTTCCTCCCAATAATCCGTGAACAGCGAGCGAAGAAAATATTGTCCCAATCGCGCTAATTGGGCGCTAATGAGCCATCGCCCTGCGCCGTGAATCGTCAGCTGGTGTCTCCCCACCCTCCTCCTCCTCTTCCCGCTGACCCCCCCTGATCCCAGGAGCATCAAGGACTCGGGATGAAGGCCGGGAAAAGCAGGGGAAGCAGCGAGGGAACGGCGTGCGCGGAATGAGCTGTTTGCTTTCCCCTGATTGTTGCTATTAATAAAACATTACATTAAATCAGGGCTGGAAGGATGTAATTGGGATCATCCATCACGTTTCCAGAGGAGAGGAGCTCCCGTTCGTCAGCTGCCACCCCGGCGCTGAGCGGGGACAAGGGACGGCCTGGTGTCCCCACGGTCCCACTCCAAGGGTGGACCTGGTGTCCCCATGGCTCCATCCATCCCCTCCCCACAATCAGCTCCATCCCTGTCCCTTTCCTGCCTTTCTTTTCCACGGGGAAAGGCAGGAGCTGGGAAAAGAAGGGGATATCAGCTGGGGACAACATGGCCGGGCCAGAGTCTGCTGGGATTTAGGATTTGGGATGTGGGATGTCCCATCCCTGGAAGGGTTTGAGGCCAAATCAAGCAGGACTTGCCTGGTCTATGGGAGGTGGCCCTGCCCTGACCAAGCTGGTCCCTGAGGTTCTCCAAAACCGTTCTGACCCATGATTTGGGGCTGATCTCTGTTTACTGACAGCTCCTCCTCACTCCCCACGGAGACAAAACCTTCTCCATCCCAGCGGGGAGCACCCCTGGGACTCACTGCAGTAAATTCCCTTGCAGCAGGGAGCAGAGCAACTGGAATTTCAGCCACTTCTCAGGGCAGCCGGGACCGCTCTGTGCAGAGCTGGCCCAACAACAGGAGCTTTGTTTTTCCCAATCCCAATGATCTGCGTTGTGCACCTCTTCCTTGGCAGCAAATAACCCACCCGTGTGTGCCCACAGGGGCACGGAGATGGGCTGGGGCTGGCGATGGGGGAATTCCCTCTGCCCCAAAATCCCCCCTTGGCTCTAGATTGAAAATCCTGCAGAGCCCCTGATCTCTCCAGCCCTGGATGAGCCCTTAGTCTGAGCTCCATTAAATCCCTGTGCTGGCAGCTCCTGACTGCCACGTCCAGGCTGAATTTCCAGGTGGGACTTTGTTTAGCCCCGTTTCTCTGAAATTTAATAAATCCTTTAATATCTCTCCCCCCCCCAACTCTGAGCGTGTTTGTCACTTACAGCTCTTGACGTCTCTGAGACATCAAACAGGTCAAATCCCTTTGGTCTGGCACTGCACGGGATTTTTTTTTCTTCAGGTTCAATCCTGTAACTCTTTCCTGAATGCTCAGATTTCCTTCCGACTGCCCGGACAAAACGATGCCCCAGCGAGGCAATTCATTAGGAATGTTCTCTGTTATGGAAGTAAAACCCCCAGTGATCATTTCCCCCTATTTATGCTTTATTTTCCCATTCCTTGGGCTGCTCAGACAGCAAATAAATGGTGTCATACCCATTTATCAGGCTTATAACAAGCACTAATGACCCCTACAATAAAAACAGAAGGAGAACTGGTGAGACAGAGATTAGGAAAAAATAAGATAAACGCACGTGGGCTAATATTTTTAAAGCATGTCCCTAATTTCAGAGCATCAAGACGCGATCACGGCTAAAAATACGGCCATCCATCAAAATGCTGTCACTGAGAGAGTCTGGGACTCATTTAGACAATGAAGAGCTGAAGGAAAAGCCGGGTTTCTTACGCTGTTAATACAGAACTGAGCGATCCAAGAGGAGGATATTCCATTAATGGCACAAATGGATCATAATAAAAGGCCACTCTGACATGTCAGTACTCTCACTCCGTGCTAAGAGAGAAATCTCAGATGGAAAAAGCCTTTCTGTGGGGCTTGGCCAGGCCTGGTGATGCCTTGGGGAGGCTGAGCTGGAACAGAGACTGGGCAGAGCTGGAGAATAAAGTAGAGATTTATTGAAAGGCCTTTAGGGTACACCTTGGGCAGGACAGGGCCTGGCCAGGGCTGCACCCAAGGTGGACCCAAAATGGTCACAAAAATGGACAAATGGTCACAAAGTCTTACATTTTTATAAGTTTTGGTCCATTTGCACGTTGGGGTTTAATTGTCCAATTCCAGCTCCAGGCTGTGAGGTCCCATCCTTCTTGTCCCTCCCTCCAGCCCACCCTTGTTTGTGCTTTTGGGCCTGAAAGTTGTCCTTGGTGTGCAGCAGGAGAAGGATTTGTTTTGTGTCCCTGCTGTGTGCAAAGCTGAGTGACACTGACTGTGAGCTCAGAACTGCACCCCTGGGCAGCACAGAACATGAAATACATGGAAGCTGAAACTTAAGGCATCACTGGAAATTCCTGGATCTGGGGATTTCAGGGGTTGGGGGTTCAGCTCCCACCTCCCCCTGGGGTTGTTTCAATCTGAGCTCTGCCCCAGTTCAGCTTCCAGGTCAAAATTGGTTTTCCCTTGCCTGCCTGCCCATGGTTTTGGGGGATGCAGCCCGGGAAGGAGCAGGGGACAGGGCAGGATTGTCACCAGGTGTTGGGGACCTCCCTGGCAGCCACTTCCCGGCAGCATTTCCCTGATCCCAGCTGATCACCCACTCCTGTCACTCGGCTAATTGGCTATCTGAGCACCAAGGATTAATTATGGGCACTTCATCTCCTCAGAGAGCCCTTGGGAACCACCACGTGTTCGCCTGGCGAATTCAGGAATTCCCTGACCCACACTTTGGGAGCCGCTGGCTTTGGGGTGCAAAGCTCTGACCCCACAACTGCACCTCCCCTGACCCCACAAACCGTGCCCAGAGCCCCAGATCCCAGCCCTGCATCCCAAACCCACTCCAGGCAGTGGGAATCAGCCAGGGAAGGAGGAATTGGGCTCTTCCCTGCAGCTCCAGAGGCTCCCTGTTATCCCTGCCCACCCCATAGTCAGCTTGTATCATCTGGAGAATTCCAGCCAGAACTGGGACTTCCAGGGAGAGGAGCAGATGCTGTATGAGCTGGGCTTTTTGTCCAGTTTTGGGCAAAATCAGCATTTTAAAGAGATGGGAATTTTGGGTTTTTTTTTTTTTGTTTGTTTTTTTTGTTGTTTTTTTTTTTTTTTTTTTTTTTTTTTTTTTTTTTTTTTTTTTTTTTTTTTTTTTTATTTTATTGTATTGACGAATGGGAGGTTTGAAAGTTTGCGGAAGAGGAGCCAAGGGAGAATGACAAGTTGTGGCATGGAGCTGATCCTGCTGCTCCAAATTTTTTGGCTCGCTCCATGAATCCAACCCTAAAATGCATCTTGAGGCTCCTCCAAAAGAGAAAAGCACCAATTTGCTTCCAGCTGAATGGGACTGAAGGGCTTTTCCCTCTTCTTTTAATTAAAAGGGATTCCCATTTAATGGAAAATAAAGCCAAATGGAGAAGCTCTCCCATGGAGAGCAAGAAAAAAAAAAATAAATGAATATATTACAGAAGCTGGGCCCAGATAGGAAATTATCATTTGGGGGAACATTTTGGTGAAGAGAATGGGACTGTTCTTGTTTCCAGCCAGACTGAGCAGACAGAGGGAAAAGTGAAGAGGAGAAACAAACGTTCCAGTGAATTTTCTGGGCTGAAGAGGGTCCTGGGAGAGCAGGAGAGGAGGTTGGGAGCCAGGAAGATGCTGATGTCCTCTCCTAAAATCCCCGGGACCTCCTGGACTGGCCAGGGATTCCGAGGGGTTTGGCTGTGGCTGAAGTCCCACAGAAATCCCACCCTGCTCAGGCTGTGCTGACCCAGGGGAGGGGACAGTTTGGGTGCCACCACTGCCATTCCCAGGCTGGCAATGCTCCAAAGCAGACTGGAGTTTGGAGGATGGGATTTGGGATTTGCTCAGGGCTTTGCTGGGGCTCTGCCATCCGTGGAGGAGAGAGCAGGGATCTCCAACAAAACCCAGAGCTCATCTGATGCCTTGGGAAGGCTGAGCTGGAACAGAGACTGCACAGAGCCAGAGAATAAAGTAGAGATTTATTAAAAGGCTTTTAAGGGTACACCTTGGGCAGGACAGGGCCTGACCAGGGTTACACCCAAGGTGGACCCAAAATGGTCACAAAATGGACAAACAGTCACGAGGTCTCACACTTTTATAAGTTTTGGTCCATTTGCAGGTTGGGGTTTAATTGTCCAATTCCAGCTCCAGGTTGTGAGGTCCCATCCTTCTTGTTCCTCCCTTCAGCCCCCCCTTGTTTGTGCTTTTGGGCCTGAAAACTTGTAACAGCTGTCCTTGGTCTCCATCTCCTGAGCCAGGATTGTCTTCCTGCTGAAAGAGGAGGAGCAGCTCTGGATGCCTCCCTATCCTTGGGATCACTCTCCAGGCACCTGCTCCTGGCTGCTGTCCTGGGAAGGACAATGGGTTGGAGTGACCCAACATGGCCCTTTCCTCACCTTCCCTGCCTGTCCAGAGACTCCCTGCACTTCCCACAAACCAGAAAATACCTGGATCCTGATTTCACAACCTCCTGACTCAAGCTCTTCCCAGATTTTCCTCTGTGTTTCCAAAACGCAAATGATCTGGGGCACATTAATCCAGCCCCCGGAGTTTATGGAACAAATCTGGAGGGAAAGAGTCCTTAAAAACACAGAGCTGAAGAGAAAAGGACACGGACTGCAGCCCAGGAGGTGCCAGGCTCGTGTCTGGGTGAAGGAAATGCCAGAGACTTCTCTCCATGCTCCAGTGAGGAGTCTGCTCCAGCGCCTGGTGGGAAACCCTTAATGAGGACAGGGATTAATGGCAGAGTGGAAAGGGCACGAGGAGCTCACTGAGGAGGAGCTGACAGCCTGGAGAGCTGCCCACGGGGGCGTCTGGCTGGCAGGAGATCCATCCCAAGGACAGCCGAGTGATTTGGGACCTGACCCCAGCTCCAGTGTGTGAAATGCAGGACTGACAGCACAGCCAAGCACATCCCGGGGCAGAAGGGAGGGAAAATCTGTTGAATTCCTGGTGGGAATTATCTGCAGTGCTCCTGGGCTTCTTCTGAGGGCAAATCCCAGCAGGGAAGGGGCAGGAGAGGTCTGAGCTGCCGGTGTAGGGAGCGGAGCACCCGTTTGGTGAGCCAATGGATTCCTTGGGAAGAGGAGGGAAGGAATACGTCAGGGAAGGAGAAGAGCTCCTGAGGTGAAAGGGCTGTCTGTGCAGAGGGAAACTCAGCACAAATTAGGCAGTAATACAGTTAAACTCCAAATTAGGAGCTGTGAGGGAGGTTTAGGAATTAAGGAGGAAACGACCTACGCAGTTTTGAGCCAGAGTCTGGTACTTTAATGCAGGAGATGAATGGGTTGTCTCCAGCAGCAGGGATCTGGATTGATCCATGGGAGTGTTTCCAGGAGCTGGATGGAGCTGGGGCCCTGAGGGAGGCTCGGGAGGCCCTGCAGTTCAGGTTTGTGCAGGGAGCTCCAGTGCAGCTCTCTGGTCCCTTGTGCTGGTCTCTCACCACGGGCTGCCCTGCCGCGATCTCCTCTCAGCCATGGAGAGGGAAGCACATCCTGCTCCCGGCGTGTTCCCAGCCAGAGCCCCCCAGAAACGTATCAGGGATCTGAGCAAAACCCCTCCCTGTAAGCTCCACTTCCCATTTTCTGAGGGGTTTGGTTGTGGCTGTCCCCAGCTTCCCCCTGGGACACTCCCAAACCCCGCCCGGACAGTGGGAAACACGGAGCAGATCAAGGGACACCACGAGGGGAAGGAAACAAGGCAAGGAGAGGGAGAAGATCTCCAACCACAAACTCCTCCTCCTCCGTTTGCTTGGGTTTCTATCCCTGCCGAGGAGCTCCTCCTCGTGCTCCCATGCTCTGCCTTCTCAGGGAGAAACCTCCCATTCCCACCGGCTTCCCACAACACATAAACAAGGAAAGCTTTTGATGTGGGGGAAGCTGGGAGCTCGTTTGCACATCTTTGAAGGCGAGGATTCGCTCAGGTGGGTGGGCAGAGGAGCCGAGCTGGGTGTGCAGACAGGACCCTGATGGGATGGGGAAAAGGAGGGCAAAGAGGAGTCAGTGTTGGATTTTGTCCCCGTGGACACCCAGAGCTGGTGTCTGGTGGAAAATTTCCCCAAATGCAGGAAACTCGACTGTATAATTAGTGGGGGGCTGTGTTCACGCCCTCCCCTGATTAAAGGGGGAGACCCAGGCAAGATCTGAACTCTTTCACTGCACGAATGAGGCCTGAGGACATTAACCCTCTCCCCAAGTAAGAGGAAGAAGACAGAGTGGGACATGGACAGATACAGCATGAGACTGAGGTCAGTGATGAGAAAGTCCTAGGTTGGAAGGAAGATTGAGGAATTGCCTAGTTTGGGCTGGGCTTCTCTTGTGAGGCCGTGGAGACTGGACTGAAATTTCCCTGTAACTTACAGAATGCTTTTTTGGGGGGAGAAGCAAACAGGAAAAGCTGGGAGGGCAGCAGGGGTTTCACAGGGAAAAAAATGGATTTTTCTGCATATGGGGAGGTGTCTCTGCCAGCTTCCTCCAGCCCAGGGATTTCACAAGGGAACAGGGGTTGTTCTGGGAATGGGAAGGTTCCTGCACCCCACAAGGGGGTTGTGATCACTCAGACTGCTCTGCTGACCCTCCTGGTGTCACTCCTGGGCAGGACTGACAGGAATGGTGGGCTCACACTAGGATACAGCTGGAGACCCCTGAGGAAAGGATGAGGGAGAGGGAACAGGAGGGAAGGACGGGAGCACTCCCAGCTCCCAGTGTCCCACTTGGCTTTGGGTCCCCTCTGCCACACCATGGAGAGGAATGACCCTCAGTTCCCATCCTGCTGGGAGTGCTGCCTCTCTCCAGGGCTCACGGGCTGTGGGAATTCCCACCAGGATCTCCCCCACCCTCATCCACGGGCAGTAACAGCTCTGTGGGAGCTGCTCACCAGGAGAGTTTTGGGGGAGCTGGGCACATCCTAACCCATCATGGTACCCCACGAAGCTGTGAGCCAGGAATGTCCTGGAATGCTCCAGAGCCTCCTGCTGAGGTCAGCAATGCTCTGCCAGCTGTTCTGTCATGCTGGGAAAGCCCAGATGTGTCAGAACAGGCTCCAAAAGCCATTTTCAGCGGGGTGAGCGGCCAGGAGGCAGAAGGGAGCAGAGCAGGGGAGGTGCAGGTCCAGCAGCTGCCCTTCCTGTGGCTGAACACAGCATTCCCTCTTTATCCTGTTTTCCAGCTCCTGAGGGTGTCACTCAGCGTTTGACATCCCTACACATCCTCCAGCATGGAAATCACTGACAGGAACCAGCCCAGCAGCCAGGACTGAGCTGGGTTTGCTTGGCTTAGTTCTCAACCACTTTGAAAAACAAGATTTCAGCTGCCTCCTAAGTGGGGGGCTGAAGGCAGAGCGGGGATTCATCCTCCTGCTGGGAGCAGCATCCCATTCCCAGCTCCAGCCATGGCTCTGCTCTGGCATCTGCCGGGACAGGGGAGATGTGAGCACAGAGAAACCTTCGGAGGGGAGGCCAGGACAGACCTCGAGGGCACCTGAGGGAGGTCCCCCGGCTGGTGGCCACAGGTGGGTCCCCACGGCCTCCTTTGAAGCTGCCCCACTTAGTTTGAAGCGCCAAGTTTTCACTGAAGGGTTGGGATTTCAACCCAAATCCAATCCCGGGCTGGGGAGCCGTGCCTGGCTGCTCCTGTTTTTGATCCGTGTTGTTTTTACCCATGGATGTGTCCCTCAGGACAGCCTGAGGCAGGCAGGGGGCAGCCCCTCGGCCTCCCCTCCCCACGGGCTGCACAGCCTCTCTCCAGAAGCTTTGCTGGATGTTCTGGGAGCTCAGCTTTTCTGGGAAGGTCCAGCTCGGGCTGAGCCAATTCTCGTTGTGCTTTTTGTTTTCATCCCAGTGGGTTTGGATTGGGATCCAAAGAGCTGGGGGTGGGGGGAGTTTTGCCTTTTTTTTTTTCCCTCGTTTTTGGTTTCTCTCCAGGATGCTGCCTCCCATCCCCCTGCGTTTGCTGGGATGAGAAATGAGGAGATAAAACCACTTCTAACTGGAGCTGGAGGATTTGGTGCTATCAAGTGGCTCCAAAGGTGACCATCATCACCTTTGGTGACCACGAGGGCCACCAGTGTCCCACAGACTGACCCAACAGCAAACTGAGCACTGGGGACTCCTCGCAGGAGAGATCTGGATAAACCCAGGCCTCATCTCGTCCTTCAAATGAGTTTTTTGTTTTTTGGACACTGATGTTGGAGAAGAGCTCTCGGTGTGGTATAAATAGATTCTGGCGTGTTTAAAAGCCTGGGCAGTGGCCCAGGGAGGTCCTGGGTGGTGTGAATCTGCTCCTGGCCTTCAGGGTGGGAAAGATTTGAGAAGTTTTCGTGGGTTTTGGAGAGGGTTTGTTTGGGTCTTTACACTTTCCCTGACTGATTTAGGGCAGCCTGGGGATAATTCCCTTCACTGGGTTTCTCTGGGGGTGCTGCTGTGGGGCGTTTGAAAACGCTGGGGGAGGTTGTTCCTTGGGGCTGGGACGTGCTGGAGCCCACGGATGGTGTTTGGAGGATTTGGGAGAGGATCCAGCTCTGTCCCACCAGCTGAGGAGAAGGTCCTGCAGCTCTGGGGGAGGATCTGGAGGATTCCACGGGGCTCAGGTTAAACAACTCCTGGTTCAGGTCTGAGGGTGGTGGAGAGCTGCCCTGGAGCCCGAGATCTGCTCTCCCTGGAGGGCTGTGGGAGGGTGGAAGGGCTCCAGCACAGCTACAAAACTCATTTTCGGCTGAGGAGTCAATGCCAAGGGCAGAGCTCAGCCCTGCAGCCCCTCCCAGAGCCCGAAACCACCCGAGGACGGGGGCAAAGCCAGGCTCGGCCCCCACAGAGGACCCAAAACCCGGGGGGACGGGGGAACTCTCAGCATTTCACCTGCCCGGTGCTGTCCCAGCACGGTCAGGGGCTGGGGAGCTGCTCAGGGACTTCTCCGGGGTCTTTGCCTGCAGGAAAAAACCCTAAAAAGTGACTGGAGATCACAGCCACATTATGCAAACCGCAATTTGCATAATCATCATGCAAATTGAGATGGATAACCAGCTTTAACCAGACTCGAGTTGCTTTCAAGTGCCTCTTTCTCGGCTGCGACTTCAATCACTTAAAAGGACAGGGGAGGGGAGAAAAAAGAACGGGAAGTTCCAACTTTCTTCTCCAGGTTAAGCAGAGTCACCGGGGCAGGGAGGGACAGGAGGTGACAAGCGCAGTCCCCGAATGGCCTGGAGGGGTCACTGGTGGCTTTCACATCCAGGAGACCCCAAAGGGACCGGCCGGAGCTGAAAGCCCTCGGGACAGGAGGAGCTCTGCTCCATCCCAGGAGTCCGGAAACCTTTGGAAAGTCGCTGGGTCTCCAATACTCTGTGGGATTGTGGGGACAGAGGACACGATGTCCTGCCGGGGCTGGGGGCTGCCTCTGGAGCACTAACCCTTGTGATCCCTTGGGATTTTAACTTTTCTATTTTTCATATATTTGTAATCCTGCAGCTCTTTAGTGCATAACTCCAAACTCCACACACAGCGTGAGCTGCTGCTTCCCCATTTTGGTCAGACACAACAATTCCTCTCCAGGCCTGGGGATCAAGGACACATCACTGCTTCAGGCCCTGAGAAATGGAAACAAAAATGAGTTGTGGGGAGCAAACTGGGGGTAAGTTACTTCATTACCTGAAGCTTTTATTGGAAGATTAGTCCCCAATATGCAAATGGACCAAACCCGTGACCCGTGGTCCATTTTGGGTGTCGCCCCTGTAGGGGCTTTGTCTGCCCTAAATGTACCCGAAGGCCCTTCAATAAATATAAATAAACTGCTTTTTATTCCCTTAATTCTGTCTGGCCTCTGTTTTTAGGTAGTCCCAGCAAGGCGCCACTTGGAGCTTTTCCTTTCGCTCTCCCCAAGGAAATTCCCGGTCCTGGTCCTCCCAGAGCTCTGCCCCCGCTGGGTCCCTGCGGGGCAGGGCAGGTTTTGGTGATGTGCAGATCCTGCAAAACCACCCCAAAATCTCGGCTCTTCCTCCTCTCCAGCCCCTGGGAGCCCTCGGGCAATTCCTAACGAAGCCGCTTCTCTTATCTACCAAGTGATTAAGGGATATCACTGCACGTCCCCGGGGAAAACAGATTAGGGAGAGCATGGGGTGACCCAGATAAGGACTTTTATCAAGCAGAACATGAGGGGTGACATGAAGATGTCACCTCATTAGTGACAACTGCCCAGGGCTCGGTGCAAACCACCCTGCGTGCCTTTCACCATCTCCCAACCCAGCTGACACAGTGTTCCTGCCAAATCCCTCGTCCCCTGGCAGGGAAATGGGGTGCAAAAGGGTTGTGGGGTCATCTGAGGGCAGGGAAGGGGGGTCCAAAAGGGTTATATGGTGGTCTGAGGGCAGGGAAATGGGGTCCAAAAGGGCTGTGGGGTGGCCTGAGGGCCGGGCTGGAGCTGCAGGGGTGCAGGAACCGTCCCGTGGCCCTCAGCCCGTGGGATTTCTTGGACAAGAGCACTGGGCACACACCTGAGCGGGGCAGGGCAAGGCCGGGGAAGGGAATTCCAGTCTGTCTAGGTGAGGACTGAGGTACAGCAGGGTCTGAAATGTCCCCTGGGTCAAAGGGCAGGGCCACAACCAGTGGCAAGTGGCCACAACCAGTGTGGCACCAGGCTGGTGGGGACGGCGGCGAGCGGTAAAACCCCTTGGGGCAGGAGCGCGGGGATCCGAACTGGTACGGAACGGGTAAAATCCTGCTGGAACGCCCGAGGTTTTCACGGCAAACAGGAGAAACTGCCGAACCATCTGTCTGGGAGCTTCAGGGAGATGACTCAGGACTCGGGGGTAGGAAGAGGGGCGACTTTGGGAACACGCTGTGTCTTGAGGAGCGCGGCGGCCCCCAGGAGAGCGGAGATGAGGGATGACTTCACCGCGCGGCGCTGGCACACGGAGCAGCCCCAGCCTCGTCCCCGCCGAGACAGCAACATCCAAAACCAATCAGCAAAAAAGAAAAAAAACCCCGATTTCCGTCAGGAGGAGCAAATGTGGTTTGATTCCAGCCCTTTCCCATCGCTGCAGCAGCCGGCAAGGCAGGACACGGCAGCGAGCGGTGTCCGACACTCTCAGGTGTGCTGAAATTGGGTTTTTTCCCCCTTGTTTTCCTGCCTCAGGTGCGGGGAGGAGGGAGAAAACAGAAAAACAAATAGGTTGGCAAGCGCTAAAAAAAGGGAATGTGTTACCTAAAAATACAGGTAGCAGCAGTTGGGGGGGAATCAAAGAAACTAATGGACTATGAATGACCGGAAGGGTCAAAGACAATAAGAAAGCACTTAGAGAGAGCAGGGGATTTATTTCTGTGTCAGATACGGCTCCGTTATTACAGCCAGATGGAGAAATTGTAAAACGGCAGAGTGGGGAAGGTAGGGATGCTCCACAGATATTCCAAATCCAGGAAAAAAGAAAAAAAAGGAGCCAGGAAGTTTTATTTGCTGTAGTTCCCAATGCAGGAGGGGCTGGAGGGCATCCAGGGATTGCCAGCCTCACCTTGCAGCTGTAAAATTGCTCCCCAAATTCTTCTTCCAGCTTCCTCTGGCTCCTTCCACCCACATCTTTAAAAACAGGAAGATTCCTGGGGTGCTGAGTGATGCCCAAATTATTCCAACTTTTAGGGAAGTGATTGGGTTATCCTAAGGTGAAGGGTGGGAAAATCCATTTGGGATCTAACTGGTGAAGGAGCTGGCACTGGGAGCACCTCTGTGAGTCGGTGAGGGGTAGAGTGGGTGGGTTTAAGGTTTCTCCAAGAAGTTTGGGCCTGGCCCCACGTGGCCTCTTGTTTCCTTCAGGAGTTCTGTGGGGAATTAAAAGGGTCCTGAGTTGCTGGAGAGGTCATTGATTCAATAACAGAGGAATCAATGGGTGTTTGCTCCCATGGGGATCTCCCATGGATTCCTCTCTTGGCTCAGTGCCATTTAATGTCCTCTGAGGGACAGGGACAATCACACTGAAGTGCAGGAATCACAGTGAAAGGGGGGAAAAAAAATCCAGCAGGGACATCCCCAGTGGCAGCAATGGGGTGAAATGATCCCACTGTTCCATCAGGGCCACACAGAGGGTGTTCCAGGCTGCTGGGAAGCAGGAAAATCCAGGTTTTTTTCATATCTACATGCACAGGGCAGAGGATCAGCCTTTAAAACAGCCTCTGAGTCAGCAGGGATCTCTGTCTCCAACAGGAGGAGGATACTGGGGGCCCCATTTCCCAATGATCCGAGTCCAGGATAAGCCCATCCCTGCTGCAATCAGCATTATCCCTAAAATCCACCACTGTTGGCCTGGTGGCTCCTTATCCAGCAGCTCAAAGCACCCTGGAGGTCGGGCCTGGAGCAAGGTGTGAAAAGCAAGAGCTGAGATGTGTAAATGTGGGGTTCAGGGCATTTTTGGGGGTAGTTTCGAAGGAAGCTTCGGCAGAGACGGCTCCATCAGCATCCCACGGCTCACTTTGGAGAACGTTTCATCCTGGAGGGTGGAATCACTGAAAGGAGCTGTTCCCTCCTGGACCAGCCATCCCTGATCCCAGCCCGGATCTGCCGGGGCTGGCTGGGGTGCCTTACATGCATTATTCTTTTTTAAGCTGGAAGTAACGAAATAACACTCCCAGCTCCTTGCTCCCACACTGGAATCACAACCAGCCATGAATAATTTATTTTCAAATAATTAATTATTCAGCTTATTTCTTCATTAGCTGAAGAACCTGAACGTAATTAGCTGCTTACCTCCACAAAAAAGAACCAACTTTTTTTTTTTTTTTTTCTGACGCAAATAAATAAAATATGAGTGGATTTTCACCCCCCAAAAAAAAACCCCAAACAACCCAGACACTGGTGACCCTTCAGAGCAGAGTCCCTGAGGACCTTCCTGGGTGTTCCCATGCTGCTGCTTATCCACGGGGGTGGATTTGGATCAAGGTCTTCCAGCGTTCCCACAGAGAGAATCCCTAAAAGTCTGGTCTGAGCCAGCTGGGATGGGCTTGGAGATCACTGGGGGATCTGGTGGGACTTTCTCGGTTTATCCAGAGCTGCCACCTCCCCCAGGGAATGGGGGAATGCTGCCTTCTCCTCTCCTTAAAACATTGGTGTATTGTGGATCCTTTTAGAATTTAAAACAGCGGCTGCTGCAGCTCAGCCTGGGCAGTGCAGGAAGCCCCGGGATGGCCTCTGGATCCTCTGGATGCCCCTGTGAATCCCAGAATGGGGTTCACACCCCCCTTGGGTTGGAAGGGACCTTCAAGCTCATGGAATTCCCACCCTGACATGGGCAGGGACACCTCCCGCCATACCAGGTTGTTGCAAGCCCTGTCCAACCTGGCCCTGGGCACTTCCACAGCTCCTGTGGACAAGCTGTTCCATCAGGATTTCAGCCCATCCCAGCCATCCTGAGACTCCCCAGCATCATTTTGGCAGTGCTGGCTGTGATGCCTGTCCCAAACCTCCCAGCCCAGCTCCCCTCTCCCCCTGCACGTGACGCCAGCTCCTCTTTTTTCCCTCCTGCCTTCCTGTTTGCCGTGCAGTTTTGCTGGAGCTGGCTCTGTCAGCTCCACGCTTTCCTGCCTTTCTGCTGAGCTTGGTTGGAGCTTGTGCAGGCTTTATCCCACTCCTTTTTTTTCCTTTTATTTATTCCCATTCTTCTGCCTTGTACCAGAGCCAGGAGTGCCTGGGAGCCGGTGTTGCTCAGCTCTGCAGCTGCGTGCTCTGAACACCCTGTACCTTCCTGCCTGCTCATGCTAAGTTTTCTGTGCTCTAAATATTTTTTTTTGGGAGATATTCCCAGCTGTCCCCTTTCCTCTGATGCCCACACCTTTTGCACAGCGTCTCCTGGAGGCTGCAGGTGGTTTTCCCCCCCACACCCCGTGCCCACATCCCCGATGCTCTCTGGCTGTATCTTTGTTTTTATCACCCGTTTTGGCAGGTTGTAATGACTGCTTTTATCTGTCCTCCCGGCAGCCTGGATCTCCAGGCAAGCTTTTGCAAATGCTGACTTCTCTTCCCTCGGTGATCTCCCTGCCTGAAATTCCGGCTTGCTGGAGATTAGGCTGTGTGCTCAAGGATATGCATCTCGAAATTGCCTCCCTTATCAGGTTTAATGGCTTTGTCGCTCCTCGGCTCTTCCCGGGCTCTTCCCACGGAAAACTTGGCAGTGCCTGCTGTACCTGAGGTCCTGGGGACCAGGGAAAGGTGGGGAATGCTGGAGCAGACCCCGTGTGGAGCTGTCTGGGATGCAAACAGACGCTGGAGCAGCAGCAGGGTCGCTCAAAAGGGGCTGTTGAGGTCAGTGTTTGGCCATACTGATGCAGCCAGACCCTCCCTGCCCGTGGGAGGAGGTGCTCCCAGGCCTGGGGAGGGATCCTGCTCCAGGATGGATGGGGCATCCCTGGAGAGAGGCCACTGCAGCACCAGTGGGAGGCCCTTACCTCATCCCATCCCATCCCATCCCATCCCATCCCATTCCATCCCATCCCATCCCATCCCCGGGGCTGGCACTGCTCTCCCACCATCTCCTTCCCTCCCTCCAGCCCCTCACAGCACTGCAAACACCAGATCCCCTCAGGGTGCCCATGCCAGGGGCATCCAGACGGTGTTTGCATTGCCAAGGAACAGCCCTGACTTCTCTCCTCGCCCCTGGCTGGAATTCCCATGGAATTACCTGATCCAGAGTCCCAAACGGACTTGGTCTCTGCCTGAGGAAAATCGAGGTGATTTTATTTTAATGCTCCAATAAAAGGAGGATCCTGCCATGGGCTCGGTGGTTCCCTGGTGCTGCCGTGGCCACGGGGTGGTTCCCATCTGGAGATGTGTCCCCAGGGGATTTTGGTCTGGAAGTTTTCCCTCTGTCCCTCTGTCCCAGCCCTCCAGCTCCTCTCCAGGTGGAAGGGAAGAGCTCACAGACAAAAAGGGGATGAGGCAAATCCACTTATTCTGGCAGCGATCTCCCCTTGCTAAGCCCTTGTAATGTTGTTTGCTCACTTTCAATTAGCCCCGTGTCGGAATCTGCAGCGAGGCCTCATCCTCTACGAGATCAGATTAATGGGTTTTGTGTCTGGTGTTTAAACACAGCCCCCACGTGTGCTGTGCTCCAAACCAATAATACTTTATCTTGATGTAATAAAAATGATTGCAGGCACAAATGCTCTCTCCCTCGTGCCCGCTCCTCGCCGCTCCAGGGAATTGCTGGCTCCTGTCTCCCGTTTCTTTTGGTTGAAATCCGTGAGAAAACGGTGCTGGGATGTGCCCCAAGTTATCCTTTCATGTTTTCCCTGCTCTCCTCACCTCACAGCCCTTGTTCTGCGAGCCACAGAGGTTCTGAGGCTCTGTCTGAGATCTATAAGGAGATTTTTGCTCCAGTAACTTTTCCGCGGGGCTCAGCCCTGACTTGATGCAATTTGCTCAAAACTTGGTGGCCTCTGTGACCTCCCATCCCAGGGCTCCTCTCTCCCAGCCTGTGCAGGGTCCCTGCTCCTTCCCAACACCTCCCTTCAGCCCCTTACCTCACAGGCTCTTCTTTGGGAGCTTTTATTTTTAGTTTCTCTTCCCCCTGCTTGGGATTTCTTGCAGCTCCAACACCCTTTCACTCAATGCCATTCCAGGTTTCCTGCCCATTTCCATCCTTGACCTCTCTCCAGCTGAATTCACTGAAAATTCCTTTTGTTTCTCAGCGTCCACTCTGCTTGAAATCAAGATCCACAGCTGCAGCTTTATTCTCTTTTGTTCCTTCCTCTAACCACGTGGGGATTTAGGTCGAAGTCTTCCATCGCAGGGCTCAATTCTGCAACCAAGCCCTTCCACAATATCTCCATTTCTTACCAAAATAATCTAAATAATCATAGGTTCAGGTGAAAATTCAGCTTGCCAGCTCACACTGTGGCTCCCAGGCTTTTTCCAGACTCCCTGTGGAGCAGTCACTGAATTGTTTTTCACAATGACTGAAGAATTTGCCTCCCCAGGGGGAGCCCTGGTGCACAAAGAGGTGGCAGCTTGGTCTTCACGTTCCCAGTGATTCCTGGGAGGAGGATTTACCCAACCTGGGTTTTCAAAGCACTTTTTCCTTCCTCCCTTTGCTTTGGGCAGCCCAGTGGGTGTTTGGAGAGGACCCGGAGCAACCCTGAGCATCCAGGAGCCAGCGGGGCCTGTTCTGAGGCCTTGTCCTGAGCTGAGATCGTGCCTTAAGTTTTAACTTTCACGTTTTTCTGATTCTGTGCTGCCCAGGGGTGCAGCTCTGAGCTCACACTCAGTGTCCCTCAGTTCTGCACACAGCAGGGACACAAAACAAATCCTTTTCCTGCTGCACACCAAGGACAACTTTCAGCCCCAAAAGCACAAACAAGGGTGGGCTGGAGGGAGGGACAAGAAGGATGGGACCTCACAGCCTGGAGCTGGAATTGGACAATTAAACCCCAACATGCAAATGGACCAAAACTTATCAAAGTGTGAGACCTGGTGACCATTTGTCCATTTTGTGACCATTTTGGGTCCACCTTGGGTGTAGCTCTGGCCAGGCTCTTGTCCTGCCCAAGGTGTATCCTAAAGGCCTTTCAATAAATCTCTACTTTATTCTCCAGCTCTGTGCAGTCTCTGTTCCAGCTCAGCCTTCCCAAGGCATCACAGCCACCCCAAACAGAATGATTTGGGTTGGAAGGGACCTTAAAGCTGAATGGTTTGGGTTGGAAGGTGCTTTAAAGCTCATCTTGGTGCACCCCCTGCCATGGGGCACCTTCCCCTGGATCCCATCTCCTCGTCCATCCCTTCCTGGTCATGCCAGGGCTGAGCCTGCCCTCGGGGAGGGAGGAAATATTCATCCCTCAGCTCCCAGAGCAGTTTCTCTCAGGGGCAGGAGATCCTGGGATTGCCAGAGCTCATTAATCCCACGGAGCTGCCCCCGGTGCTGGAGGTGCCTGGGCTGGGCTCTGCAGGTGGAGGCTCCACTGGCTCAGAGGAACCCTTGGTGACCTCCTGACATTGATTTTCCTCCCTCCTCCGTGCCCGAGGCAGCGCTGGGATAATGGGATGCAGATCTGAGGGAACTCATCCAGCAGGCTCTCCCTGACCCTCGCCTGCCTGGCTCCATTTGACCTCCCGGGTCACTGAGACCAGAGCAACGGCCAGAAGTGCAAAATCAAGCTGGGCAGGTTGTCAAGAAGACTAGGAGGGAAATCTCCTCGTGCCCAGGTTTTGAGCCCTTCAGAGATAAAGCCAAATTTCCAGCAGCTCAGGGCAAAATTTAATTTTCTGGTTGGCTCTCCTTGCACTCCACCTGACTGCTCTTTCCCCTCCTTGCTGCTCCGTGGCCAAGCCACCCACGTCCTCCCTCCAGCTGCCATCCCAGGCCCTTGGAGGGTCAGACCTGAGCCTGACAAGCATCCCACCATCCCACTGCCCACTGTTCCAGCCAAGCCTGAGCTCCCCGAGCCAGGCTGGGATGTGACAGGGTGCCAGGTGAAAAGGAAGGGCCAGGGAATCACGGCAAATAGGAGCTGACTGCCCAATAATTGTGGACAACCAGGCTTTTCAGCAGGGCCATAAATCAATGGCAGATGGAGCCACGCTGGGTGGTGCTTATTGATTTCTCTTTTTTTTTTTTTTTTT
>VXBN01007125.1:43678-81671 GCA_013397395.1 Sinosuthora webbiana | reverse complement strand
TTTTTTTTTTTTTTTTTGGTATTTTTTATCAGTTCTTCTTCCCCCCTGTTTGCTGCCTGCCAGAGTGGAAAGGCTCTGCAGGCAGCTCAGGAGCTCGGGAGGGTTTTTCTCTGCCTGGCAGCTCTCCCACCTTCCCTCTCCTCTCCATCCTGGCAGGGCAGCACTCCCAGCACCCGTCCATGGAGCCAGGTGCTGGATCTGGGCCTGCCTTGGAGCCCAGCACCAGCTTTTGGGGGGAAATCAAGGCTGGAGGCAGAGGTAGGATGGGGTTAAAAGAGGGAACATCTCAAAATCACCTTTTAGCACCTCCAGGACCACCCTGCCCCATCCATCTCGGTGCTCACTCAGCCCCTTCTGTCCCTGCTCCTCCTCCTCCCTGCCACGTGCAGCTCCCAGGTGGGATTTAAGGGACCTGCCAGGTCCCTCTGTCCCCTCCTGAGGGGACACGAGGCTCTGTGGGGTCTGTCCTGGGGGCACCCTCCACCCTCGCAGCCCCATGAACAAGGACAACCCCGTTAAAGGAAATCCAGCCACAGGAATGGACAAAAACACAGCGTTTTGTTTGGAGCAGTGCTAAAAAATAGGATTTTTCTCCTCGTTTATGCTTTTTTACAGCCCTTTCCTCCACCTCCTGTGCTCTGGGTGGGGGCTCAGCCCTTCAAGGAGATCTCTGTGCAGGATTTTGGCTACTGAGGGGCTCCATCCCCTGGTCCCTCTGAGCAGTGGCACTGAGGGTGTTGCTGTCCCCTGGCTGCTGGGGGCTCTGCTATTCATGTGGGATATTCCTCTAGGAACGCCTTTCTTTCCAGCGTGAAAAGCTCTGCTGATACAGCTGGGCCAGGCTGGAGGGTTTGGGGATTTTGGTTTTTTTTTCCTTCTCTTTTGTTCAGGGCTGCGCAGAGCACTTATGGATTCATAAAGAGGTAATTTATTGAACAAGCCTTTGGAGAAGGGAAGTAATGAAAGCTGCCGGATAAATGACGGGAATATTCAGGATCCAACTGCTGGCAGGAGTTTGTTTGGTGGCTCCAGGGGCTCTCGTGGGGGAGAAGGAGCCTCACAGAGCCACACAGAAATGGGGTTTGGACCAAAACCCAAGCAGGAACACTCCAAGGAAGAGCTGGGGGATTTGCTCCAGCAGCCCCCGGCATGGAAACGCTGTGAGGGCATTTTTGGCTGCCTGGAAATTCCGGTTATTGGAAGTCCCCATGTGCCCGAAGTGCTCCGTGAGGATCAAGGAGATTTGTCCTGGTTTAGGGCAAACCAGGGAGAAATTTTCTTCTTTCCCCCCTCTTCGCTCTCAGAACCACTCTCAAAGGTGCAGGACTTAATACCCAGCAGAAACAGAACAGACAGCTGGGGATACAAGCACCAAAAATCACCCCAGGCCAGAGATCCGCAGGGGGAGGGAGCCAAAACATTAACACAGGATCCAGGAAAAGCCAGTTTTTGGGATTGGGTAGGGATCTGGGTGGATGAGGCTTTGTTGGAAGTGGCCAACACTGAGCCCCTCTTGCATCTCCAGGTGCATCTGGTCCTGGAAATGAGGGAGGTTTGGTCCCAGCACTTCCAAGCCAGAGCTCCTGGAGAGAGCTCTGGAAAACTGTCCCAGGGAAATGCCCCGTTCAGCCGCACGTGGAAGCTGCTTTGGGGTTAAAAACCGTGTCTGGGTGAATCCTGTGAGCTTCCTACCTGAGCAGCATCAATAAATGAACTCATGAATGGGTGAAATGTAAATTGTGGCAGCTTTAAAATGAAAGTCAGGGTTTCCAAAAGTGCTTTTAACCAGCACTTATTTCTGCAGCAATATAACTGTCAGCAAGGGCTTAATTCATTAGCACCAGAACAAAATGAAGACCCTGTAAATTTGAAGTCCAATTTAATTTCTCACAGAAAAGAGCCTTTTTTCTCATCTTTCTTTCTTTCCCTTTGCTCTCTCTCCCTGCCCAAGGAAGGAGGATTTCCATCACTTAGAGCTGCTCTGGGCCTCCTGCAAATGGGATTTTTCTCAGCCTGGTGGGCTGGGGAGAGGAGGTGGCCCTGAGAAAGGCCAGCATTGCTTGGAGGGTTCGGGATGCAAATCCACCGGGATGGGGGGGGACACAAAGGCTCAGAGGGGACACGCTCCTCGCCCCAGGCTGGGCTCATGGCAAGCACCTGAGTGCTCAAATCCTCTCCTCTGCCCAGCCCTGGGGCCATCTGTGACGTCCCAAAAGAGTTTGTAGGGTCTGTTGGTCACAGCTGAGTTTAAATCCCCCAGGTTTGGGGCCCTGCTGCTGGAGGATCACGGCTTGAGGGTGAGGACCCAGGGGAGGCAGGTCCTGGCAGGGAGGTGGAGTGGAGGTGGCCATGGGTACAGCTGGGGCTCCACCTTGGGGGACCCTGCCTATAAACCAGCCCCGGAGTCCCCTGCCCCTCTCTCTGCCACCTCACTTTGTCACCAAGGAGAGGGGACAGTGGCACAGCCCAGCCCTGGTGCCACCCAGGTGTCTGCACAGGAGCTTGGGGCGTGTGTGTGTGAGTGTGTGAGTGCCTCTCCCAGAGCTGCAGAAACCCAGCAACAGCATCTTCCTGCCCTAAGATGTGAGACACAGAAATGGGGGAAGGGACCTGCTGCAGCTGGAGGAGCCGAAGCCCGTGGTCTCCATGGAGTCTTTGTTTATACTCCTCTCATTTCCCTGTCTTCATTCTTTTCCCTTTTTTTTTTCTATATTTTTTTTTTTTTAATTTTTTAAAGGGAGTATTTTTAGCACGGAGGGAAGGGAGCAGTGCTGGTTCTCTGGATGCAGGGTGCTCAGCAGCAGATGGTGCAGCAGCTTCTCACGCTGTGCTCCCTGGAAAAAAACACCTCTGTCTGCAGCCACCCCGCTGTCCTGGGCTCTCCATCCTCCTCCTCCTCCCCAGCTCACACCTTCCCTGGCCCTCCAGCCCCATCCCGGACTCCAGCTCTCAGCAGGGAGAGGTGGAGGGTGAGCCCTTGTCCAGGTGGGTGCTGATGTGCGGTGGATGTGTCACCAACCCTCCCCTGGCTGGTCCTGTCCCCTCCCCGTGCTCGGGAATTCCACGGGATGTGTTTCCACCAGGACACCCCGCCAATCACCTCCAAAACTCCTCACTCCTTCCCCGAAATCCCGGGAGCAAAGGGGATCCCCCCAGAGCAGCTCAGGCGCTCCTACATCCCCACATTTAATGGGAGACCCCAAACTCCTGCCGGGAATGAGGCAGGGAGCCCCCGGAGTTCATCGGGAACACGCAGTTACCGGCGCGGCTTTCAGAGGGGAAGGCAGGCTGCTCTGACCCGCGGGTAATTAACGAGCGGCGCGTAATTAGCAGCGACCATCGGAGCGTTCCCCACGGAGCGTGGCCTTGGGGACATCGCGTCGTGGAGGGGACAGGTGTGCAGGGCTTGTGGGGTGGCCCCGAGAGCTCCCACCTCCTTTTTTTTCCCCCAGCCCTCTGTATTGAAATGTGGGGGAAAAAAAGGAGGAAAAGCGGCTCTTGTGGGGGGGAGAACTGCACTTTGTGATTGTGTTTGCTGGGATGTGCCCAGCCCAGCCAAAACGTTCCCTCCCACCCCCAGCTCCTCCACCCCGGCAGTCAAACATTCAGCGGAATATTTTAGGTGTAATTAATTCGTGTAATTCCAGCTTTTATACTCCAGTAAAATATTCATTTTCGCGTAGCATAAAGGTTGAAACTACATCCATCAAGGATTAAAGGAGGGGGGAAAGGATAAGGCGTGAAATAAAGCGTTTCCTCCCCTCGGTGGGGGGGAGAGGTGAAAGGAGGGATTTGTCACAGGGGAAGGAGCACCCTTGGGAAGCACCTGGGAATTCCCGGTGCCGGGACAGGATGGGAACTCACTGGAGAGCTCCTTTTCCTTAAACGAGGCCAGCTCCTGGTCAGGGGGAGCCAGAACCAGTCCAGCTTTTACAAAATAAAACAAGCTCCAAACAACACCCCTTGCGAACAGCCTGGAGGAGAAATCCCTCGTATTCCAGGATCTCCAGGCTGGGAATTCCTCTGGCTGGGTTTTGGGGTCCCTCTGGAGGAAGCAGAGTCGCTCCAGCAGCAGCAGTTTCTCCTGTTCCCCAAAAGTCCTGGAAGAAGGGTTTGGTCTCCTTCCCACGGAGCAGAGCCGGGGATGTTTGAGCTCTCCCACTTCCCAGGGGCTGGCTGGATCCTGGGGTCCAGAATTCCAGGGAAAGGCCACCCTGGAGCTCTGCTGCCTGGCCTGGAGCACGCCACTGCTTCTCTGCCCCACCTGCAGCGTTCCCAGTGCTGCACTGGGGTTACTGGGAGCGCCTGGCCCACGGTCAGGGCAGGCTCCCAGGGGCTGGGCTGACCCACAGACCCTGGCTGTCCAGCCCCAGCCTGGACAGTGCTGTGGGTGACCTGGGGACCAGGGCCACCCCCTGGTGACACCGTGCTCTGCTGGAAAATGTTCATGGAGCGGCAAAAAATCTTCAAAATCCAAAAATCTTAAAAAAAAAATCACCTGGTTCTCCAAAAATCACCTGGTGGGGAGCAAAGGAGAGGGAAGAGCAACGATTGCAGCCCTCAGGGCAGGGCAAGAGGTCTCTGGGCTGAACCCGGGGTGGTGAATTTCTCCGAGAATCAAAAGCCGAGCGTTTGAGTGTTGTTCTAATTACAGCCAGGCTCCTCTGAAGGAACAGAGAGGCCTCAGCCATCAATAACATCACTGGAGGAGAAAATTGAAGGGATATCTGCCCAATTAAATAACCGACGGGGCTGGGATTGGGAATCAATGTGCCATGAACCATGAGGGACGGGCTGCTGGAGCCGAGCGCTCCGTCCACCTCCACAGCCGCGGATGTCACCAAGGACAGGACGGGAATTCTGCCACTGTCACTGCCCAGGCTTGGTGGGAAATGGACAGAGAAGGGCTTGGAATTGTCCTGTGGGCTGGGACACTCTGGATCTTCAGAGCTTTGGGGACGTGGGCACAGGTGGAGCAGGGGTGGATCCCTGTTCCCAGGGAGCTCCCAGGAGCTGCCCGTGGATGCCAAACTCCTGCTGGTTTTCTGGATATCTTCCCTTTTTTGGGAGGTGTCCTGGGGTGACAGGAGAAGTCAGGATTGTCCTGGAGAAGTGGGAGAGAATTTGCTGAGTGTTTGAAGTGTTTAGCTTGTTGAGCATGAGAGGGGTGGCTCCGGGGATGGGACGGGGTGGCTGCTGAGGACACGGGGTTGCAGCTGGACAACATCAGATTTGCCATGAAAAGGTGGGGAATTTAGGATTTTAGGGAAGAACCGTGGATCTATTTTTTCCCTCCTTGAGGAAAACCAAGCCTCGATCCCTGGTGTTCGTGTGGGCTTTGCAGGAGCCAAGGCAGAGCAGTCCCTCTGTCCCTGTGGAAATGTTTTTCCATCCTCTGGGCACTTTTCCAGCTGGGATTAAGGGTAAGAAACCCCTGCTGTGTGTTTCTCCTTCCTCCTCCTCCTCCCACCTTGCCCAGGGTGGGCCTCCCTGTGGCCCAGGGGCCACAAAGCCGAGCCCAGCCCGTGCTGGGACAGCGGGAGTGGGGGCACAGCCAAATCCTGCTCTGCCGCTTTAATTTTTTATAAAGGAGAAATTAATTTTGTCCTCGCCTAAGCACCTGTCACGTTCAATTACTGAGGCTGATAGTGAAAATGACGAAGCAGCCAGGTCATTAGGCAAATTTTAATTAGAGGCTCAGCTGCCCTTTACTAATAAGATGCTACAACTCTTTCCTGGTGTTCCGCTCCCCATCCACGTTCCAAGCCTACCCAAGGATGTTGTTCCTCTTCTCAGCACCTTTGGGGGGTTTCCCACACTGAGGAAGAGTTTGGGATGAGATGGGGGTGCAGGGGATGGTGGCCAAAGGCTCAGAGTCTCTCAGGTGGGGATCTGGAGGGTCTGGGCTGGGACCAGTGATGTCCTCACCAGTGTCAGACTGGGGTTGAGAATGCCCTCAGCAAGTTTGGAGGTGGCACCAGGCTGAGCAGAGCTTGTGCTGAGCAGAGCAGAGTTCCATGTGCCTCAGGGGTGGGATGCCTTCCACAGGTGATGGGAAGGCTGAGCTGGAACAGAGACTGGACACAGCTAGAGAATAAAGTAGATATTTATTAGCAGGCCTTCAGGGTACACCTTGGGCAGGACAGGGCCTGACCAGGCCTACACCCAAGGTGGACCCAAAATGGTCACCAAAAATGGACAAATGGTCAGGAGGTCTCACACTTTGATAAGTTTTGGTCCATTTGCATGTTGGGGTTTAATTGTCCAATTCCAGCTCCAGGCTGTGAGGTCCCATCCTTCTTGTCCCTCCCTCCAGCCCACCCTTCTTTGTGCTTTTGGGCCTGAAAGTTGTCCTTGGTGTGCAGCAGGAAAAGGATTTGTTTTGTGTCCCTGCTCTGTGCAGAGCTGAGTGACACTGACTGTGAGCTCAGAGCTGCACCCCTGGGCAGCACAGAACCTGAAATACATGAAAGTTAAAGCTTAAGGCATCACAGGGACCGGGACAAGCCCCAAAATGGGTCCTCATGAGGTCTAGCAAGGCCAAGAGAGGAGAAATCCAGCAGCAACCCTTCCCTGGGCCCTGGCTGTGGGGAGGGGGAGAACAGGATGGAAGAGGAGAAGAACAGGCTCCTTCTCCCTCTCCTGGCTGGGGACAGGATCAAACATCCTCCCGATGTCCCCAAGCCTCTGTTCCCTGCAGGGGCCTGTTTCTATGTGGGCAATCTCACCAGGGATCCATCACCGAGCTGCCCAAGATCCCACAAACGCCATCCTGACCCACTTCCATCTCTTTTCCCTGTCCGTGGGATGTGGCTGGAGCAGGGCAGGGATGCAGAAAGGGAGCCTGTGCCTGGATCCTGCATTTTTGGGGGGAGCTGGGGACAGAATCCTGTGCTCCAGCCCAAATATTTCCCACGACGCCTCCTCCACGGCGATTTTACCATTCCCATCACCTGCCCGTGGATCTCCACGCTTGCTGGGGAATCCCCAGGCAGGAGCGAGCTTTATTGACAGGAAAGGCGTTTTTCTCATCAGGAAAACTTCCTGCGGGAAAGTGCTGCTTTCAATCAAACCCCGCCCGGGAGGGCGACGGGAAGGGAGGATTCTGTCACGGAGCCTTTTTCTTTTTGGCGGAGCGAAAACCTCCCCGTTTCCTCGCGTCTGGAAGGGAAAGCTTCAATTTCGCGCCTCGAAGCGATTTCCGCGCTGACATTTCTTTTATTCCGCGAAATCAGGCGGCTCTAAATATTGGGGTTTCGCCGGCAGGAGGAAACGTTTTGAGCGGCGTTTCCCCGCCTTTCCCACCTTCCCTTCCCCCTTGCCTCTCCTCCCTCTGGGTGTTTGGGAAGAGCGGAGTTCTTCTCAGGCGCTAAAAACTTCGCTGCCTCTTTGCCTGGGAGAGTTTTCTCTTTGCCCCCACCCCCAAAAAAACCCACAAGATCTCGTCCTTTGCCTGATCCTTCCCACCTCTCTGCACTCCACAGCTGGAATTTCTCCAGCCTTTTCCTCTACGGGAATGTTCCGCCCAAGACTCGGTGGTTTTTGACCAGCAACCAGGAGAGAGGAGATTTAGAAAGAAGATTATGCAAAGAAGTAGTGGCCCTTTTTTTTTTTTCTTCTTCTTTTTTCCCCCTTTCTCCTCATCTTGTGCAAATTACCCTATTATTCTGCTCCCTTAGGATGCCCGAGTGTCCTTATTTCTTCTTTTGAGCTAAAGTCATCCAGGCGTTAAATTAGTTCTCTGCCTAGAAATAGCTTGATTACTTTCTCCAAGCCGCGCTTAATGGGAGGCTCCCGGAGAGTTTTAAAAATAAAAACGGGGTAAAAAACAGAGGGGGAAAAAAGGGGGGAGGGAAAAGGAGGAGCAGGGGTAGGACGCAGCCTCCTCCTGGAGCCCAGAGAGGAGGGATTTGCCTTGAGTGGGAGGCGCTGTGGAGGGATCCATCCCCATCTCGACGCTCGTGGAACGGCTGGGGCTGGATTTGGAGCTCCGTGAAGTCCTGGCCATCATCCCTCCCACAGCTCTGGGTGCATAATGAATAATGAATAAATATTCTGGGTGGATAATGGGGGGTTTTCCTCATGGTTTGGTTGGACTTTGCCTCAGGTTGCTGATTTTTTCCATGTGGTTTCTGTGGTGGAAGGGAAAGAAGGGAGACCCTGGATGGACACCCATCCCAGGGCTGAGCGTGGGACGACTGAAAGCGCTGGCAGAGCTTGGGAAGAGCCAGGATCCCTCAGGATCCCTGATTTCCTTCCCTACAATCAGCCTGCCCCCAGAGCAAGGCTCCCGAGGTGCAGAAAGGAGCAGATTTGGATAATAATCCTCAATTCTCCCGATGTTTTTGCTGTAACAGCGCTGCAGGAGCCGGCACAAATCCCATTCTGGGAAGGCTGCGGGACCACAAAACTCCCTCCCAGCTTCCCAAATTCCTCCCCTCTTCCTGAGGCAGCTTTGAGCCCGTTCCCTCCTTGCTGGGGCAGCCAAGATCCTCATCCCTGCTCCACTCACAAACCTCAGCAGATCCCTCACATCCCTCATTTCCCTCACATCCCTCATTATTTCCCTCACATCCCTCATTATCTCCCTCACACTCCTCATTATTTCCCTCCCATCCCTCCTTTCAGTCCGGGACCAGCAGGAAAGGTGAAGCTGGGCATCCTCAGAGCCTCCAGCACAATTCCAGCAGCTCTCACTCACTCCAGGCTCCCAGCTGGGCATCGGGATCATCCCTGCCTTCCCCTCCCCGCTGGAACTCTCTGTTCTCCCATTAACCGTGGGGGTTTTTTCTCCTCACCCTCCCTTCCTGGGAACCTTTTCTGAGCAGGGAGGCCGAGCCCATCTCCTGCGAGGGGCAGTGAGTGTCAGATAATGGCCTCAGAAAATGTCCTGGGTGGTTCTGTGCCCGTTCCTCTGTGCAGCCGTGACATTCGAGCTGGCTTTGGGAGGGGGGCTGGTTATTTTCCCTCCCTTCATTCCCCGCCTGTCGGGCAGGTGGCTGTTCCCAGCTGTTTGCAGGAGAGCCAGGAGCTGTTCCCTGCTAATCCAGGGCCAATTATCCCTCCTTTCCCGCTGCATTTTGCTGTATCCTTCCCAGAACTGCATCTTTCCCCTCCTCACCAGCTTTTCTTCCCGCTGGCTGCTCCAAAATCCCTCTCGCTGAGTGCTGGAAGGAATTTGAGGAGCACCAGCAGATCTGCAGAGAAGGCGTGAGGCTGTCACCCTCTCCCAAGACATTCCCTGCATCCAAAGGATGCTCCTCCTCCTCTCTGGGGTCAAACCAGTTCTCCCAGTATCTGGAGCCATCCCTCCTGTCCCAGGTGCAGCCACCAAGGGAATAATTTGTGATTTGGATCGTCCAAGTGATCAATTCCCGTTCAGGAGAGTCCCTTCCCTGCTCCCACAAACAATGACCAATGGAGCTGGTGCCTTGGGAAGGCTGAGCTGGAACAGAGACTGCCCAGAGCTGGAGAATAAAGTAGAGATTTATTGAAAGGCCTTTAGGGTACACCTTGGGCAGGACAGGGCCTGACCAGGGCTGCACCCAAGGTGGACCCAAAAATGGTCACAAAAAATGGACAAATGGTCAGGAGGTCTCACACTTTGATAAGTTTTGGTCCATTTGCATGTTGGGGTTTAATTGTCCAATCCCAGCTCCAGGCTGTGAGGTCCCATCCTTCTTGTCCCTCCCTCCAGCCCACCCTTGTTTGTGCTTTTGGGCCTGAAAGGTGTCCTTGGTGTGCAGCAGGAAAAGGATTTGTTTTGTGTCCCTGCTGTGTGCAGAGCTGAGTGACACTGACTGTGAGCTCAGAGCTGCACCCCTGGGCAGCACAGAACCTGAAAATATTAAAGCTCAAACTTAAGGGATCAGGGCAGCTGCTGCCATGGAATCGTTATCCCAGAGGAGATGGGAGGGGCGGTTTTCCCACTGGGCAGGGCAGGGAGAGGGTCCTCCCTTCAGCCACAGTGGGTCCTGGGGGAGATGGAGCAGGGTTTGGGATGATAAGGGAAGACTTGGGAGTCCACAAAACCAGCAAAATTGTCCCCAGCCAGCAGTGGGGACAAGGCCAGGGTCTTGCTCTCCCTGCACTTCCAGGCTCTCCCTGCCTTTTCCAGGGCAGTGAGAAATGAAATTTCCCCCTCTGTGAATCTTCCCAGATGTTTGGAGGGGACCAGCTGAGCCTGAGGCCTTTTCCATGGGCTTTGGTGGAGAAGAGCCACATCTGGAGGGGGCTTTGCACCATCCAGGCTGCTTTTCCATGGGAATTCCCACTCTGAGCACCCCTCCTGGATAAAATTCCCCAGCTCACATTTTCCAAGGCACAGAGGAGCTCCTGGCTGTGGATGGGGAGGGTGAGATCTCCAAACTGGCAAACACCAGCACGGAAAATGTCCCCCAGCCCCTTCCCTGATTGCTGCAGGAGAGATAAAAAATGCTCCAGGAAAATCCTGTCCGTGCTGGGAGACGGAACGAGGCCTTTTCTTCCTTTAATTAAGCAGAAAATGTCTCCCTCCAAAGTCATTAATTACTAATGACACAATTAGAGCCAGTGAAGAGGGGAAGGAGGGATATGAGGAAAAAAGAAAGAAGAAAGAGACAAAACAAACTCGACGCCCCCCCAAAAAACCCCACTGGCAATTGGAGACGTGTGAGGCTTGAGAGAAATTAAGGAAATAATTGCTTGACTTGAGAAGTTAATTCTCATTCCTGCTGGGCCCACACAGGATGGGATGGAAACCACCTTCCAGGGCAAGGAGAGAGGGCTCTCTCTCTCTTGTGGAATTTGATTTTCCTGCTTGGAGCAGGTCCTGAGGCACCTCAGGGTCCTGAAAACCTGGATTTAGCTCCGTAATCCCGATATTCACCCTTTTCCACACCTCCCTTGCCATCTCTCAGGGCTTTTCCCTCCCCAGCCATCCCATATTCCCAGACAAGGAATCAGCTCTTCCCTCCTGCCCCATCCTGAGCTCCCAGGGGTGGGGCAGAGCCCAGGACAAGCAGGGTTAACCCATTCCCTGGAGAAGCTCCTTGGCTTCCAAAGGCCAACTTCAGGTGCTGGAGAACTCTCTGGAAAGCAGATTAAGGGTGTGGGAAGGAGGGATCCCAGCAGAGCTTCTTGTTCCTGGCAGCTTTAACTCCGGAATCTCCCACTGGAATGGCTTTGGGAGCAGAGGGAAGAGAGGCTGGATGAGGCAAAAGGAGAAAATTCCGATTGTTTTGGGGGCAAAAAGCAATCTCTGAGCTGGAGGCGGGGTGGGGGCGACCCTGGGAGGGGCAGAGGAAGGGGTGAAGGTCACTCTGTGGGGGATCTCCAGGTTTTCCACCTTGTTTTCCATGCTGGACATCCCTTGGGGAGCGAAGGCCCCGAATCTGGGCTCTGTGTGCCCAGCAGGGGTGAGTGCCACGGCTGTCCCTGTCCTCTGGGGCCCACAGGGGACAGCAGGCTTTCTGTAGGCCCTGCTTTGAGTCCCCTAGCGCTGATGATTTAATTCTATCCCAAAAGTTGAGCTTTTCCAGAGGGATTCCTCCCACCCCCACAACTGTCCCACTCCAAGACTTCCCAGCCCCAAGGTGAGAAAACCAGAAAGCAGCAAGGTCCGTCCCTGCTGTTCCTGCCCTTCAGGCCACCAAACCCTGGTGGGCACCACGCTCCTCCCTTCCCATCACTTGGAGAATTCCCAAGGCAAAGCCAAACCCTCTTCCCTGTGCCACGGCACCCTCGGGCAGCAAAAATTGCTCAGCATCAGCCGTGGAGGGCCCAGTGAAGGTTTTTGTGTCCTGTCCTCTACTGGGATACCCTCTCGCATCAATTCCCACCCACTTTTTAACCTGGATGTAAAAAGGAAGTGAAGAAAAAAAAAAAAAAAAAAAAAAAAAAAAAAAAAAAAAAAAAAAAAAAAAAAAAAAAAAAAAAGGGAAAAAAAAACCAAAATTTTTTTTTTTTTTTTTTTACTTGTTCAGTTGCCCCCGGAGGTGGGAAGGGAGAAAAGCTCCTAATCCGCGGTTTTGTCTTCGAGCAATTATGTGCAAATGAGTTAATCACAGGGTCACAGGAGCCAGAACCATTAATTAATCCCCAGCATGAGCTGCAATGAGGAATTTCTTTGCCGCGGTAAACAAATGTGAGGAACCTGGCGAGGAATCCGCTCCCGCTGGATGATCCCAGAGCTCCCTGGAATGCCGGGTTTGACCCCCCCCAGACCACAGAGCAGCCCCGCCAAACTTCAGGAACAGCTGTCCTGGAAAATCCCCGCCTTTGGGAAAGGGGAAACGGGGAATGAGCACAAATCCAGGTGTTCAGTCACCCCGGGAAAAGGTCTGAGGGTGTTCCCAGTGCTTGGAGCAGGGATGGGACACTGGATCCCATTAAATCCCAGATGGATCCAGCACGTTTCCAATGAGAGGGCTCTGAGGCCAGCCCAGAACAAAGGAAACTTGGTTGTAAATCCTCGAAAAATATCCTATTTTCTCTTTTTTCATCTTTTTTCCCAATTTTTTTTTGGTACTTCCCCTCATTTCCCCACATGAAGCAGTTGGAAAGGGCGAGAAACCTCCTGAAATTCTTGTGGCAAATTCTTCCTCTAAAAACCCAAACCACCCCAAATCCAAAAAAACCCCCTGATTTGCTCTAGGCTGTGTGAGCTGACTGCACACAATGGAATGAGTTCAAACCCTCTGTTTATTCAGCTAAATGGAATAGGAATAATTGAAATCATCCCAATTTCCTCGTGGATTGGGCAAGGCAGGATGAAACTCCCCTGGCTGGGTCTCAGCATCTCCCTGCTCTGCATTCCTTCATCACTCCCCTGTTCTCCCTGGATCTGTGGGCTCATCCCAAAGGAGAGACCCCCAGATCCCGATGCAGACACTCAGCTTGGAGACTGCAATCCCAAAAAAACAACTGAGGGAAGCTGGGAAGGGCATTCCCTTCTAGATCAGCGGGAAAGCTGAGAGGTTTTACACACCTTCCCCAAAACCCCATAATTTTAGGGCTCATCCAACCCTTTTTTTTTTAATCTCAGACAATTTAAACCCATAAATCCGTTTAAAAGGAAGTCAAAATTTCCCACTTCAGAGGGAGCTGAGTGGAACTTCTTGGTTTGAAAACAACAGGATGAAACATCCCAGGTTGTCCCCGACACGTTCCTGGGCTGTCCCTTTGCTGGGTGTCACCAGCGATGGGGTTTGATATTGGAAAAAGGGACTCTCCCACTGACACTGGTTAATTCCACAATCCCAAATCGCTGCTGCTGTTCCATCCAGGATAAACCACACAGGGATAAAGGTGGAGCCCCAAACCCCACCCTGGGTGTTGGCCCAGGAGCTCAAGGTGGGACATTTCAATCCCCATCCACATGTTCATCTTCAACCCAGATAAATCCCTTGGAGCAGCAAAAACCTTTTTTTAGGAAATGGGAGCAAAAATCACCTCCAGACACCAACCAGTGATGACAGCTCCATCAATTCATGTGCCCCAACCATTTCCAGGAGAGCAGGGGTGGTTTTTTGGGAATTCTCCTCTCATTTAAGGGATCCCTGACCTTTTACGGAATTGGCCGCGTCTCCCAAGGCCCGGCACTGTTTGTTCTCCTGCTCCTGCCTCCCTGCTCCCACTGATCCCTCTCCTCCCAGCCCTGATAACCTTTGGGAAGAGCATTTTGGGAACCTTGTCAGACACAGGGAAAGGTGTCCCCTGGGCCTGGAGGTGAAGGGAGGGATCAGGGTGAGGAATCTCCCTGTGAAATGGGATATTTGGCATCAGAGCCGCCCGTGCTGGGGGATCAGATGGGAAGAGCTGGGCTGGGAGAAGAGCAGGGAAGCATGGGCTGGGATGGAACTGCTGGTGACACTTTTGGGGACAAGGGAATCATGGTCCCAAGCCCAGGGGTCAGAGAGCAAAAGCTGCTGGTGGCACGGGGAACAAAATTCCTGCTCTGCTTAGGTGAGGACAGGAATGCCAACATACAGGGACTGAGATGTCTCCTCACTATGACTCTGGGAGTGGTACCTGGATTCCAGCCCTGATTCACCCCACCAAAGTCCTAAAACCCCACAGAGGCTCAGGGATGGTTCTGGGAACAACAGGTTGGAGAAATCCTTGGGCCACGGGGAGACTGTGGGGAAATCAGCCAGACGAGGTGCCCACCCTGCACTGAGCCGTAATCCCCCGCTGGAAAAGGGGAAAAAAAGTTTGGGATATCTAAACCCTGCCGGCAGCAGAGCAGGAGGGAGCTTTCAACACAGCTCCCTGTGTTGAAAGAGAGGGAGAAAACGAGCTCCTTTTCGGTCTCCTCACCCATTTGCACACATCAAACCTCCCAAAGGCTAAGCCAAATAAAGTCGTCTTATCGGTGTATTACCACTTAAGGCTCTTCCAGGCAGATTTAGGATGAATTAATGCTTTTTTTAACCACAAAAAAAAAAAAAAAAAAAGAGAGAGAGAGCAAAGTGAAATTTCTCACTCCATCAGCCTCTGCCTCAACCCTTGGAGGGGAGAGAGGGGTCAAGGCTGGGCCAAGGTCCCTCCTGGTGCCAGGCTTTGGTGTGGAAGGCGCTGCTGCTTCCTATGGAGATTCTGGGAGAGTTTTGGGATTGGCTGCAGAGCACCCTGATATTCCCTTTGTTACGGTGAGTTATGGAGCTTTTGGGAGCATGGGGAGTGCTCTGAAGTCCCCACCCCAGCTCCAGCAGTGGGAAAACGCCAGGGTGGCTCATTAGGGAGGTAAATTGGCCACTGGATGGGGATGGTGGTGGGGTTGTGCCCATCCTGAGAGCCCAGGATGCCCAGGGACCTCTGGCTGTGTCTGGAGGGGGGAATTCGGGATCCACAACAGATCCAGGTGTTGCCCTCCTTCCCACCCAAGCTGGATTGGACACAGCAGGGTGAAGGCTGTTGTCTCAGCCTGTGCGTGGAGGTAAAAATCAATGAGGAGCTGGGGCACAGAACCTCTCTCAGCTGGGAAAATGGGAATGTGTCGTTGTAGGACACAAAAGAAGAATTAGAGACTCCAAATATTTCAGAAGGCAAAGAGCATTGAAAAAGGTTTTTATTGTCTAATTCTTACTCCTTTTATAAGGTGTTCCAATACAGACTTAACGTGATTGGGGTGAATAGGAACGACACCTCTCTGATCCCATGGGTTAAACCAGAGAAACAGCAAAACACCACCTGGAGAAAAATTGTTTGGAGAAAGGAGGGTAGTTGGCCAAGGTTGTTTGGAGAAGAAGCTTCGCTGAGAAATTTTTTCCTTGGGAAAAAGTCAGCAGCTGCTAGCAGGCTAAAATCTCTCAGGCCCAGAAATCTCAGGCCCACAGGAATGGGGAGGCTGGAAGTGCATGACCTTTATGTGAATGAGATAGAACTCTTTGCATTAATAGATACATTACATGCATATGTTTTGTGTAAAGTTTAATATTATCCTTCGTAGTTTTTCGTAGTTTTACCCACTCTGAAAATTGAGTTTAAATTAGTGTGAAAAGAGTGCTTTAAAATTGCCTTCTTGGCTAATTGGGTAACCTATGGATAAGGATATGAATACACATTTGCAGTTTATAAATCAAAATTCTTTGGTTTTGGAGCAATAGCACAGCACCCCTCTCCCAGTGCCCTGGTGACGGGGGATTTTTTTGCAGCTCCAGGGCCAGGAGCACAAAAGATCCACTTGCTGTGAGTTCCCAGGGGTGGAATTGTCCCCCCAGAGGAGCCACCAAATGGCTCCTCCACCCATTAGAGAACCACCACTCGTTAGCAATTAACTGCTTGACTTAATTGCTCTCCATCCCTCCCACTGTTCCATTGTTTCAGGAATGCTGATGCTTTCCAAAGCTTTTTTGGGTTTTTTTTTCCCCCCCTCTATGTGTGTGTGTTTAGCAGGGAGCAGCTTTGTGGCTAAAATTATTCCTGGGGATGAATGGCTGTGGCTTCTGGAGCCTCCAGGAATGGAGTCACCATCTGCTCGTGCTTCTCAGGGAGACACGTCCTCAGCACACACCCCCACACAGCTCTGCTCCTCCTGGGCAGCCACGGAGGGCCCAGCCCAGCTGGGAAATCATTCCAGGGGGGAAAAGCAGCTCCAGAGGGGACCACAGCGCCTGGGAAGCTGCCAGAAGGATCAGGGCTCTCCAAAGGATGCTCCAGCTGCTGTGGGTCCAACCTGAGCGAGGCTGGTGGTCCCTGCTCTGGAGGGGGTTTGGGGAGGGGTGGCTGAGTCCTTGGGGTTGGTGTAGGAACCATCCCATCTCCAGCCACCATCCCTTCTTCTCCAGCCCCTATCNTCTTCTCCAGCCACTATCCCTTCCTTCTGCAACTATCATTCCTTCCTTCTCCAGCCATTCCTTCTTCTCCAGCTACCATTCCTTCTTCTTCAGCCATTCCTTCTTCTCCAGTCACCATTCCTTCTTCTCCAGCTACCATTCCTTCTCCAGCCACCATTCCTTCTCCTCCAGCTACCATCCCTTCTCACCAGGCAGTCCTGTGGGCCTCGGGAACGCGCTCCAAACCTCGTTCCAGAAAAACCTCCTCTGTATCCCCAGAATTCCAGGCTGAGCTGCCAGCGCTGGAGATGCTGCACAAACCATCCCTTGGGAATGAAGCTGGGCTTTTTTTAGGACTTGGCAAGGTTTTCCCCTATCCTCAGCTGCTCCAGGGCTGAAGCAGGATGGGAACAGGTCACTCCAGGATGGATTCCAACACCTCCTCCCCAATCCTCACGGGGCTGCCACGGGCACAGCACTTTTCAGCTGGGATCTTCCAGGGTCAGCCACCATCCAGAGCTTTGGGAATGGGGCTTTTGGCCACTCTGTGGTGGTTCCTCTCTGCCCTATCCTGGACACAGCTCCCTCTGGGACCCACCACCAGCAATCCTAATTCCCCGTCTCCCAGAAGAAGAAGAAGAAGCTGCTGAGATGTTGCTCCTCTTGGAGACCAACCTTCTGCAGGATGCCCCAGGCCCTGTGAGGAGCTGGCAGCCAGGACATGGAGACCCAAAACCCCTTGGGAATGACCCAGCCAGTGGCCACCAACCCCCGGGAAGCCTCCAGGCCATTCCTGGCAGTGAACAGCTGACCCGGGTGGTTCGTGGAGGTGACGATCCTGAGCCAAACCTCGGCAGGTCCACCTTCAAGAGCAGCAGCCCTGGTGCCCTTCCCAAGCCCTGCCATGGATAAGGAGAGCTGGGAGGAGCCTCCCAGGTCCTGGCAGAGGCAGATGGTGCAGGAGGGACGGTGGAGGAGCCGTGTCGGAGCTCTCTCGGCGTCTCCCGGCGTGGGAGGCACCTCCTGCCACACGCCAGGGGCTGGATGGTGCCAGGAGCAGCTCCAGGTGCTCCCCCTCCTCGTGTCACTCCTGGAAATCTCCGTGCCCTGGGCTGGGGACACCAGGCTCTGCCACACGTGGCTGCTCTGGTGGGAAGTTGGCCGGGAAATGTTCCGGGGTTTTCTGGCCGCTCTTTGGCGCTGTGCTGATCCCCGCTCTCTCCAGCGGGCTCCACTTCCCAGCACTGGCTGCAAAGAGAGTTCTCCCAGCTCCTTTCTGATTCCTTTTCAGGGCCTGCCAGGATGGGAGGAAAAAATCAAAATATGCTAAAGCTCCAGCTGGGTCTGAGAGACCCTCCTCGACCCTTCTCTGCAGTCTGTTAGCACCAACTCCACTCTCTTATTCTCATTGATTTCGGGAGCTCCTGAGCCATCCCACTGATTTCTGAACTTCTCCAGGCCTCCTTTTTAATTTTTTTTTTTTAAAAGAACACTTTCTTCCCAAGGCAAAATCCAACTCTTTGTGTCCTTTTTACACGAGGAGAGTGGAGCTCGCTTTGAAAAAAAAAAAACCACCACAAAGGCTGGAGAGATCCCACATCTCCCCCATCCCAGCTCTCCTCCACTGCACCAAAGCAAATTAACAGGGAATTTTTCCAGTCCTCGTTCACAATGGGGGAAGAGCGAGGGCTGAGTTTGGATTCAGGTGGGAGGAAGTGATGCCTTGATCCTTTCCCACAGCTGCTCCCAGCATCCCCACCCTGAGACTAGATTAGACGTGGCTGTGGAAAACTGCCCCCAAAAAAGCTCCCTCTTCTCCCCAGGAAAAAAGAGCTCCAGAAGAAAATTTTATGCAAAACAAAGATCCCTCTCCCCTCTCCCAGCTGCAGCCACAAAATTGTCATTTATTGGTGAATTTAGAGAGGCTTTTTCAGGGAAAAGATGTGCTTGGAGACCTTTGCTCGCCTCCCACTTCCAGCCCTGTTTTTCTGACTTTGGAAAAAGGAAAAAATCTGTTCTCCATGAAAACCTCACATCACTGCTCTGGGAGAATCCAGACTTTTTGCTGTTGTTGTTTTGCCCTGGGAAGGTTTTGTGGGCTCGGCGTGGTGAGGAACCAGAGGCTCTGGGAAATGAGGGGCGGAAAACTGACAAACATCCAACCCCACCGAGTCCCTCCACTGCAGCTTTTGGGGGGCAGCGAGACTCCAAAGTGGGGCTGGAGCTGCATTCCCAAGAGCTGCTGCTCCGAGGAATTGGGGTGAAACCCCTGCACTGTGCAAATTAAGGGCATAATTGGGTGCATCAGCCGTTAATGCAACCCACAGAGACTCGGCTGCTCCTTCCACGGACATGGGAAAATTTGTTCATTTCCCCCCCAAATTCCTGGTATCCCTGAAGCCTGGGGAATGGATCCAGCTCCCAGATCCCAAGGCCCCAGCCTCTCTGCAGTGTCCCAGGTCCCAGCAAAGCTCTTGGCTGCTCCCGGCCTGGGGACAGGGCGCTGCAGGGGACAGTTCCCACCCCGCAGTGACACTTTCTCCGTGGATCACTGTCACATTCCCACTCCCCTGCCCAGCTCTGAGCCAGCAGGAACATTTCTCTGCGTTTCCTCTACAGACCTGGAAGCCAGAAAAGGGATGAAGAGCCGTGGCTGTGCATCCCAAATGTCTGAGGGAAAAGCGCCGGCAGCTTGGGACTGTGAGGGGCGAGAGGCAGGGAAGGAACCGAGTTAATTAACAGGGGCAAAATGAGGATCTGAGGGAGCTGGTGGATCAAGGGCTGCTCACAAACCCTCCAAACACCTCCCGTGGGCCACAGGACTGCAGGAAATGTGACTTTACTGCCCAAACCTCTGGCAGAGCCCAGCTTTTCTTGGGAAAAAAAAATCCTTTTTGTGCAGCTCAGAGAAAACAGGAGCTTCACATCACTCTGACCTCCTGCTTTATTCCCACCCCCACTGTATTATTTCCCCTGAAAAAACATCTTTTTTCCAATTGATCCCCTGAGCTCTCTGTACAGGGAGATGGAACACCCAAGGTCCATTTACAGCATCTCCCTGACCCCAGGGCTCTGCTTTTTGGGAAGCTTTCCTGAGCTAAAAGCCTGTTCCACTCCACAGGCACCACTTCCCTTGGTCTCTCCCCTCTCACTCTTCCGAGGCACTTCCAGCAAGCGAATGCCCAAAGTTTTTCCCTGGGGTGAGGCTGGGCACCTTTTTCCTTGCACAAAACCCACGGCAGGAACTGGCTGATCCTTCCCTGCACGGGTGGGGTGGTTGGAAGTGGAGCACACAGGAGCTGAGTTCTCCAAGGGCACTCAAGGGAGTGGGACAGGCAGGAATTTGGTCATCCTGATTTTTGGCTCTGTTAACCTGTGGAGTTTTCCCTCAGAGCTGCTCCCAGGGTCCACATTCCCAGGAGGCAGCCCTCTCTCAGGCCCAGGGTTAAGCAGGAAGCATTTTTGGCTCCTTTGGATGTCAAACCTCCAGCTCAGCACCTCCAAGTGATGCTAAAACAGGACAAAGACCCTCCCAGGCCAATCCTGTTGTCGTGTCCTCTCAACTCCAACATTTTACTTTCCAAGTCCCTTCATTTTTGCTTTCTTTTTACCCAAATTTGGTCCTGTTCAACTCGAAGATAAAGTTTTTTTTTGCTTCCTGGAGCAATGGCATTTGGTGCCAGACACCCATCTGACTGCCTGGCCTGGGGCCAGCAGCTCCCTGCCTTGCCAAGGATCCCAGGAATTTCACCCTCGGATCCTGTTTGCTTCCCATGGCAGGGACTGGTGCTGGCATCGAGCTGCAGTGGGAGCAGCACCCCCAGAAGTTGTTCTGGGACATGAAAAGGGTTTTGGTTTTTTTTTTTTTTTTGTTTCTCTTTGCATCAAGCTTGGAGCTGCAGATGGGCCCAGCTCAGAGAAGGGATGGACTCAGCTCCCTGCCAGGACTAACCTGGGCCCAGACAATCCAGAAAACTTCCCTCCACAAATTTTTGCCTTTCTGGAGCTGGCACAACCCGGGCTGTCCTTCCTGGACACCCTTCATATCTCCCCATGTCCTGATTCTGCACCCTCAGTGAGGCACCCGTGATCTCTTCCCATGTGCAGATCACGGAATCCCTGGGAGCTGGATCCAGTGGGAGATCAGCACTTCCCTGGCCAAAAATCCCACCAATCTCATCAATCCTTGCAGGAATGAGCCCAAATTCACCTCCCTGCTGGGTTTCCAGGCCTGCCCAGCAGCAGCCTGGGGTCTCAGCTGGAGGCTGAGCTCAGAGTCCTCCTCTGATTCCCATCCTTGGGGAGTGACTTTGCTTTTGCCACCTTGGAATGGGACTGGCAGGAATTGCTTGGAGCAGCCTCTTGGAGGAGCCTGGGGCAAGGGAACAAGCCCACAGCAGGGGAGAGGGTGGGTGGAGGTCCCAGGGTGCACTCAGGAGTTTTTTCTCCCTTTTCTTTCCCTAAACCCCAGGCTGGAACATCGCAGGGTTTATCAGAGATCCCAGCGATCCCCTTCTGCTTTTGGGGCTGGGCCGGTGGGTGGAACTGGAGCAGCTGCTCTGGAGCTGGGGACGTTCCTGTCTCACCCCAGGCAAGCCCTGCAGGCATCCTCCCCCTGGTTTATTGCCCTGTTGTCGCCTCCTGTCCCCACCCCTCGGGGAGGAAATCGAAGCCCGGGGCTGGAGAGCGCCGGCTCCTCTCCGAGCAGGGATTCATCCTCCCCAAACAAAGGAGGGTTTCTCCTCTCCCAAGCCCCGTCTAAACCCGCGAACACCCCATAACTGAAAGCAAAATACAAACCCTTTTGTTTAAACCGCCGAATTCGGGAGGAAAATCGATCCTCTAAGCGTGGGGCTGAGCCTCACCTCCCCTGTTCCCTCCCCGGGGCTGGGCTGGGGCAGGGCCGGAGCTCTTTGGGATTTTGGGGTGGGAATTTTGGCTGCCGGGTGGCGGCGACTCCATTTGGCAGCGCAGCAGCAGCAGGGACCTATTTCTGTCATCCTTCTGGCGCTGGGAGGGCTCAGGCTTTTTTAGGGGCTGCGGGCGCTGCTTGGCTCCCGTTTCCCGGGGAGGGGGAGCTGCCAATCGCATGACTCAGGGCGCTTTAAGGAAAAAGCGGGATGGAAACACCAGCGCTCTTGGCTCCCACCTCCCGTCTCTGGCCGCCGCCAGAGTTCATACAGCTGTTTTCCTCCAGCTCAAAACCCGCTGCTAAAAATACTTCGGAAAACTCGGGGATGCTGGCGATTCCAAATCGCCTCATTCCGAGGTTTATCCGTGGGTTTTGGGGGGATTTTTTTCACTCTTAGTTGCTTTTCCCTGTGCAGAGGAGCTGTCCAGGTGCTCCCTGTGCTGGACCAGGGGTTGGGATGGGTCATGAGCGGGAGGAGGAGGAGGAAGGGACAGTGATGAGCTGAGTCAGAGCTGCGAATGTGACCCCTGGGAATGGCCAGATTTACACCAGCCCCGGGCTGTTCTTGGTCCAGCAGGGAAATATTCCTGCTCTCCCACTCCCCACCTCCTCCCTGCTGGCTGTGGCACAGGAGCCAGCCTGCTCTCCTGCCTGGAGCTGCCCACGGGGCAAGATTTGGGCAACTGGGGCATCCCAAACCATCCCTGAGCTCCTGGGAGCTGGGCAGGGCAGAAGGACGCTCCCAGGCTCCATTTATCTTTTTTGCTGCTGGGCACAGTCAGATTTTGGGGAAAGGCTGGATTTGGGGCTGTCCTGGGAGGGCAGTTTTGCTTTGCCAGCAGGAAAGAGGAGCAGGAACGTGGTGGCTTTTTCCTCCACACCATCCCTGGGTGGGTTCAGGAGGCACTGGCTGGCCCGTGTGATCCTGTCCATCAGTTCTCCCAGGATCCCGAATTGTCTCCTGCTCCCAGCCTGAAAGGAGCGGCGATTCCAAGAAAAAAACAGGAAAATCCACTCTGCGTGGTGTTTTGGTCCCATTTTTTCCCTTCTCTTTGGTGTCCCCCATCGCCGAGCCATCCTCGGGCAGGGTGCAGCCCCAATTGCTGCCCCTCGAGGTTGGAATTCCCCCTGGACGCCGAGATCCAAGTACTCTCGGGCTTTCCCTGCAATCCCCCTCGGGGCCACCGATCCCCATCCCAGCAGGGAATCACCGCGAGGAGCGGCCTTTCCTTTCGGAACATTCGATTTTAACTCCCTCTCCCTTCGTTTAATTCCAACTTCCACCCGCGGGGGAAGCGGCAGCGCGTCCCGATATCCGGGGAGAATTCTCTTTGCTCGTCTTTAATTCGCCTCCGCTGTCAAAAAAGGAGAGGCCACGATTTGTCTGATGGGCTCTTTGCTTTCCTCTCCTCCCAAAGCGCTTCCCAAAGCCCCGAGCCCGTGCCGGCAGCACCTCCAGGAGCTGCTGGAGGAGGATGCGGCTCTGTTCCAGTCCCTCCCAGTGGCTCCCAGCCACTCCACCGGTTAATCCCTTAATGCTCTCCCGACACGCTCCCATTTCCCGAGTGTTTCTCTTCCCCCCTCCCCTTCCCCGGAGCTATTTTTACGAGGCCTTTTGTTACTTCCTAATTGTCCAAACCACTTTTCCACATTTCTCTTGATAAAGGCAGATTTCTAAAAGCAGTTCGGCATCTCAGCCATTTCAGCCTCATCATCTGTCTCATCCCTTTTATTGTTTAGCAAATGCCCTACTTTTGCTGGAGCATTTTTATTCTACCCCCCAAGAGAGGGTTGATTCCACCCCACCTCCTTTTTTTTTTTTAACAACTTTTTCTACCTCTTAAATAATTTCTCTTACACTGATCCCTCCTGCCTTTATTTCACTATTTTACTCCCACCCATTCCTCTGCTGGGCCAGCCTCCATGGGCCCTCCCAGTGTTGAGATTTTGGGGTTATTTATTTTATTCCATTTTCCTCACGAACATTTTGGGGTTTTTTTTGGGGGGGTGGTTCAGAGTGTTTATCAAAGGAGGGGAAGTGCTGGTGCTGGGTTCCACCCACCCACAGCGATGTGCTGGTTGGCATCCCAGCGGCCAAACACAGCAGGTTATTGAGGTTTTGGAATTTTCCAGCCTTTTCTTGGCCAAAAAAAATTCCACACTTCAATGCTTTTCTGGTGATTCCAGTTGTTGGAGGAAAATCCCAACAGGCCCTTCATCTTTTACCCCATTAAAGAGGGAATTTGGTCCCTAAATGGAGTTTTTGGAGCCACCTGGGGACCACTCGAGCAAATTATTTCCTCTCAGGGGGAAGGAAATGGAGAGGAGACAAAACTTTGCCACAGAAGGGTGTTGTTTCCAAATATTGGATTAAGGGACGTGAAGGGAAAAGGAATCCTGGATTCAAACAGAGCCTTTTCTTCCAGCTGAGACAGGGGAGGAAAAAAAAAAATCCCTCTGGGAGAGGATCCTGAATCCCATCCAGGATGGTTTGTGCAGCACTCACTTTGCTCTGAGCTTGACAGAATCAAGAGCTTTTTGCTGTTTAGGACATTTTTTCTCATGAAGGAAACAAAAAGTGTCAAGAAGACTCAGGTCTAGGTTTGAAACAAACCTTTCTGTGAAACCTCCTGAGGATACAGCCCGGTGTTTCCTCACATTCCCCGTGATTCTGAGAGGGGGACAAGTGACATTTTAAGATGAAAGGGATGTAGAGCGGATCCCCGTGGCTGCCCGGAGCTGAGCGGGAATGGCAGGACAAGCACAGGAGGTGGTGCCTGTGCCCGGGAAAATCAGGGCAGCGCATCCTGAGGTGCCTTGGTGGAGGGTGAGGGTGGAGGGAAGGGTCCAGCTGGGAGGATTTGGGGTGGCCATGGGGTTCCTTGGGTCTGGTGGAGCTCCTGCTTCCTGCTGTGAGTGTGGGACACGGAGGGTGAGGGTGGAAGGAAGGATCGAGCCAGACTGGAGGAATTCATGGATCCTCCCTGGCTGGGGGGAAAGTTTTGAGGATTGGGGGTGTCAATGGGTTCCTGGGTCTGGCTGCAGCTCCTTCTTCCTCCCATGAGCGTGGGACTGGGAAGGTGAGGATGGAGGGAATGATCCAGGGAAGGATCCATGAATTCCTCAAGTCTGGTTGCAGCTCATGCCACAGGAGGGGCCAGGAAGGGTGAGGATGGAGGGAAGGGTCCAGTTTTGAGGACTGGGGGTGTCCATGGGTTCCTGGGTCTGGCTGAAGCTCCTTCTTCCTCCCATGAGTGTGGGACAGGAGGGAACAGGGAGACTGAGGATGGAGGGAAGGATCCAGCCAGGGAGGATCCATGAATTCCTCAAGTCTGGCTGCAGCTCCTGCTTCCTCTGGTGCCACAGGAGGGGACAGGGAGGGTGAGGTGGTTGCCCAGCAAAGGGAAGGCAAACAGAGCCTTCCCAAATTCATGGAGCAGACACCAGAGAACCCACACAGGAGTGGGGCCTCAAACAGGACAACCCTCCCTGAGCCAGGATTGCCCCACAAACCACCCCAAAGCCCCCGCAGCCAGCTGTGAGTTTCCTGCTGGCGCTGGATAATGCTCGGGGAATTTCCCCAGGGACTGCTCCTAATTGCCTGGAGAGTCCCTGACGTCTGGTGAAGAGAAGGACGACATTCCCAGCACGGCCCTTTCCTCAGCAGGGCCATTAATTATGTCCTTCACTCCTCTGGCAGCCTGGGGATCCTCACCGAGCCTGTCAGAACATAATTCTCCTCAGATTCCCATTATTGCTGTCAAATCCAGTTCCAATTGCTTCCGAAAGTCGGAAATGAGGAGGGCAGACACTGCTGCTGTCTCAGGCACAGCGAGGGAGACCCCACAAACCTCTTTTCCCCAGGAAATCAGGCTTGCAGAAACCAAAATACTCCTTTTTTGGTGTGTGTCCTCAGCAGAATCCAGGGATGCCTCCCTCCAGGAATCTCGGAGCACTCCTGGAAAGCTGTCCCAGCTGAGCCCACAGGGAATGACCTGTCCTGGAGCCACAGGAAAAGCTCCTGGAGCAAACCCAGCCCTGGAAGCAGCTGGTGGGCACCACAGTGGGAGAAGTCCCTCTGCCTCTGGATCTCACCCTGGGAATTCACATGGGCTTTAGCTAGAGGATAATTCCTGTTTTTTCTTCCCTCCGTGGGGTGCAGAGCTTGGTGCTTTCAGGGATTTCAGCTCTATTTTGAGGGCTCAAAAACCAGTTAATCCCTTCCCTGGGATGCACCAATGTCCCTGCTCATGGGCATTTTGGCACTTACCAAAAGTAAAATAAAATAAAAATGTCTTTCCAAGGTGGGATAGTGTCCATCCTTTGTCACCCTCTCCCCGTGTGTGAGTGCCAAGGAAAGCAGGAGCCAGCTGGGGCTGGAGGAGGGATCCTGAGATCCGCATCCATCTCAGCTCTGGAACAAACTAGAACAGAAATTAAACGTTTTCTCTCCCTTTTTAGTGCGCCTGATGCCTTTTTTAGGACTCTCAAGGGAGGCAGGGAGAGCGCAGGGATGTGGGCAGAATACAGCGCTGGCTAAAGATGGGGAAAGGAGCTCCAAGTGGGAACAACTCCTTGCAGCAAAGCCAGGGGGAGTGACACGGGGACAGGGACCTGTGCTGGGTGGGGACAAAACACAGCTCAGCAGCTGGAATATAAAAGGTGGGGAGAGAAAACAGGGATGCAGCAGTGGACGAGAGTTGGGAACAGGACAGGACCCCAGGGGCAGCTGAGCCAATGTCACCTCGGCCAGGCTGTGCTGGGGACAGGGATTTGGGATGATCTTTTGGGATCAGCTGAAGGTGAGGGATCAGGACTGATCTTTCCTGCCTGGGAGGAGAGTTATTTTAGGGGCTGCTCCGCCCCTTGTGACAAAGAAACCACAAGGAAAACTCTCCCTGAGTGCTTGGGGGACTTGGGGACTCTGCTCCCTCAGCCGGTGAGGGAGGGGATGTCCTGGGTGTGGGTTCCATTATCATCTGCTGAAACCGGGTGGGGAGGTGTGAATGGGCAGCTGTTAAACCAGCTGGGGCAGAGTTCTTTATCCCTTCCAGGACCCGTCCTCCCTCCAGGGGATATCTGCTGTTCATGGGCCATCCAGGCTCACTGCAGGGCTGATACATCCCATCATCCCACGGGGAGAGGCTCCACCCAGGGGGAGGAGCCCAGCATTCCCACCTGGATCAAAGCTGGCATTCAGAACACAAGCACAGCCTGTGTGCACTGGAGTCCCAGAGGGAGACCAGACCCATCTCAGCACCACTGGGCCCTTCTCCAGGATCATCTCTGCTCCAGCAGAACCACATCTGCCACTCCAGGAGGATTTATTTGGACTTCTCCCAACACCCTGACCAACCCTGAGTCAGGTCATATTCTGACTCTGTCACGGTTTCTAGGATTTTTTTTTTGCTTTGTTTTGTTTTGGTTTGGTTTTTTTTTTTTTTTGGACTACTACATTTTTATTTTTGGCATTCCTAGTAAAGAACTGTTATTCCTACTCCCATATCTTCGCCTGAAAGGCCCCCTTAATTTCAAAACTATAATAATTCGGAGGGAGGGGTTTTACATTCTCCATTCCAAGGGAAGCTCCAGCAGCTTCCCCTGGCAGACACCTGTCCTTCCAAACCAGGAGCAGCGGAGAAGGGTTATGGTTGGGATGAAGGTGAGCTGAGCTCCCCTCTGCTGCCTGAGGACGCAGCCCTGAACACAGCCTGCAATTCCCAGAACTCCAGAAGGAGAAACCAGGAGAGCCTCTCCCTTCCCCGGCACTTCACAGCTCGCGGGAGTTGTTGGCGCCGCTTCCCCCGACACAGGAAGGCAGAACGGAGCCCTCGCTTCCTCTGGTGGGAAGGAACCAGGGGAGGGAAGGAAGGAAATGAAATCATCCTCCTCCACGAGGCTCCAGGATGCCAAAATCAGCCAGATCCAGCTCAGAAACACCCCCAGAGCGTTTGGGGGTTTGGTAACAGGGTGTGACACCCACGTCCGGTGTGACCGGTGCTGGGTGTGGTGACACTGGTGAGTGCTGGCATTGCCACAAACCCCTGGCAAGGCACCTCTCTTCCCTTTAGCACCCCAAGGAGCTGGAAATGCTGGAAATGCTGGAAATGCTGGGGGAAATGTGGCTGCCAAGGTGCAGGAGCTCCGTGCCTCCGAGCAGATGTTGCTCCTCCTGCTACACCAGCACTCGTCTGCTTCCCAGATGTCCCTGGCTAATGAGCAGCTCCTCCGTGCTCTTTCCCCTTGTTCCAGGGGTCATCCCAGGTCTGAGGTGCTTAAAAATATCCGTGGATGCTGCAGCTCAGCACAGTCAAAGGGTTTTGCTGTGCGTTGGGAGGTTCCGGTGCGGTGACTGAGCAGGAGGCGGATTTGGGGAGTGTTTTAAACTCCTTTTTAAACCTGGAATGAAGCTGAAGTGTTGGTGCATGATACATCCTTCACTTTTCCTCCAGCAAACTCCACGGAGGCTGCAGCCACGGGATTCACCTGTCCTGGGGGAGGTGGGCTGAGTTTCCAAATCATCCTGTTCAGGAGGTGGATGGAGAGATCCCAAATCATTCCATGCAGGAGGTGGATGGAGAGATCCCGAATCAACCATGCAGGAGGTGGGCAGAGAGATCCCCAAATTATCCCATGCAGGAGGTGGGAAGGGAGATCCCAAATCATCCCATGCAGGAGGTGGATGGAGAGATCCCCAAATCACCCCATGCAGGAGGTGGATGGAGATATCCCAAATCATCCCATGCAGGAGTTGAACAGAGATCCCAAATTATCCCATGCAGGAGGTGGATGGAGAATCCCCAAATCACCCCATGCAGGAGGTGGATGGGGATATCCCAAATCATCCCATGCAGGAGGTGGATGGAGAGATCCCAAATCATCCCGTGCAGGAGGTGGACAGAGAGATCCCTAAACATCCCATGCAGGATGCTCCATCTGCTCCTTTTCCAAGGGATTTTGGAAGGGGATGAGCCTGCTGCCCCTGATATCTGCCCTGAGCCATATTACGGGGTTGGGATTAAACAGAAACCCCTTTGCAGGTGACAACACTGCACAAACAGATCGGAGCCGTGGTGAGAAGGAGGCAGGAGCCCTCAGCTCCAGCAGCGCTCGTAATCCGGGGGGAAACGAGCCTGTGAATAATGAATGGGCACTGGAAAAATAAAACACATTATTGTGGGCAAGATAAGTCTATTAAAGTCTTGCTGCAGAGCCTGCCTGATGGATTAGGGAGCTCTCTGCCTCCGGCTGCAGCTCTTCCCCACGCTGGGCCGGGTGAGCATCCACCCAGAGAGGGCTTCCCAGGCATCCCAGCTCACCTGGGTGGACTTTCCTGGCCTCTCCTCCCGCTCCCCAGAAGTGCCCTGCAGTGGCTTTTAGCCAGCTCTAGGGAATCCCCACCATGGGATGGTGATGGGGCTACCTAAAAAACAGAGGCCAGGCAGAATTAAGGGAATAAAAATGAGTTTGGTTTTTTTTTGGGGGGGGCGTGTGAGAGCTGCTGGGCATCGTTTCCTCGCTCAGGTGTGCACCAAAGGAGCTCAGGGGTGGTGATCTAAGGCAGCCTGTGGTGTCACACCCCATCCCAGGTTTGCTCTGTCCCACAGCGATGCTCCTGGCCTCGAGGGCAAGGCTGCAGCTTCTCCTTCTCCTGCAGCTTCTCCTTCTCCTGCAGCTTCTCCTTCTCCTCCCTGGGCTCCCATCCTGGGGGAAGGTCCCTGCAGCAGAGAGGCAGCACCAGTCCGGGGTTGGTGTTTGAAGAGCCAGCTCCATGAGTGCTGTGTGATTTGGGGAATATTGGGGGTAAAATAACATCAATAACGGAGAGAGCACGGAGGGAACCAGCCAGGGCCGCCCGCTGATTTAGGATTCACTTTGAAAACTGATTCCCCTGCAGGGGAAACGTGTGCATGCCCCGCCGGCAGGAGGAGGGAAGGGAAGGGGAAGGGAAGGGAGCAAAGCAGAGTTTTGGGGGCCAAATCCCTTCAGGAGAGGAGCTGGGCCAGCAATTCCCACTCGATGGACAGAGTGTGAGTGGCCAGGCTTTGGCTCACCAGGGAGGGGGAGAGGCTGGTCCTCAGCGCGGGAATTCAGGCACATCCCTCTGGGAAGAGCTTCAAGGGCTCTCCTGCCTCCAGCACCTTTCCTGCTTGTAGCCTCTGCTTTGCCTTTCCATTGTTGGTTTGGTTTTTTTTTCTTTTTTTTTTGTTTCAAACACCGCCTGATCACGCTAATTAACACATTCTGGGATAATTCCTCCCGGCTTCCATCGCACGGAAATCAGCTTTTATCAGCATTTTGCCCTGGCTGTGGTGGTTGCTCAGGTCCTGGTGCTTTATCCCACCCTGCTGCCAGGGTCGGGTGCTCCTTCCCCAGTGACTTTCTTCTCCCCGCAGGTGTCACCACGGGGTGACGCTGTTTGGAATCGTCCTTCACCGCCAAAATTGATCGTTTTTTTGCCCTTTGATCCTGCTCTCTTCTTGCCTTCCCTTCCCTTGTGCCAGCAGGAGCGATCAGGGGCGCTGGGGATGGGTCAGCACAGGCACACAGGTGGTTTTTTCTCCCCAAAACCATCTCTCAGAGCACACTGGAGCTCACACACCCTCCTGCTCCATCCTTGTGCAGGCTGGGGGAGAAGGAGGGCCTCCATCAGACATGGGATGGGAAGCTGTGCTGGACATTTGTGCACCGTGGGATGTTCCTCGAGCCTTTACTGCCACATCAGCCTCAAGACAGGGTTTGAGACAATTGAAAGATGGCAGCAGCTCACGTCTGCCAGCAGCAGCTGAAGATTTCTTCGTTACAGGGCATTTTAAAAACTTTCCAGCCAATAACACATTGCTGAAGCTCACAGACAATTGTTCTGGGCACACGGACACCTGCTTCAAACAATGCTTGCTTGGATGCTTTCTGTTAACAACACACAATATTCCATGATGAAGCTTTAAACCTTCCACTATCTTGCTAAGCATATTTTTTTCTGCAGTCTTAAGGTCTATCCTAGCCAAGCCTGAAAACTCAAACTATTGTTTCATGTCCTTGTTTGCTGTACCATTGTATCTTCTCCTACTTTCAAGCTTTGCAGCTAATTCCAGGTTCTCCTGCTCCTTCTGTTTCTGGGGCCTGCTCTCACAGCTTTCTGAAAGCCTTTTAACCTTTGATATTTCCCACAGGAGGCTGCAGCCTTCTCCCTCATCTCCCACAGCGTGGGGGATGTTTAATCCCAGATTTCTGTGGAGCTGAGGAGGTTTGGGGGTTACTACACCTGATTTTTGGGGGGTCAAAAATCCCCCCTGGCCCCCAACCCACACAGAGAGAGCAGAGGAAGAAATGGAAAAGGCTTCGGGGTGTTTTTGGCACATTTACTGATATTTCCCGGGGGAAATTCCTGCCCTAGAGCCGGGCCACCCCTCCCTCCGCGCTGTCCCCGCTGTCCCTTGGCTGTGACGGATTCCCGGTGTCACCTCGGGGCAGGTCGGGCCCCGCGCCCACAGCACCGTCACTCACGGTCATTAATCCTCATTAATCCTAATTAGACGTGCCAGGGCGGCTCTGGGCACGTGGAGCCCGCCTGGTCTCGGCTGCCAAGGCCGGGCCCCGCCGGGCCGAGCCCACCGTGCCCGGGAAAAAGGCGGAAAGGATGGAGATTCAGGGAGGGGGGGAGTGCACACACCTGGGGTTTAAGGGGCACAGATATTGGGGTGTCCCTTTGCTGTCACCCTCTCCCTTCCCATCCCGATCTCCCCTTTCACACCCCGATGCAGAAGCCCCCCCCAAAGAACCAGGAGGCAGCAGCACCACACCAGGATTAACACCATCACTAATTTTTTTTCCCTCCTTTCCCAGCAATTATTTGCATTGAAAAACCTCAGAGACTTTTAGCTAAGACAGCCCCCCATCTCCACACTTCTTCTGAAAGCATTCCCAAAATATTCGGGGAAATGGGGATGTTTCCCGGCTGTCTGGCCATTTAGAAGGGCAAAAAAAAAAGGGAAAAAAAAAAAAAAAAGATCAAATTCCAGCGGCTGCTCAGTGCAGGGGACTTCACTGCTGCATTAGCTGCATCAGCTCGGAAAATGTATCCTTCAATCAGTTTAAGCCTCCAGGCCTGATGTAATTTTACTGCTGCCTTCTCTCTGAGGTGCTTTTACGGCTGCTATCTCTGAGTATTTACAGCAAAGTGAGGAGAGACTCGCCTCAGTCTGTCCCCGCTCCAGGCTTGGCACAGGAGTTGTTTTTTTTCCAGGGATTCATCCTGCTCTGACACGAGCAAGGAGCATCTTCCAGCAGCAGCAAAACCTTTTGGGTTGGTTTTATTTAGTCCTGTAAGTGATATTTTATTTTATTTTATTTTATTTTATTTTATTTTATTTTATTTTATTTTTACTTGTTTTATTTAGTACTCTAAGCGATGTTTTGTTATGGTTTTGTTATGTTTAAAGTTAAAACTACAAAAAACTATGAAGAACAGTATTAAACTTCACATAAAATTTACGTATATAGCATCTTTATTAACGTAAGAAGTTTTATTTTATTTATGTAAAGATTGTACTTGTTTTATTTAGTAGTGTAAGCGATATTTTATTATGTTTTTGTTATGTTTAAAGTTAAGTTAACAGGTTTTAGGGCTTTGGGCTTTGTGTTGGTTGACAAATTCCTAAGGTACTTAGAGTGTACCTTAATTTAAATTAATTTAGAGTAAAATTCAATTAATTAATTAATTAATTTAGAGTCAAATTTAAATTTTTACTTTATATTTACGTGGCTTAATATATTTTAATTTTTTCTAAAGGCTTTAATTTAATTTTTACATTTGAATTTTTTTAAAAAAAATTTACATTCCTAATTTATATTTACATTTATAATTTCTATTTGCACTTAAAATTTATATTTACATTTATAATTTTTATTTTTTACATTTTAAAAAAATTACAAAAAAAATTACATTTATATTATAGGGGTTTTTTTAAAGGACTTTAATTTTAATTTTTACATTTTTCTCTCTCCCTCCGCCAGACAAAAAAAAAAGGACGCCGCTTGAAGTTCAGCGCGAGTTTAAACCGCTCTGCGAGGCGGATCCAGCCCCGCAAGCGAGAGCTTTAAATGAGCTTTAATTGCTCATTGTGTGCCTTGGGCGAGTCCTCGCCTCCAAAATCGCCGCCCATTATTTCTTGGGCAGGTTCTGCGGCAGCTGCACCGTCCGCGCCAGCGGTGCTCCCAGCTGCCTTGGCACGGCGAGGGGGGATTTTGCTCGCTGGGTAGGAAAAGGGATTTATCAGAGCGGCCGGCGTGGTTTGGGCTCCTGGGGTAAATCCCGGTGGGACCCACAGCCCAAAACGCACGGGGGAACAGAGCAGGGAGAGGAGAAATGAGGGGAACCCTCACCACGGCTCGCAGCCCGAAAACGGGGAGATTTCTGCATCATTTCTGCGTCATTTCTGCTTTCCTGGATCTGTCCCTGCTGTCCCTGCTCCTGGCAGGAGCATCATCCTCCTCCTCCTCCTCCTCATCATCATCATCGCTCCCCTCCGTCCTTCTGGTGGCTCCTGGGCTGCTCAGGGTGGCACCTCCAGTGGTGCCTCCTGCCCCAGTGCTGTCACCCGGGGGTGCCCGGGCAGGGGGATGTGACACAGCTAAAGTGTCCCCAGCTGGCTGCAGTGACAGCCAAAGTTGTCCCCCCTGGGGACATCCATGCCCACTGAACCCCAGGGAACAGCTGATCCCAGATCCCAGGGCCTTCAGCTCCACCAGCTTCTCTTCCCTCGGGTGAAACCCGCCCTGAACCCGCCCTGTGCCCGTGCAAGACCCTGGAAATGGTTTTTATCCCCTGATTTTTATCCCACCCTGCAGAGAATCCCAGTAAATTCACCCACATGACCCTAGAACTGCCCTCGGCCTTTGACGTGTCCCTGAAACAGCCTGGAGGGATGGAAATGGCCCAGATTTGGGTGGCAGGGACAGAAAACTTATCCTGGGACAAGTTTTGTGTTGTGGGACAAAGCCCATTTGTCCGTCCCTCCGTCCCTCACATCTCAATTGACCCAATTTGCTCTTTGCTGCCCTGGCCATGCAGATGAAGGCAAAGTTGTTAACGTGGCAAATGAAATTCATTAATCAAGGGGAAGAGAAGATCCTGCAGGGAAGGGTTCTCATTCATCCACTCCCTGCCACCTCTAATGGGGCTTTTGTTTTCCCTGCATCTTCATCTCACAGAGGCAGAAATTCCAGCGCTGAGCCGAGTTAGAAATTCCAGGAGGAAGAAGCCCCAAAATCCTCCTCCCCTCATCCCTTTGCATCCTCCATACTGGGGAGATGTCTGAGTGCCAGCGTTCCTGCTCTCACTGACTCACCGTGAGAGCCTGAGTGCTTTAAAAGCAAGAAAATGACGATTTAATCACCTGGGCTCTTTGTTCTGGGAGGAATGGGGGGAATTCCACTCGGGAATTTGGAGGGGATGGCTGGGAATTCCACCTTGCCTGCAGAGCTGGAGCGTGCCCACATCCACGGGCATCCCTTGCGGGGTTTCAGCTCGGTTTGAGCCTGAGGGGTGCCGTGCCTCAGTCTCCCTGTTCTGTGGGAGGAAGCTCAGGTCTGTAGGGACAGCCACCTGCCACATCTGGACGTCCAGGACCTGATGGTGATGCCACATCTGGATGTCCAGGCCCCTGGATCCCGTGCCAGGTGTGACACTGAAGGGCTGATCCCAATTTTACTGCCCCAGACAAAGGCTCAAGCCGAGCCTGCTCCACCCTTTCCAGTCTCACCTCTCTTCACCCGGGCAAATTCCCGCATGGACTGGGTGGATCCCGAGGCCCTGGAGCCCAGACCAGCAGCAGAGCTGGGTGCAGCCAGCCCAGCCCTTCCCCTCCCCGGGCTGCCAGGCAGCTCCATTAATTATTTTTGTCCCGCTGCTGTTGGGATTGCTGTTCTGTGATCCCATTTAAAATCATTGATTTACCACCGAGGCCTCCAGAAGCAATTTGGAGCAATTGGAGCTGTTATCTCACTGTGGGTCACGTGCTGCTGGCAGTGAGAGGGGGGAAAGGGGGAAAAGAGAGGGCAAAGAAGGAAAACATCCAGCCTGGATCCATCCCTCACTCCGTTCCACGTCTCTGGAGGGCTGGGAGGGAGTTTGAGTGCTGTGGTCTGGGAGCAGGGAGATGGTCTTGGCTCCCTTTATTGGGATTTATCCTGGATTTGCCAGCACGAGGGGCCTGCAGGACAGGGAAGATCCAAGGAGGGCCCTGAGGGTCAGAACTTGGGAATAAACTGGATTTTCCCACCACAGTCACAGCCACGGCCACCTTCCCTGCAGGCTGGCTTTGCCTCCTGTGTCTTCTGCTGCGTCCTTGGAAAAACACCTTTTTGTGTTCCCCAGCTCCATCAGGCAAAAAAAAAACAATTTACAGGACTGAGGGGGAGGATAAAACATTCCAACACTGTCATTTTTAGCAATAAATTTCCAGTACATTCAAAAACCACCTGGAAAAGAGTTCAGGTCTTCAGAAAGTGCCTCAAAAAGCACAATGAAGGTGGGTTTGGGGGGTGTCTGTGTCTTTTGAATCATTAGATGAGAATGAAACCATAAAAGCCCTGGGAGGCTGCCCCAGAGAGGCTTTGCTAATGGATGGAGAGCTCTCTCCTGGCCATAACCTCCAGGGCAAACCCTAAAAATCCAAAAATCTTCTCGTGGAGAGAGCGAGAGGATCTGGTGAATGTGAGCGCTGCAGCGATCGGAAACAAACCATGAACGTTCTTCGAGTGGAGAGAAAATAAATCAGCCATAAAGCAGCTACCTGAGAGCTGTGGTGATAACAGCTTTAAAACCATCTCCATGAAGGGATCCAGCTGTTTTCCAGAGGGATTGGGGAGCTGCTTTTTGGGGAGCTGGGATGTGCAGGGGGTGCCTGTGCCCTGCTCGCATTGGCAGAGGAAAAGTGATGCTCTTTGGTGGCAGGGAAACACCTCAGAGATGATGGTTTTTTGGTGAAATGACACTGAATTTGTGGCTGCTGCTCCCAGAAGTGCCTGGTTTGTGTTTCTCCCCACTCCTCCAAAGGTTTCTGCTGGAATGGAGGACACCCTCAGGGCTTTTCCTGTGTCCTCACCCTCAGCAGCACGGCCGGGTTGTGTGGGTGCCCCACAGAGCACCCAGCGTAACCCCAGCCACTGCAAACACCAAAAACCACCCAAGAAAACACCCCAGCAAAAAAACAAAGCCTTCCAAGTTGTAAAAGCCCCCAAATTCCCCGTTTTTCTGTTGGCAAGAGGGAGATTTTTACGTGATGAGCTGGAGCAGGAGGCTCTCCCACACAGAGCAGGACCCTGGGCTGCCTCCCTCGGAGATCAAAACCTTAAAAGTGTCCCCAAAAGAGATCATTTCCATGCTGGAGGGCTCATCCTGGCTCTGGGCGTGCTGGATTCCATGCCTGTGCACCCCACAGCGTTTTTCCAGAGGCATTTTGGCACCTTCAGCTGTTGGCAGAGCAGAGCCAAGGCCATTCCTGCCAGGGACCTCCACAAACTCAATATCTCCTTTCCCAGCCATGCCAAGAGCAGATTTATTTGGGCTTTTTCTTTCTCCTGGTTCTGGAGCAGTTGAGGAAAAAAAAACCAAACAAACAGAAATCACTTTCCAGAGACATCATCTGTGCTCTGTCTCCGTTCCAGTCAAAATCAAAAGGGCTTGGGTTGATTTCCAGCTTTTTTAAGGTAAAAAATAAGTAAAAGCAATCAAAGGACGTGTCAGGGAGGGAAGAAACTCCAGATCAAAAGATTGAGGCGGCTCATTGCGAGCCAAGGGAATGTGTCAAGAGGAAATATTTTTATTTCTGAATGTGGATTTTTTTTTTCTATCCTTTTTCTCCCGGAGTTTTCAGCCACGAACCATCAGGTGCAGCAGGGGATAAATCCGAGGGGTTTGGAGCCACCTGGGACAGTGGGTTAACAAAAACCAAAAAAATCCTTTTGTGTCAATGTAAAAAGTGTGGGAATCATAGAGCTCCATTGGCACAAGCGTGGTGTACATCATGTTCTGATTTAGAACCCCAAACAAAGCACAAAGCCGTCGAATTTTTAGTTGCAGTGCGTCGCAAAGAAGAAAATTTCCACCGTCTTCCTGCTCTTAGGGAGGAATGTAGAAGGGAATTTTTGAGAGAATCAGAAGGGATTCAGATTTGCAGAGCTGAATGCAAACAAAACAATTTAGTGCCTGATGTTCGGTTGGTCCCAGAAGAAATTTGGGGGGAAAAAAAGAAAGAAATTAAAAATGAATGTGCTAAAAGATTTGCTTGGAAATTAAGTGTGAAAAAGAAGGTGCCCTAAATCAAAAAATCAACCAAAGAAAAAGCATTAAGCTAAATCAGGTATCACGTTCATATCTTATTTGCCTTCAGCAATGCAACCTTACCTGTCAATTAACTAATAATAAATAATAATAATAATGATGAATTTGGGGTTGAAGGTATCCAGGAGGGGTGGAATGAGATGGTTTTTAAGGTCCTTTCCAAACTAAACCATTCCATGACCCAGCAGGTCCCTATGGGAATCTGGGATGGGGACAGGGAGCTCGGGATTGCCCACGGAGCTGCCTCTGAACCTCGTGCTTCCAGAGGGACTGGGATGAATCCAGAGGGGTTGGGATCACCAGGATGGGGCAGAATGGGTGGGCACAGCCCGCAGAGATCAAAGGTGGGACTCAGAGGTGCTCATGGAGCTCTCCCAGTGCTTCTCCCAGCTCATGTCCCCTCTCTCCAGCTCCATAAATCCCTCATATGGGATTTTTTTGGCTTTTTTCTTGGCATTTTTCCCACCTCCACTGCGGATACAACTCACAGAATCCTCCCCTTTCCCTAAGTAACCCCAGCGCCACCTGAGCAGCGATTTTTCCTCTTTTTTTTTTTTTTCCCCGTGGTAAAACCGGGAACTGCGGCGCCTCCGTGTCCCCCCCGCCCCAAACCCCGTTTATTAACCTGCTCAGCGGGGTCCTGCCAGATAAAATGTATTTCACGGCGAGGACAGAAAAGGGCTGGGCTGGCAGGAAGCGGCGGGATCATTTCCACGGCATTGATCGGGGCAGGGCTGCTGCTGGCTCAGCACTTCGGGACCCCTGGATTTCATCAGCGGGAGTGCTCGAGCCTCGGCTAATTGGATTTGCCGTCGTTAGGGTGATCTATGCCTCCTCCAAGTATTCCGGGCACGGGCCTGGCTGGGATTTTAGCAGGGACAGGGAGCCAGAAAGTCCTGGACCGGCAAGGTCGGGCAGGGAAAGGCATCCCGGGATGTTCAAAAATGGGGACATCAAACATTGGGATGTCATGGCACCGGCTGGAAAAGGCAGGGGTAGGGCTGCAGCTGTAGTTTGGGCTGAGGGAGGGTTTTATTTTTAACCGGCAGAATCAGACCCTGCGAATCCAGGGGGTCAGGGAGGGGGTGAAAGCCCGGCTGGGGTTAATTACGGAGCAGTGAATTCCTGTCGCGTTAATGAGGCTGCAGCATCCCAAAGCGCAGCCCTGAGCCTGTCACGGGCTAAGGGCGTGACAGGGGCAAGGTAAACTGAGGCATGGGGGGGTGAAGCTTTGTCACAGGGCCACCAAGAGGGGATTTGAAGGGCTCTGGTCCTTGTCCCTGTCGTGCTGCACCGTGACAATGAAGCTGTTTCCATCCCCAGCTTGTTTTTTCCAGATGTGTCTCAGTTCAAGCCACTTTTTTCCTCAATCTGGTTTCTCCCCCGTCGCGTGCAGCAGCTCTTTAGGTTTCTAATGAAGACAGAGAGCTACAACCAAAACCAGCTGCAAAGCCACTAATTTGCAGGGAATGAAAATCC